>CM055062.1:48738335-48944708 GCA_029204045.2 Tillandsia leiboldiana | reverse complement strand
AATAACAGTCCATTTTCTGATTTTTAAGCGATTAAAAATCCATCCAAGTGTTTCTACACTACAAGAGTATTCAGATCACCAAAATTATTTAGTTAACATACCTAACCTTTTGAATTCTTCTTTTCCTTGAGATTGAGTATATGATCCACACATCTTCATCTTCAATCTTCAAGACTTACCCACGTTCACGAAATACGCCATACAAAATTCCTTACACAGTGTCCGACTGGACCAAAGCAACCAGAGGGCCGAAAAGATAAGCCCGGACCGAAGATAAACCCACCTCAATGTAGGCCGATCCCGACTCCCGCTAGACGACTACTTATACGGGAGGCTTGTGCTGACTGCTGGGCCCTGAACAAAAACTGTAATAAAAAACGGACTCACTCCTACCCATCCCGACAACACTATAATAAACTTGTCGCTAATACGGGGAACTTACCGAACTAGCTTAAACCGAAATTCCCAGGAAATCTACTGAAACACTAAACCTGACCCACACAACGTTCTACAATATCCAAATACCACCAAACTACACCGCTGACCTAACATCATATTTTGATGTCGGGCAGACAGGGACCAAATCGTAATCTCTGTGTCAAAATGTTGCCATAATACCCACGAAACTCCCGGAAAGCTCATTTTGGCTTTGGAGTCTCCCGACGAAAAACTAAAATCATGGACCAAGCCGACAATGTCGGGTATACCAGAGGCAACTATCAATAATCACTAACTGATCTTTTTCACCAAAACACGCGAAACTCGCGCCGTAAACCGTAAAAAACCGACGATTTTGCCGATTTACGGGTCGATATCATGTTTTCCTCCGCTCACGGAAGCCTACCGGACTTCTAACAAAATGCTTAGAAGGTGCGTACACACGGTCTAAAGATAGCCAGAGTTACATTTGCAACTTGGTCCATAGAAAGCTCTAAAATTTGCATAAATACACTTAATTTGAATGCTATTTCGACTCGTTTAGCTCTTCCAAACCAGGAAGTTTTTTAGACAGCGTCGTAAGCTTCAGCGCGTAGGTTTCGACGCGACATAACTCGTGCTCACAAGTTTGGGCTGGCACGAGTGTCACGCCCCGGGGTCGAAACTGCGACCCGGGCTCGCTAACAGATCCGCCGCCCATACGGTGAACCCCGTATAGACGAAGCGTCAAACCTGCAAAAGGAATATACTATACTAAACAGATATCAGAGCTGAAAGTAAACTGCTAGAAATAAAATATACAACACAAGGTCATCACCAAAAGTACATAAGTCACTCAACTCTGAAAGAAAAGTACAACTCTATACCTCACTACAAGGTCTCTCAACAAGAAACTCTCAAAATAATAAGGGTACATCTATGTTACGGCTTTTTTGTGTTGGCATATTTCGTGAGTCAAGTCAGTGAGTTGAGTCGGAGTCTTAAAGGGATCAAATTGTCAAATCAGCCTTCGAAGACTCATTGAAGATTCAACATGAGCCCAAGTCAACTCCCAGGTATGATTAAATATAGATCATGGTGATTAAAGTTCGTTTATAATCATTAGAACCTGGAAATGATTGAAACCCGGTTTAGACTTGGTTTTAGGAACTTGTTTTAACTTACAACTTAATTTAAGTTTGGATTCCGGTACTTGGTTTGTTTTGGATAAAGTTTATCTTGGAAAAATCAGTTTTTACATTGAGTACCGGAACCACACTTGAAGTTCCTCAAACCAGACACAGAATTTTCTGTAATTGCATTACGTACCGGAACACAGACTCGCGTACCAGAACACAATAGAAAAATCTGTGTTTGCACCATTGCGTACCGGAACACGTTATTTGGTACCGGTACACAATGCCCTATCGGGATAAAATTACAAAACCGACTTTTATCTTTTTCCAAGGGTTATAAATAGACACTTAGGGTTTCTCGATACTTACCGATCAATTCAGAAACACTCGAGAGCAACCCTAGAGGCTGGTTTTTACCGTTCTTCTCTTTCGCCTCTTTTAGGTCAATTCGACGGTTCTTTCAAGAACATATCTTTTGTCGAATTGATCTAATCTTTGCTAGAGATTTCTTCTACGGTTCCTCAATGAGAATCTAAGCAAAGGATCACCATCGAAGCCAATATTCTTATCGGCTGAGTTTGCGTCGTGGATTCGACGTGGCATCGTGGATTCGGTGTGCTAAAGGCGTTTCGTGGATTCGAAACGTGTGCTCGTGGATTCGAGTGGCGTTCGTGGATTCGAACGTGTGTAGTGGACGTGCAATCGGTGAGCGCAAGGTCCGAAGAAGTTGAAGGAGGGGTTGAGTCCGTGGAGTCGGTAATCACCTTGTTATTCTTCTTTTCTTAGTGGATTGTTATTGCGTGTTGGTCCCGTGGTTTTTCTCCTGGATTGGAGTTTCCACGTAAATCTCGGTGTGCTGTTTTTATTTTCCGCATTAGTTTTATTTTGCACTGAGATTGGTTTTATAAGTATTACACCTATTCACCCCCCCTCTAGTTGTTTGATAGGGCCTATTTAGATCCTTGGGGATCCATAAAACCAACAAATGGTATCAGAGCGGGTTTTAGGTTTATCTATCATGTCGGGTGAAAGTGGTAATATTATAGACCTCCTCTTTTTGATGAGACTAATTATGCTTATTGGAAAGTGCGGATGAGAGCTTTTCTCATCGCAATTGATGAGCGGGTATGGCAATCCGTGGAATACGGTTGGGTGCATCCTGTTGAGGAAGTAGGAAATTCTACTACCCCAAAACCTCGCTCTAGATGGTCCAAAGAGGAACTCGAAAATCTTCTTACAATGGAAAGGTATGAACGCTCTATTTAATTCGCTTTCCCTCGACTGAGTTCACAAGAATTTCCGCGTGTGAAACCGCGAAGGAAATTTGGGATATTCTCAAAATTACACATGAGGGTACTAATCTTATAAATATTCAAAGCTTCAGATGCTTACAAGTCAATTTGACTCTATTCATATGGAAGAGCATGAATTATTTACAGATTATTACACTAGACTTCAAGATGTAATCAATACTTGTGCTAATTTAGGAGAAAAGATCCCGGAGTCGAAAATTGTAAGAAAGATACTTCGGACTCTTCCGGAACGGTTTAGGGCAAAAGTTACCGCCATTGAAACCGTTAGTCATTCGGATGAGATGAGTGTAGAGGAATTAGTAGGTGCTTTGCAAACTTATGAAATGATTTTTCCTACTAATCAAGTTTCTTCCAAGTCTTCTTCTAAGCTTACAGGTATTGCATTCAAATCAACAAAGGAAGAAGATAGCGAATCAAGTTCCGACGATGAAATCTCTTTTGCCGATTTTGAAGAACAATTGGCGCGGATCGTAAAGAAATTTCGTCGGAAATTTTGGAAGAATCGAACCGATGGATCTTCATCCACGAAACCATCTAAAGGATCATCGGGTTCTAAATCCTCTAACCTCAAAAGCCTTGCAAAACCTTCTAAGGAAAAAGATGAATTCGAAGGGAAAATCCGATGTTATAGATGCAAAGGCTACGGCCATATTTCAACGGATTGTCCTTCTCCGAAATCATATAAAAAGAAGGCTTTGCAAGCAAAAACTTGGGACGATTCTACTTCTAATAAATCGACCTCAAGTAAAGAGAAAAAAGTCGTTGCTTTTCATGCCTCTCAAATTCCCTCTTCTAATTTGTGTTTATCATCTTTAGTCACTGACTCTACTCTTTTGATTTTGTATGAAACATCAACAACCGGCGGAGAGTCATCAAGTGAGGGGGAGTCGGACGAAGAAGAACTCATTGAGGCATATCAACAACTTCTTACGGAATCAAAGAAGATGGCCAAACATATCAAGAAGTTGAGGAAGCAACGACTTGAAGTTCAAGACGAGAATCAAGCTTTAAAGATCAAACTCCATGATCTCGAGGAGGAACAAGGACGTTTATTGGAGACCAATAAAATCCTCCAAGAAAAGTTAAACCAATCAGAGATAAATGAAAAATTATATATGGACAAGATTGGTTTTCTAGAAAAACAGTTTGAGGAGATTCATGTCACCAACCAAGCTTTGACCAAGCAAGTTCATGAACTCAAATCCGACATATAAAGGCTTTCAACCATTTCCAAGAAACTAGATTGTATGTGCGGATTAGGTCAAACAAGCAAGGTTGGTTTGGGATTTAAAAAGGCTCAAACTGTGCATGCTTCAAGTTCCACAATCAAATTGAAAGGAAGAACGTGTCACCTTTGTGGACTTGAAGGACATTTGGTGAAGGATTGCCCGAAAAAGAGAAAGAAAAATTCTTCGGCAACTTCATCTACGGAGCGGACTCAACGGACTCAAAAGATACATCAAGTCAAAGGAGTTCACTCAACCCACCAAAGGTCCGAGCCACAACATCAATCATACAAGTGGATCATTGCGAGGCAAAGACCTAAGGTGGACCAACAGTCAAAGCGGACAACCCCCGGCCACAACGAATCAAGACAACCCAAAATCCAGCGATTTTGGATTCGGAAAGGTGATATCTTTCCTTGTCTTAAGTTCTAATTAGCTTATGACTGTATATAATGCTTTGATTGGTTTTCCTTTCATATTTTTCTGAATCTCTGCATTACATGTTTTCAATGCTCTTTGTTTTTATGTTTTGTTTTTAAACAAAAAGGTTTTAACGAACAAGTGCATTGAATAAAAAGGTTTTCACTTTCAATCACTCCAATTTAATTTTATATGAATTATCAACTTTACTCCATAATCATAATTCTTGAAGATACTTCATTATAGGAGTTTTTGATAGTTATATACATCAAACTTTGGTAATCATGTGTAACCTTTAGATGCTTAATCTATCTCGGTTGTGTGAATTCATTGTGATAAACGTGAGACAACCGATAGACTAAAATTTGGGATTTAATTCTTTCACGTAAGAGATTGCATTCTTACAAGGGTAAATAAATGAATTGTAAAAGATGTGGAAAGAGTTACATCCGAAAGGAGTGTGAAAACTACCACCACATGTTGGAAAGAGCTGCCACCCCGGTCGTCCGGTTTGTGTGTGAAGCTACCACATGTTATGGATGCTTGGAAAATATTTTATGAGAATTTTTAGTTGAAGCATTCGGAGATTTAAATTCAAGTTCTTATTTTGAACAATCTCCTGGTTGGTATAAGGTGGGATAGTTGAAAGATGCTCAAAGAGCCACCCTTAGGTATTTTAGTACTTATCTCAAATTTGAAAGGGTAAAATTCAAAATTGATGTCATTTGAAAATCTCTGTAAGTCATCTTTGTAAATCCGTTACATCTTGATAGACTTTGGATCTCAAGATTATTTTTGATGACTTGTGTTTGACGTATATAACATGAAAAACGGTTTATAATGTTCTACCTTTATTTTTCATGATTTTGGAGTAAATCTTTTTAATTTTCATAATTAATTGGATTGAATGACATCTATGTGAATTCAGTGTTTTTGAAAGCACTTAAATGGATTTCTTGATGGTATACAAATCGGTATTTGAAAAGATTTCAAAATTTGGATTTGTTTCAAGAAATTTTTGCTTTTTGGCTCTGTTGTTCCGGTACCTGCTTTTTAGTACCTGAAAATCCAATCCGGATTAGAAAATCCAATCCGGATCCCGAATGTGAAGTTTTCTGGTTTTTCAATTGCGTACCGGTACTACATTTTTAGTACCGGAACTACATTGCGGATCCGGATCATCCCATGCCTGTCAATCCGGAACCCGAACGAAGGTTTTTCGGTTTTTACACTGCGTACCGGTACGCGACTTCTTGTACCGGTACGCGATCTGGAATTCTTTATATTCCGAAACTCCAAGTTTTTTAATTCATCTCTCCCACTTCAAAACCCTCCCTCTCTCTCTCTAAAACATCTCTAAGGGTTTTTCTTTTCAAGATCAAGAGATTTGGTGCCTTCATTTGTAAGTTTCTACATTAATCTTGCTTTCTTTAACTTCAAAACCCTAGTTTTTAGGTTTTGATGTTGTTTTTAGGGATTTTTGAGTAGATCTTTGCTTCAAATGAAATCTCTTGCATAAATTATCCTTAACTCATGTTTAGAACATAAATGCTACATCTCTATGCGATTAGATTCAGATTTTTCATGCTCATATGGTTGAATCTAACTTTATACATGTTCTTAACATAGAAAAAAATTGAGAATTAGGGCTTTTAATGTAAATGATTTTTAAATGATGAATCATCAATTGTGACAGTTTTAGAATGTTTCTTAGACATGTTTAAACCTCCCTATAAGATCAAATCATAGTGCATTGTGTTCTTTGTAGGAAATGGCTTTTTCATGGCTTCTTGCACTAGTAATTTTGATGGCCACTGGAAGTGGACGTGGTCACGGTTCTGGAAAGAAAAAGGCTACCAAACGATCACGCAACGAGGATTCAACTAGCTCAGAATCTGAACATTCCTCAGAATATGAAGAGGAATCAGTTCAAGGAAAGGGGAAAGCACCTTTGGCTTCAAGGAAAAAGAAGGGTGCAGATTCTCCTCCGCGTAGAAGTACCGGTGGACCGGTAATACGCGAGCGCTCTCAACTGAGATCAAATGTTGATGAAAGTGAACCGCATGTGAGTGCAAAACGCCGTGCCAGATTTGCAAACCGCACATGCATTGGAGAGCGACACGTGAATTTTAACGAGCTATGTCGTGAGGTGCCAGACTTTGCAAGGCTTTTGGAACGAAGCCATATTCGGCCACTTGGCAGAGTCCAACCTAAGATGGGTTTTTGTGTGGAGATCATCAGGGAATTCTACATGCGAGGTAACATACTTCAAAAAGACCATGACACCGGAGCCTTCGTCTTTGAAACAACAGTTAGAGACGTCAAGTTTGACATTACTCCAGCAGTAATTGGTGCAAACCTTGGATTAGCTGTTGACACTACTGGTCTTTATTATACTGATGGTAATTTCCAACATGACACCCATTCGGATATGGTTGTGGACTCTATTTGCAAGACAGGGACGCACACAAACAGATCATATGTTGAATCAAAGGACCTAAAACCAGAGTATCATATTCTGTCCTTAATTGTATGCTACAACCTATTGCCCACACTGGGGACCAAAAGGATTCGATGGGATCGATTGTTACTTCTCTTTTTCCTTGGTCACCCGGAAAGTGCAAATGGAATTAACACCAACATTCCATTTCTCATTTGGCAGCAGATGGTACATGTCATTGAAGGATCTAGGCAACGTGACCTTCTACCGTATCCGATCTTGATTACTCGTATTCTGGAAGATCATGGAGTGGACATTTCTTGTGCCAAATATGATTATGGCTTGGGGGCAATTGATGGAATCACTTTAGCCAAGTCGATTAGCACTTTGAAGACATTTGGGCATACAAAAGCCTATGCAAGTGAAGCGACAGTGAGTGCACCACCTCGTCAAGAATCTCCTGAACCAGATGAGGTCATAACTCTTCAAACCTTGCATCGGGATGTTCGTTCATTAAAGCAAAATATGGAGCAAAGGATGGAGCAAGGCTTCAAGAAACTTGAGGATGGTTTAAAGAAAATCTTCGATATCATTGGGTGCAAACATGATGATGTGGTCACTGGCGCAACAGCACCGAGTACATCGCATGGACCAACATCACATGATGATGATGATGATTCAAATGAGGATGAGTGATTTCTTTTCCTTCTTGTTTTTGGTTTTCAGTTTCTTTTCACTTTGTGATGAACAAGAACTCTAATCGTCTTGTAACTAAGAACTTATCCTCCTAGTATTTTTACTTTTTGTTTATATTAACTGTTTGACAATTTGTGACAAAAAGGGGGAGAACGGAAATGATGGACATATCATAAAAAGGGGGAGACAGAAAATAATGATTGCATCACAAAGGGGGAGAACATGGATGCTCAAGACAGGGGGAGAACATGGAGAACATGGATGCTCAAGACTCAAGATAGGGGGAGATAAAGAAAAGATTGAAAGAGCCACAAAACAAAAGGCTGGAAAAACAAAAGAACCAAATGGAAGACGAATCAAATGTAGGATTTTAACTTCTAACGACTAACGTTTGATTTTGTTTGGAGTTTTATTTTGCAGGAATTACATCACTTTAAGACTCCAAGTCCTAAGTCATAGAGTATATTCTAGGACTGTTTGGTTCAAATGTAATTTTGTATTTATTGGATCTTTCACGCAAAGAAAATCAATGTTTTGGTGATAACATTGAGTTTCGATTTTTTGGTTTAAGATGAGTGACTTGAGCGGCTTTATGTATTTTTGGGTTTTGTCACGAAATTGCCAAAGGGGGAGATTGTTACGGCTTTTTTGTGTTGGCATATTTCGTGAGTCAAGTTAATGAGTTGAGTCGGAGTCTTAAAGGGATCAAATTGTCAAATCAGCCTTCGAAGACTCATTGAAGATTCAACATGAGCCTAAGTCAACTCCCAGGTATGATTAAATATAGATCATGGTGATTAAAGTTCGTTTATAATCATTGGAATCTGGAAATGATTGAAACCCGGTTTAGACTTGGTTTTAGGAACTTGGTTTTAACTTACAACTTAATTTAAGTTTGGATTCCGGTACTTGGTTTGTTTTGGATAAAGTTTATCTTGGAAAAATCAGTTTTTACATTGAGTACCGGAACCACACTTGAAGTTCCTCAAACCCGACACAGAATTTTCTGTAAATTGCATTGCGTACCGGAACACAGACTCGCGTACCGGAACACAATAGAAAAATCTGTGTTTGCACCATTGCGTACCGGAACACGTTATTTGGTACCGGTACACAATGCCCTATCGGGATAAAATTACAAAACCGACTTTTATCTTTTTCCAAGGGTTATAAATAGACACTTAGGGTTTCTCGACACTTACCGATCAATTCAGAAACACTCGAGAGCAACCCTAGAGGCTGGTTTTTACCGTTCTTCTCTTTCGCCTCTTTTAGGTCAATTCGACGGTTCTTTCAAGAACATATCTTTTGTCGAATTGATCTAATCTTTGCTTAGAGATTTCTTCTACGGTTCCTCAATGAGAATCTAAGCAAAGGATCACCATCGAAGCCAATATTCTTATCGGCTGAGTTTGCGTCGTGGATTCGACGTGGCATCGTGGATTCGGTGTGCTAAAGGCGTTTCGTGGATTCGAAACGTGTGCTCGTGGATTCGAGTGGCGTTCGTGGATTCGAACGTGTGCAGTGGACGTGCAATCGGTGAGCGCAAGGTCCGAAGAAGTTGAAGGAGGGATTGAGTCCGTGGAGTCGGTAATCACCTTGTTATTCTTCTTTTCTTAGTGGATTGTTATTACGTTTGGTCCCGTGGTTTTTCTCCTGGATTGGAGTTTCCACGTAAATCTCGGTGTGCTGTTTTTATTTTCCGCATTGGTTTTTATTTTGCACTGAGATTGGTTTTATAAGTATTACACCTATTCACCCCCCTCTAGTTGTTTGATAGTACCTATTTAGATCCTTGGGGATCCATAAAAACCAACAATCTACTCTCTGGACGACGACTGGTAGGGATCTAGCTCGCGACTCCCTTACCTTGATCTGAAGAAGCAACCGCTGGAGCAGCAGGAACAGGAGTAGAAGTCCCTGGGGAAAAGACACCACGACGGGTGTGAGAACTACCTCCCACAGTAGTTCTCAGTGGGTGCCGCCAACAAGCCCGACGGTTTGCCCACTAAGTCTACTAGAGGCACAAAGTAACAAATGCAGTGCTGAAAGGAAAGAGCTGGAAAAGAATAACTCTACAGCTACATGCCTCTATCTAGATGCTCAAAAAGTGGAACAGATGGAAAACATGATGCATCTACTAACTCTCAAGTATAATCACCCAATCTACACTGACTGCCATATAGGGTCCAGTCAAACCTGCGCCCACCTACTGCCGCACATCCTCAACAGGACGGGTCTACCGTAGGGTGTCTGTGACTGCCAAAACTGGCTCAGCCAGAGGGACTGCGTCGACAAGTCGCGATAACAAGTAACAGGCCCAACTCCGGAGTGGCACTCGAGGGGCGCGACCCCACCGAGAAAAGTATCCGCGCATCTCTGTCGAGCTCAATATGGCTCATGCAGGCTATAGTCCAAAACCACGATCAACAAGATCGACAGTAACTGATATCACATCTCTAACTCACTCGCTAGAAATACTCACAGCCGGGACTACCGTCTACCCGACGGCTCCCACAACAGAACACTAAACTCAGGAAGGACCGACACCATAAGGGTTCGAAAATCCCGATAGGTCGGTGCCTAGAACCCTATCAAACAAGAACAGACTCCAGGCTCCGCCTATCGAAGTTCCCGACCCCATTATAGTTCGGGAACACGACAACCTCTGTACAACAAACGAAAGACACCAACCAGGGCCCGAAAGTCCCGGAAGACCAACACCTACAACCCTATCAAACAAGAACAGGTTCCAGGCTCAGCCCCCCTGTGGCTTTCGTCCCGAAAAAGAAACGGCCCCTAGAACCCAGATCACCCAAACTCTCTCGGGTGAGGAAGTTGTAATAAATAGATGACAGTTATTACTGAAAATTATTTTAATCTGAGAAACCCAATTTAATATATTTTAGTTCTTTTAAGAAAATTAGTTTAAATAAGTTTTATTTTTTCAAACCCCGAAGGGCTGTTGCCATCACCCAAATCAAACAAGAACAGGCTCCGACGACCCCTCGAGATTTGGAAGAAAACATTAGTTTACAGAAATCATGTGTGTCTAAAAACAGTCTGGGTCCTAGGTCCTGCTGACACTGGTAAACAACTGCCACTAACACAGTGGCGACAAATAAAACATCTCGGGACCGCCGTTTACCCAAACGGCTCCCGCCATAGATGATCGATCAACTACATCTATCAGACTCCACTCTGCTCCCAAGCACGAGTGTAAAATGCATCCCACACTAAAAAGAATTCCGACCACTCGGTCCACTACCCGGGCGAGTAAAACACTATGTCCAGGAAGAAAAGAAGTGTGGATGTCTAAAGCAGAATAAACCTAGCCCAAGTTGGAGTTTTCTACAGTCTGGCTGAACATGCTGCATATGACGGGGGTGCTAGGTCAAGTTCCAAGATAACAATAATTTTACAGATAGTAGGAAACAAGAGATTACATGATCATCAAATAACTCTAGAATTATCAGCTATCACATTCTAGCATGCTACACAAGAATATCACTATCATGCATGGTCCTACTGTAGCAGATTTAATGCACATTCCATCAATCTTGGAGACAGGGCCACCCACTTGAAAGTGCACAACTGTCCAATGTCCAAAAAGCTGAAACTGTACCGGGGCAATCCACAGATTTCCAGAAATCCGTCGGGCCCAAAACCTCCCAAAATACCTCCTGGATACAAAAATATGGCCCAAAAATACAATTACAACAAAATCCTAAGTGTGCTGTCCAAGCTGAGATTTCAGTCCCAAAGATGCAATATTTTCACCTGCAAACAATGCTCCAAAAATTCCAGTAAAAATTCCACGGCGATCCTCACGTCGAGACCTTCGAAACGGGTACCTGCACGTCCAATTCCGAGCCCCGTAGGCCAAGTTACAAATTCCACAGTACAGGCGCGCAAAAGCTCACAACCACACAACTATAAAATTCTACACAGTAAAAGGGGAAACAGTATACCTTCAGGAAAGCCTCAGAAAAATCTCGGAAAAATACGGCGATAATCCTCGTGACGAGTAGATCCAAAAAGTGTACAGGCTCGTCTCGATCCGACGCTCGACCGTGGAGATAAAATTTTGGCAAGGGCTGCTGTCCCAAAAACTCCACCAGCAAATAGTGGCTTAGAAATCTCTCGAAAACCGTGCCATAACCTCTGAATCCAGCAAGATGATCAGCACAAAAGTCGAAGACGTACCTCTCATGAATCCAATGCCGTAGAAATCGTCCAAAAATACTATCGGAGTAGCTCTGTGGACCTCTCAGACTGAAATGCGGCGATAACATGCCTCCGATGAAAGATCGTCGCTCTGTGCTACGATGCCGAAGTCATTGACGCCGCGGCTTCCAAAAAATCCGGGCCTCTGCCAAAAGATGCGCAACACGAAGATCTCCAACTTTGCTAAAGGGTCCAAGGGCAGAGGGGTTTGGGAAAAGGGGCAAAAAGCCCCAGCATACAGCCTATTTATAGGCCCAGCCCGAAAAATCCAACAATTTGGACCTTGGCAAAAATTCGGGCGCCCGGGCATTCCGGGCTGCTACAGTAATGGGCCCAGCCCATTACTGTGCGCGCCCGAATTTACCCCAGGCCGCCACGTCGCCACCCGAACAGCATACAACCGTTTGGGCCAACGGCGTTGCGCCGCGTGGCCTAAGCTGGTGCCGACACGTGGCGCCCACGCCTGGAGCCGCGGGTCAGCGCGCCCACGTCGCGCCCACGCGCGCCTGTCAAGCACGCAGCCCGAGGCAACCACTCCCCGCCCCGTGGACCGCGAGCACAACACCCCTCCAACCAAGAGCTGCCACGTGTCTACCCCCGGTCCACCGTGCACCCGCGCCATTCCATGGACTGCGCCTGCCGCGCCGGCCAATAGGGAGGCGCCACGTGGCCAGCGCCCGGTGCACGCCTACCGCGGTGGACCGCGCGGCTGCGCCTCCACCCGCCGCCGCGCTCCGCCGCCAGCCGCCGCCGTCGGCGCCTCTCCGGCCGCCGGAACAGTAAACCCACACCTCGAAATTCGTGTTTTTGCGTCCGGGCTCCGAAAAATACAAATAAATAGTCCATCTTGACCGTTTTCGCGCGCTGAATCCAAATCCGATGTCCATTTGGCTCAATTCCACTCCGGAAATTTTCCGAAAATTTTCGAAAAAGTGAACTTGATCCATTTTTCGTGCCGGGTCACTTCCTTGGTTCCAATAAGCATGCAAAAACCTCAATCATCCAATATGGCCTCCTGTTAAGCAATCTTGCTCCCATGTACACAAGGAATCCATTTCCGGGGCCCGACACGCGCACAAACACTCCCAGAAACCACTTATCCAACAATAAACCTTAAGTGGGGATTCGGGTCCTCACAACGAGGCCCGAGGGCAAAGTTGGCCCACAAACAATTGAGTCCCAATGACCACAATGCCACAACTTCAAGACTACTTGATCAAACTGAAATTAAACTTGAGCACCATGCTCTGGACGGACAGAGAAATGAGATGCTCGCCTTGGGCTTGTCGGAGACTGGCCGGGAAGTTGGCCGGAGCAAGGTGGAGCAACCACTAACTCAAGACAAGGCTCGGGCTTGGGCAATCTTGATCAAACCAGGTTCAAACCTGGAACAAGGATGAGCACCAGTTAAAGGACCCACCCAGAGGAAGTTTAGTCACTGTCTGGCCCATCGCCGGCGGGCGGAGGCGGCGGCGGCCAGAACTCAACCTCGGGTTACTCTATTAGTGCAACTACAGAGGAAGGAAATCCCACGTTAAATTTATCATGCAATGGCATGAGAAGCTTCTAAATAACCCAACAAGCTTACCTGTGCCACTGATCGGCGACTGGGAGCGGCGGCGATCGCCGGAGCTCGAGCTCGGAAGACCCCGAGGTGCTCTAATGGTTGATTTCCAACCAGAGCACAAGAGGCCCTGCAATTTGGACCAAAGTGCTTCTCTCGGTGCAAGGAAGCCTTTCAAGGCGGTGGCCGGCGACTCGGGTGAGCGGCGGCGCCAGGCGGCGAAGATCGGCCGAAGTACAAAATAACCCGGTTCTAGGGCTCACCCGCGCGACTTGGATCCTTATCCGATCACCCTGAAACTTGATGAAGCCCTTGCAGTCATCGAGAGGAAGAGGTTCAACGGTCTTGATCTCCAGTTCAATGGTTGGAATCTTCTTGTGCACAAGATCGGCCAAATAATGGACTTCCGGCGAAGGGGTGCTCCCGCCGGCAACCGGGGCGACGGCAGCGGCTCGGGCTTCACAGGGATGATCCACTTGACGTCAGGAAACTCATGAATACACCCATGAACCATTTAAAAGATAAAGCTCCCATAAACTCACCTCGCTGGAGAGAGGGAAGAAGAATGAGCCCTCCGCGGCGGCGCACGGCAGAGCTCGGTGTCGAGAACCTTCTTGCTCGACGTCACACACACAGAGGGACTCCCAGTTGATGTTTTAATCAACTTGAACCTTCCCTAACACCTCCCACACCAACAACCGAGAAGAATAACTTCCTTTCTTGTCTTCTTGGGCTTCTCCGGCGACGGGAACGGCGGCGGCGCACGGCGCGTCGGTTGGAGAAGATGGTGGGGTGGAGGCGTCGGTTCCAGAAGGGAAAACAGAGGGGTGGCTTCGGTTTAGGGTTTCCAAAAGCCACAGCTGAATTGCAATATAGTGCATTGATGCACATTTTGCCAAAAACCCCCTCAACAAATGCTCTTTCAATCCAAGTCCCTCACCGAAAATCTTGTCTTACATGTTAGTCCTTGTCCATAAGGTGGCACGCATTTCGGAGCACAAATATTTGGGTTTCTGTGCAAAATACTATATTTTTTGCCGTATTTCACGCTTTTTGAAGCATTTTAGTCGTCAAATCGAAAAACGGACTTCGCCACGATGTCCGGCTCGACGAAATCTATCAGAAAGCGATTTTTGTTTTTCGACGCGACGTACAGATAAATTTCTGGTTCATAATATACTGCACAATCTACAGTTTTGTGCGCCTTTCGAGATTCTAGGGTCGTCAAACGGAAATTCCGTCAGTGCCATTGCGCTCAGATCAATGAAACCGATCAAAACGACTACCTGGATCGCTATGTTCGGAGTCCAGACAGTAGATTGGTCAACGTTGTTACCGAGGGAAATTAAAATCAGAGGCTACTGTTCATTACTGTTCAAATCCACTTTTCACTTAAGTCGCGAGTCCCGCCCGCTTCTTCGTTGATTTCTGGACGATCCGACCATCAGATCGAAATTTGGTCAATATCATTTTCAATCAGTTCGACGAGACGGTCGCACTGGTGATCTAAGATTTTCGAGATCATGCTCGAATTTGAAAAGTGTAATTTCTGTCTTGTAAACTGTGCAACTTGCACACCGGTAAATGATCAATTTGGTCATTTTTGCTCTTTCGAATTCAAAATCAACTTAAATTTTATTTTTTTTCTTTTATTTATTTAAAAATAAAAATTCCGATTATTACAATAGAGTACTTAGAAAGTGTTTGTAAAGTGTTTATATATATATATATATATATATATATATATATATATATATATATATATATATATTATAAAATAAAATGTGATATTGGCGATAAAAATATATAAAAGGAAATAATTTTTGCCATATAAGTGTTTCATTTATCTTATATACTTATATTATAAAATAAAATGTGATATTGGAGATAATTTAATTATGATTATTCCACTATACGAAGGAAACGAAAAATATATAAAAGTTTGAGATTAGAAAAAATGGTATTTATATTTAGAAGAATTTGTTATAGTAAATACATATTACATTAAAATAAATTAAATAAATCTATCTTTTTGAATTTAAATAATTATCGGTGGTATAATTATATTTATCGATTGATTTTTTTTTCTAATTTTAATTTGTTTTTAAATAAGTTTTATATATTTTAATTTAATTGTACTATAAATATTTTTTATATGTGTTTCATAACATACATTTTTTCTTTTAATACGTACACAAATTTTAAAAATTTAAATTAATTCAAAATTTTAATTAATAAATTTATATTTATATTTATGAACAAAACTCAAAGTTAGAAAAAAAAATTTTGAATCCATACTTTTAATATAAGTAGTTATTAGAGATATAAATATATTTATGTAGCAATCGATCTTTTAAACCTGATTCATTTTTAATTTAGTTAAATACTTTTTATTTAAAACAATCCGTTGATAGATCCAAAATTTTAAATTTAAATTTTGAATTTAAATATAGGTTTGTATTTGAAAAAATTTAAATTTAAATTTAAATTTTGAATTAAAATATAAATTTATATTTGAAATTATGAACCAAAATTAAAATTTAAAGCTGATAGACAGGCTTATTTTTAAATTATTTCAATTTTCAAATTTAATTTGTTTTTAATTAGTTAATAGAGAAATAGTGAATACTGTTAATATTTTTATATGTGTTTTTGGTAGAGAATTTTTTTTTACCAATGAGTATGAATATTCTTTTATGTGAACTGTGAAAAAAAGCAAAAAAAAAATTATAGAGAATAAGAAATAGTTTGTATATATAAAATAAATAAAAATAAAAAATATATATATCAAAGAGATTGTAATAATATCTACTTGTTTATATAAAAATCTTTGGGTCTCTACCCACTTGAAAACAAATAAAGATAAAAATAAACTAAATCATTAAAGAGCAAATTAAAATTTATCCAAATAATAATACATTTATTTATAAATTAAATCACAAGAGGGTAAATAAAATTTACCCAAATTGTAATTTATTCATTCATTAATATCTTAATTAGTAAGGTGCATGCTATTTTTATTATGAGCAATGCTACCTGTACACCCCGAAGGGGTGTACATCATACACCTCCACCATTTTAATGGTGGCGATACTTTTTACGGGTCACATCAAGTGACCCATCATCACACCCCCACCCTTAGATGGGTGGGGTGTATGATGTACACCCCGAAAGGGGTGTACACATAGCATTTTCCTTTTATTATTAGTCATATGTTAAGTATGTCAGGTGTTAAGTATGAAATCCAACGCAATAACACTATGTATATAAAATAGGAAAATGCTATGAGGGGTGTAGATCGGACACCCCTTAATGGATGGTGTGGATTAACTTCCATATAGTCATTAAATAATTAGGTAATATTGTTACTTCATATTTTTTAGGACACACTCTTCCCCTCCATTTTTTCATCTTCTCTACCGAACCCTTCTCTCTCCTCTCGCTCCCCCTCTCTCTCAAATAGTTCTTAAATTACTCACACTTTGATTCGACGAATAGTTCTTAAATTACTCACACTTTGATTCGACGAATCATGATGCACCAGCTTGTGCTTCAGCAAATTCCTCAGCACCTTATACGTTCCCCATGTCCTCAGCACCTTATACGTTCCCCATGTCTTAAAAAAAAAAATATTTTAAAAAAAAAAAATACATAATTTGGCATATATTTAGCAAAAAAACAAAACAAAACGCAATTACAAAAATTACACTGTACTCTAATCAATACGAGAAATCAACGAAACCTTAGTCCGGCGATCCTCTCGACGAACTCCGTGGGGACGATCTCGTGCTGAAAACGAGCGTTAGACCACATGAATTCTCTCGCGTTTACTCCAAATTGAATCGAATCGAAAGATACGAAACGCATCGAAGAGGTCGAAATAGAGGTCACGAGAGAGAGAGGAATAGGAGGAGTCCTCGATACGAAACGCATCGAAGAGGTCGAAATAGAGGTCACGAGAGAGAGAGGAATAGGAGGAGTCCACGGCCGTGAGGACCCTGAAATCGTCCTTGGAGAGGTACCTCAGCGCGTCCACATTGAGCTTCATGGTGACGGATGAGGTGGTCGCTTCGCTCTACCGGAGGGGTAGTGCTAGGGTTTTGGAGGTCGCTCTACCGGAGGGGTAGAGCTAGGGTTTTGGAAACTCGCGGAGCTAGGGTTTTGGAAACTCGAGAAGAAAGAGAAGGAGGTGAAGTTTTTATTTATTTATTTATTTTTTACTTTTAGGCAGTCCGTTATATATTTGGAACGGGTCGAACGCCGGGTAAGGATCCGGCTCAATTTGCCCGGACCCGAGCAACGGTCCAAGATTTTGTATAGCAAAATTGAAATTATATATTAATTAAGAATAAAATCTAATCTAATTAAAAATTAAGGACTTATCTTATTTAAAATATATCGTTATCTTATTTTATCTCTATTTTAATATAATTTCATAATTATATTTTAATATATAATTACGTTATATATTTTAATATTTTAATATTTTAATATTTTAATATTTTAATATTTTAATATATAATTAGCTATACAAAATTGAAATTATATATTAATTAAGAATAAAATCTAATCTAATTAAAAATTAAGTACTTATCTTATTTGAAATATATCGTTATCTTATTTTATCTCTATTTTAATATAATTTCGTAATTATATTTTAATATATAATTACGTTATATATTTTAATATTTTAATATTTTAATATTTTAATATATAATTAGATATATTTTAATATTTTATTTAAGTTATAATTAGGTTAGATTTTGAATGATGATATTTTATTCTAAATAATCATTATTCTAATTGATTAAATTAAACTAAAATAAAAAATTACGAAATTATATTAAAATAGAGATAAAATAAGATAACGATATATTTCAAATAAGATAAGTACTTAATTTTTAATTAGATTAGATTTTATTCATATATTTTAATATTTTAATATTTTAATATATAATTAGATATATTTTAATATTTTATTTAAGTTATAATTAGGTTAGATTTTGAATGATGATATTCTATTCTAAATAATCATTATTCTAATTGATTAAATTAAACTAAAATAAAAAATTACAAAATTATATTAAAATAGAGATAAAATAAGATAACGATATATTTCAAATAAGATAAGTAATCAATTTTTAATTAGATTAAATTTTATTCTTAAATTAAACTAAAATAAAAAATTAAGTACTTATCTTATTTGAAATATATCGTTATCTTATTTTATCTCTATTTTAATATAATTTTGTAATTTTTTATTTTAGTTTAATTTAAGAATAAAATCTAATCTAATTAAAAATTAAGTACTTATCTTATTTGAAATATATCGTTATCTTATTTTATCTCTATTCTAATATAATTTTGTAATTTTTTATTTTAATTTAATTTAATCAACTAGAATAATGATTATTTAGAATTAGAATAGAATATCATCATTCAAAATCTAACCTAATTATAACTTAAATAAAATATTTAAATATATCTAATTATATATTAAAATATTAAAATATTAAAATATATAACGTAATTATATATTAAAATATAATTACGAAATTATATTAAAATAGAGATAAAATAAGATAACGATATATTTCAAATACGATAAGCACTTAATTTTTAATTAGGGTAGATTTTATTCTTAATTAATATATAATTTCAATTTTGCTATACAAAATCTTGGACCGTTGCTCGGTACGGACAAATTGAGCCGGATCCTTACCCGCCCGGTTCGACCCGTTCCAAATATATAATGCACTGCCTAAAACTAAAAAATAAATAAATAAATAAAAACCTCACCTCCTTCTCCTCCTTCTCCTTCTTCTCGAGAGAAGGAGTTTCCAAAACCCTAGCTCCGCGAGTTTCCAAAACCCGCCGCCCCTCCGGTAGAGCTAGCGCCGCCTCTCCGGTAGAGCGACCACCTCATCCGCGCCCCTCCGGTAGAGCGACCACCTCATCCGCGCCCCTCCGGTAGAGCGACCACCTCATCCGTCACGCCCCTCCGGTAGAGCGACCACCTCATCCGCGCCCCTACGGTAGAGCGACCACCTCATCCGTCACCATGAAGCTCGATGTGGACGCGCTGAGGTACCTCTCAAAGGACGATTTCAGGGTCCTCACGGCCGTGGAGATGGGTATGAGAAATGTACGTATACCTAGCCCTCCTCCTCCTATTCCTCTCTCTCGTGACCTCTATTTCGACCTCTTCGATGCATTTCGTATCTTTCGATTCGATTTAATTTGGAGTAAACGAGAGAGAATTCATGTGGTCTAACGCTCGATTTCAGCACGAGATCGTCCCCGCGGAGCTCGTCGAGAGGATCGCCGGACTAAGGTTTTGTTGATTTCTCGTATTGATTAGAGTACGGTGTAATTTTTGTAATCGCGTTTTGTGTTGTTTTTTTTGCTAAATATATGCCAAATTATGTATCTTTTTTTAAAAAAAATAAATTTTTTTTTAAGACATGGGGGAACGTATAAGGTGCTGAGGAATTTGCTGAAGCACAAGCTGGTGCATCATGATTCCTCAAAGTGTGAGTAATTTAAGGACTATTTACTCGTTCTTGTAATTGTAAGTAAGTAGCTCCAAAATTGAATCTTGGGTGCTATTCTGAGTGAAATTTTTTTTTTTTTTGCAATTTAGATGATGGGTTTCGGCTCACCTATCTTGGTTACGATTTTCTCGCGATCAAGACCCTTGTCAATCGCGGTGTATTTGCTGCTGTAGGCCGTCAAATCGGTGTCGGAAAGGAGTCGGGTATGTCTCTTATTGTCTGAACCTTTATTTCATTAGATTTGCCAGAGTTTCGGCTCTACGGTTACTTTCGTGGTTAATTGTCCTATGGGTTCTCGATACTACACTAATCACAATTAGGTGCGTAAATTTTTGGATTATGGTAATTTCGTAGCCCTCCCATTAAATTTGTCGGTTGAAACTAACAGATATTTTCATGCATCTCTATTTTGCCACCGCGTAAGTGATTGTTCAGATCCTATCTCTGCTTATTACTGTTGATCTTGTTTTTTGTGGTCGTTACTTGGCTATTTCCATCCATTCTAATAGAGGAATTCAACATAAGAGGGTGCTGATTAAAGGAAGCGTATTAATTAAGGACCTGATAGTAAAAATTGAAATGTCGAAAACTTAATTGAAACTTAACTAGGAGGTTGATCACCGGTGCTATTCTCTCCTGCTTGAAGGTAATGTGCCTCTTTATGATTACAGATATTTTTGAGGTCGCCACTGAAGATGGAACGGTTCTGGCGATGAAGCTGCATAGGCTGGGTAGGGTCTCTTTCCGGTCTGTCAAGTCTAAGCGAGACTATTTGGTCCATCGGAGCAGCTATAACTGGCTTTACTTGTCTCGTCTGGCCGCCCTTAAGGAATATGCTTTCATGAAGGTCTTTTTTGCTATTTTTTTGAGAATCTTCCATAACTATGAAATGCTTACATTTTCCTTATTTAACTAGCTGAGTTTATTCTTTGTAATTAAGGCTCTAGGGGAACATGGGTTTCCTGTTCCAGCTGCTGTGGATTGCAATCGACATTGTGTGGTCATGTCGCTCGTTAAAGGTTACCCACTGTAAGTACATTGGGTGTACGGTTTTCCCTCTTCTTCGTAATAATGGTTCCATCTTTCGGAGCTTTATTGGTGAGTGCAACCATTGTGCAGTGTTCAAGTAAAGCAGTTGCAAAATCCAGACGAAGTTTTTGAAACAATTATTTGTCTGGTTGTTCGTCTAGCAGAACATGGTCTTATACACTGTGATTTCAATGAATTTAACCTCATGGTACGTCTGCTGGTATTGGTTTTTCATTCGCTCTTTTTATCTCCAATTCTACGACAACATTATGTGAAACTAATCTAGCAAGTTAAAATACACATATAATAGTGATTTCATCCGTATTGATAACTTGATCATTAATTTTAGTTGTTAAAATAAAACAGAAATACTATTAAGGTTTTAGACAATAATGCTTTAATAGAAAATCATATTTCTAATAATGATAAAGTGGTGGGTGAAGGATATTTGGTTGAGCTACTGATTTGACTTGTTTTCCTGGTAGATTGATGATGATGAAAAGGTTACAATGATTGATTTTCCTCAAATGGTTTCAGTTTCTCATCGTAATGCAAAGATGTAAGTAGTATCTACATTACTCTTATGTTGCTTGCTCGTTACTAAATTATTGAATCAATGAATTATGACAATTTTTTTTAAAAAAAAATCAGAAGTAAACAAATTGTTGTATATGCAGTGTCATCTGATGTTTTCTCCAATTTATTGCCTGATGCTCTCTTCCAGCTCTTAATTTCTTTATTGACTTCTTTTAGGTACTTCGATCGAGATGTTGAGTGCATCTTCAAATTCTTTAGTAAAAGGTTTGTTGCCAAAGGTGCACAACTTATGCAAACTATTAAATCAATTTATTTTTTTTGTGATGTGATATGTTAGTCTTTAAGTATGATGCGTGCATTTGTTTGCTGTTGGATTGAATCTATTGATCAAACTAGAAGTATGCAAGTATGCATCAAGTTTTTTCTTAATGAACAAGAGTTAAATAACATATTAAATTGCGGCTTCCTACAATTGAATTGCTGTTTTTCGGAAGGGTTTAGTTATAGAGGTTAAAAATCCATGAGGAATTCTCTACTAAGACCATGTGGTGATCTTATCAACTGCCTATCAGGTAGAAATATTTTGTAATTGACATATATATCCAACCCGAAGAGAAGCTTGCTATTGCCGCATATTTTGTATAGCCGAGTTATCTATTCTGTTAAAACATGTAGAACTTGGAAATAAATTGTGTATAGCCCTTTGATATAATTAGTGGAGTAATAGTGTAATCAAGTTCCTTTTAGGTGCTTACTTGGAAATAAATTGTGGGGCTTCTTATACAGAACCAGAAAAGGATTTGAGGTGTCATAACAAATAGGCAAGATCAGTTGTGTAAAGGTTGGTATTGTGTTCAGTTGGGCTTCCCGTGGACTCATTTTATTAAATTCGGTAAATTGATGCTGTTTTGAATTTGATTCAGTTCTACAACAATGTGGCCTAACAAAACTTAAAATAAAATACTAATTGTGCTAAACTACAGGGCGTGATGCTTTCATCAAATTTTAATGTGATTTCACTTTCAAGAGGTCAGAACTTGATTCTTTTTCTTCAAGAAATGTCACATCAGATATAACTAAAAACAACTAAATCCTATTCTCTCAAGTTTATTAATCTCAGACAATTTCAAAACCCAATTTAACCAACACTCTTTCTTTTCTGATTTCAATCTGATGCCACATTGGTTTAGTGACCTTATTGTTAATTCTTGAGAACTACAACTGCCAATTTACTTGGTTCTGTTTCGTCACAGGTTTAATATTTCATACCAAGAGGATAGAGACGAGGAAGATGGTGCAGAATATGACAGCGAGGAAAATGGTAGGCCGTCCTTTCTATCTATAGAAAAATCGGCTGGTTTCTTAGACAAGGAGCTTTCGGCGAGTGGCTTTACTAAAAGGGATCAAGATGAGATAGCAAAGGTATGTTGGTATAACATACATAAAAATTCATTGCTGTTAATTAATGCTTACTGGCTAACTGTGATGATATTGTTGCTTAGCTTTGTTAGTATAATGGTACACCAAATTGTCTATTCTTTTTTTTAAAAAAAAATTTAATGTCAGAAAACAGTTTGTGTCTCTCTCATCATGTGATGAACTAAATAATGAGTATGGATTACTTAATCATTCTGAATGTTAATCACGTATATGTTGTTGTACAAAGCTTTATGCAAATAAGAATTATGAAATTAATATTGACATATATAATATAATGGATTGTATGTTGTCTTACCTGAAAAATGAAAAAACATGAGTTTAGAAGAAAAGAAGCGGAGAGTACAAGAAAAAAAAAAGTTCCATTATTTAAGTTCAAAAAAATGGTCCATTATTTAAGTGGAAGTTGCCAAAATTTGAATTGGTATCAAGAATTGCCTGATATAAGAGCCTATCCAAAATGATCCTCTCCTATCCAACTTACATTCATCAAGATATGTTCAATGTGAAATCATCACTTAGAAGAAGCATTTTCTCTAACTTATTGACTCCCAAGACTAATATATACCTCTGTAGTCTTAAACTGAGGGTACAGGAACACCTAGCGTGTTGTACTGAAATTAACACAGGTTTAAGGTAAGCTATACAGGATCTTGTTGATGGCTCTTTTAGTTATGTTACAAAATCATCGCCTGCGCTAGTTATCCCTTCACATTTCTTTTTGTAGGTTGAAGTTTAAAATGACAACTCATGCCTTTTTTATTAACTAATAATAATATCCTTTTCTGCTTCATATTTCCTCAGTTCATTGAAGGAGGAACAGAACCAAAAGAGGGTAGCAGCTCTGATGATGAGTCCTTGGGAAAAGAACAAACAGCTGATGAAGATAATGAAACTGTGACTACCAAAATGGTTGCCTTGCAGTTGGCAGATCAGGTGAATTTGTCATACTTCATAAGAAGTCCAAGCGTCTCTATGTTTTGTGAAATCGCAGTATTACTAATGTGAACTATTTGACTGCCGAGGGAGGAGCATATATGATGTTTGTTGATGAGTGTACTGCCATTGAACAATTTTGTGCTTTAGGTTCTAGAAAAACACCTATATGAAATGCGGGATACCCTGCATATGTTATATACTAATTTGATTGCTACATAATACCTCATGCAGGAACACAACACTTTTAGACTGCAAAAAGATTAAAATATGAAATAAGAACTGAACACTTCAGGCTTGAACTTAAATAACTGTACTTCAGCTTTAGCTATAACACCTCCACATGCAAGTGCGCACAACTTTATGCTGCAAAAGATAGAGAAATGACTAATGAGATTCAAAATGTCTAAAAGAGTTATATTTCTATTATTTGTGAAGTTGAACTTGTAGTGGGACATTAAAATATTCTAGCATAGTGAGAGGTGGCCGGTGATGCTTTGCGACTCAAAATATCTTTCTTACTCTATACTTGGAATTGAGAATCTGTATAAATTGATGCTGAATCTATCCACTAATTGGGTTCACTACATAAATTATTTAAGTTTCCGTCTTTGGTAGTATACATCAATGGTCTCATTTGACTGTTGAGAATTGCTGCAATAAGAAGTTACTATTTCTGATAAATACACTTAGACTCGAGTGGTTCCAACAAAAGCTGAAACTTTCGATAGGGAGTTTTTCTGGTTCAATCAATACTTGAAAAAACTGATGTTGCTTTTCTATTTCGATACCTCCTGATGATACAGTACATGTTTTCTCTATTTGTCTTTCAGCAAGTGAAAAGCTCATGTGGCAATGAAGAAGAAAGAGTGGAGGAAAATCTAGATTCATGTAATGTGAAAGTTGGCAATGAGAACGAACCTACGGCATCAGGAGAACAGGTACTTTTATCTACTCTCTCTCCCTCGTCTGTGCGTGCTTGCTCTTGCTCTCTTATTTAAGTTTCAATTTTAATCTGTTTTGGGTTGTAAAGAAATTATGGTGTAGTGCGAGCCTTAGCTAAGGTTTAAGGTTTATTACTCAGTGCGTGCAGATCTTTAACATTCTGTTTGTATTTAAACATTCTACCTGCCCTAGGCTTGGTTTTGTGCATGAAGCCATTACTGATATGAATTTGCATGTATACTGCTGCTGTTGTCAAAATACATGACAAGGCTTCAAACTTGGGGTCCGTCTATGGTCCTGTTATTGGTCCTCATAAGAGGACATGAATAGTGTGTCCTCTAGACTTTTTACTCTTTGTGTTCACATACTATTCCGCCGACCCCCGCTAAAACATCCATCCAAGTGCTAAAAAGTTGTGAGGACACAATATTCATGTCCTCACAAAAGGATAGTAACATTGGTATCAAAATTGATATTCACATAGATCTTCACAATTTATGCTAAATTCAAAACCCTTTACAAAAACAACAATCATAAGATGCTTGATACTTTTTTTTTTTTTTTTTTTTTAATTTAAACTCCATGAAAAATCTTGCATTGGACAATTAATTTGTATGTTATTTTTCAATGCACGAGTAAAGGACCTCAAAATCAAGAGATTTCCTGTTGGTAGATGGTGGGAATAGTTTAGCTCGTAAGGAATTGGTGCAAATCAGTCATGAATTTAGATAGTTTTTCTCGAGTTTTATCTTTTGTGAAGGCGCGATGTCTTTTGCAAAAGATTTAACGGAAACTTTTATAGGATGTGCCCAAACTTGTTTACTTTGTTCATGTGGCTTCCACAGACTATTCTTTTCTAAGTAGGTTGGCAAAAAAATTTTCCCCCCTCTCCAGGAAGATAGCAATGATTTGGATGATTCAGATGATGATGATGATGGAAGCGGGGATGCTGAACTAGTTAAGCGCCTGAACAAGCAGAGAAAGCGAGCCATTGCCGCCGCCCGTGGGAGAAGGGCTTTGGCCTCGAGAAATTCTTACAAGGACAAAGGGGGTAAGTCGTCTCACAACTCGAAAATCCAAAAGCAGGTTGGCAAGTGGTCATGATGATTGCAGCATAGCTGGGTGATCGTGGAACTGAACAAATCGACCGGTTTAGGGTTAAACCCAAGTTCTAAACCCAAGTCTCGACAAAAGTAAACGTTACCACAATTTTTGCGGCAGGCTTAAGCATGAATGCTTTATCTCTTTTGTATAATAAGTTTTGGCGAGTGAGTGGTTCCTTTTTTTTTTTTTCTTTCTTTCTTTTTCTGTTTCCCCTCCTCCCCTGTGAAATAATGTGTGAAAGGCATCCAAAAATTGTGATATTTATGTTGTAAGTCTTAAGTCATATGTATTCAGAGTTTTGGAAATTTAATTATCCTTTTATATGAATTTGTTTTGTGCCAAATAAATTCAGTTCTTTTGAGGCCATATTCATTGAAAACAACACAATAGCTTTGATAGAACCTCCCAGATTTGATTTTGGGTATTTGAGTTCTTTTCGGGCGGAACTTCGTCCCCCAACATTTAGAAGTCATTTTATAAAGAAATAATAAATAAAAAATATATATTATAATTATAGTTTTTTTAAAAAAAAAAATTATTTATATAAATAAATTTATACAAACATGATAAATCATTCACGGTTTTTTTTTAAAAAAAAATTAAAATTATTTTTAGGATATCTATGCTGTACATATTTTAAAATTAGGATATTTATTCTTAGAATTAAAATTTTTTGTGAACCTAGGCATCCTAAAACACCGAATATACATCCGAGCACAACAAATGCTACAGAAAATAAGTAAACACAAAACATGGAATCTGCCCTCCCCCCCAACCAACCCCCCACTCTCTCTCTCTTTTTTTTTTCTTTTTTTTTTTTCTGATTTTGTTTTACATTTTTACTACTTAAATTATGAACAGCAAAGCAATTGGTCCACACACACCTTAGACCTTAGAAGTTAGAAGTTAGAAGTTAGAAGTAGCTCTGTTAGTAGTTAGAAGTTAGAAGTTAGAAGTAGCTCTGTTAGTAGTCCATCCCATCCCATCCCAGAAAAAAAAAGAAAAAGAAAAAAAAGGGAGGGCAGCTGCTACGTGGACGAGTCATGTTGGGATAGCTTTTTCTTGAGATCCTTCAACGCATCGACTACTTCGCGGCCCAGATTATGCTGGAGCAGTTTACCTTGCACCGAAGTCGACCTGCAAAAGTTGCAACTACTGAAATACCGGACGTGCTTCTTCTAATCGGAATGGCCAACACCACGATTCCAAATGAAGAATATGCAGAGCACTTTTTAAAAGAAGGGTTTTTATTCGTAAAATGCATTTATGGAGTTTCCCAATATTAATTACATAACTGTTACGGAGGAGCTGCTGAAAAAAATATATATGAAAATTTAGTTCCTACTCTAAGATCTCTTTACGCATTCTAAGATCTCGTATCATTGATTGGTTTGTGTCCTATTATCTAATAAAATAAAATGAGGTCCACCCTATACAACCAATCAACTCTTAATTATTCTAAAATTATATATTAGTTTAGAAATAAACCGTGACTAATAAATATACTTTTATATTTGTTCGGACATTAAGTTTGTACAGGATATAAAAAAAAAAATTAGTATTGGGTTTAATAAGAAAGAATAAGAAAAAGACAGAGGAAAGAAATCTTTTTTAAATGACAAAATTACCCTTGCCTTAAATATCTTTTTAAAACTAATTGAATTATGTAATTTTTATTATTTACAAAAATGTACAAAATTATATGACATGTAAAACTTTCCAAATTCTTAAAAAATGTAAAATTTTGTGTAAATTACATCACTCGTGGGAAGAGTTAAAAAATTTAAACATTTTAATATAAAAAAATTCGTATAAAATTGTATAAATGACTAAAATTTAAACATACGTAAACTTTTAAATTGTAAAGTTGTAAAACTTGTGTAAAATTTGTTTAAAAATTTAAGTGTGAATATTAAAATTTTAGTCTCTTAGGCACTATTTGATTGGGAAACAGAGAGAATGAGGAGTGCTCCGGCGGCTAGACTGAGAGGGCACGCCAAGGCCAAGGAAGACGGTAAGTTTGTAGTGAATGAAAGAACACGCAAGGCTCCAAAGAAGGGTTCTTCGGAAAAAAGAATTCGAAAGGGTGAGATTCAGAGAAGTGAGGAGGAGGTGAGAAAGAGAAAGCTTGATAGGATGAGGAAGAAAGAGCGTTGGAAAGCGTAAAGGGGCGGGCAACAAGAAAAAGTGGGCACGAAGAGAGAGAGGTGGGTGGATGCTTGTTCCACGCAAGGGCGGGAATTGTTCCCACCCTTGAGGGGTTATCCCTGGGTTAAGGATTCCCACCCTTTCCCACCTTCAACTCAAAGAAAAAAGAAGTGGATCATATAAAAAAGCTATACCCCATATCTCTTTCTTTCAGTTTCTTTTTTTTGTTTTTTTGTTTTTCTTTTTTGGCCTACATAACAAACCCTAATAATCAATGCAGAAATTTTTCGAGATATGATTCATCTAACTACAAGGGTAGCAGTAAAATCAAATCATAATATTGCAAATCAACAGAGAGAGAGAGAGAGAAAAAAAAAAAAAAAAAAAAAACTATCTCAAACCTGTGTTCGTCGAGTATGTTTTGAAACTCCTTTTCCGAAACCTTTATCTGTAAAACCAAGAGATAAAATAGTGTTAGTTTGATAGAAGAAAATATAATGTATTTAACTAAGATACGAACATCTATCTATACAATCTATTATTTGGTAGTTCCTCATGCCACGTGTCGCACTCCTATACATTTTGCTACGTGTCGCATTCTCCTTCTCTGCGACTCCTAGCCTTCTCCGAACCCCCCTCTCTCTCTCTTTCTCTCTCTATGACTCCTAGCCTTCTCCCCCTCTGACTCTTAGCCCTCTCTCTCTCTCTCTCTCTCTCTCTCTCTTTCCCCTTCTCTGTGACTCCTAGCCTTCTCCTCATCTGACTCCTAGCCTTCTCCCTCCCTCTCTCTCTCTCTCTCTCTCTCTCTCTCTCTCCTCTCTCTCTCTCTCTTTGACTCCTAGCCTTCTTCCCTTTTCTCTCCTTCGTCCTCCGACTCCTAGCCACCTCTAGACCCCTCATCCTCCTCCTCCTCCTCCTCCTCCTCCTCTCTCTCTCTCTCTCTCTCTCTCTCTCTCTCTCTCTCCCAAGATCGGGATCCTCTCTGTTTCTCCGTTGTCCTCCGATTTTCTTGCCGATCAATCGGACGACGCATGTTGGGCTTCGGCTCGGATTAGGTTTTGTGTGCCACTTGCCCGTCGACCTGTTGGATCCTCTCTCTGTGCCTCAATGGTCGGATTGGATTTCGCGTGCCACTTGCCGGTCGGCCTGTTGGGATTCTCTTTGTGCCTCCTTCGCCGTCCGATTGCCTTGCCAATCAATCCGACGGTCGGATTGGATTTCGTGTGCCACTTGCCCGTCGGCTTGTTGGGATGCTCTGTGTGTGCCTCCTTCGCCCTCCGATTGCCTTGCCAATCAATCCGACGGTTCTCCTCTCTCGCTCTCTGATCTCCCGATTTTTTTTTTTTTTTTCCTTAAGCTCGAGGTACCGATACGAGCTTAATTATTATTATTATTATTATTATATATATATATATATATATATATATATATATATATATATATATATATATATATATATATATATATATATATATATATAGTTATTTATTTATTTATTCATTTATTTAATTACGACCTTAATTATTATTATAGATTATAGATATATATAGTTATTTATTTATTTTACTTACCTATACTGTGATATTTCCAGATATGGTTAACTTTTTAAATTTTTTCAACATATAATTTATTTAACATATAATCTGATATTTTCAAATATGATTAATTTTTTAAAAAAAAAAAAATTAACAAATTTTGTAAGATTATGTCAGTTTTTTTTTATGTGATATTTTTAAAAATGGTTAATTTTTAATTTTTTTTCCATATATATATATATATATATATATATATATATATATATATATATATATATATATATATATATATATGAGCAATGCTACATGTATTCCCCGAAGGGGTGTACATCATACATCTCCACCATTTTAATGGTGGCGATATTTTTTACGGGTCACATCAAGTGACCCATCATCACACCCCCACCCTTAGATGGGTGGGGGTGTGAGATGTACACCCCTTACGGGTGTACACATAGCATTTTCCATATATATATATATATATATATAATAGTAAATTACGTTTAAATATTTTATATAGAATTTAAATATTTTATATAGTAAATTACGTTTTCTCAAATTTTAAATTTAAAATACGAAGGTTTTAAAATTTAAATTTAAAATTAATATTGAACATTTAAGTTGAGATTTAACAATTAAAATTTTTATTATAATTGATATATATTTGATGTGATTTACTATTTTCAGATATGATTAAATTTCAAAAAAAAAATTAACAGATTATATATAATTATTTATTTATTTATTTTACATATAACCTGATATTTTCAGATATGGTTAATTTTTAAAAAATTTCAGCATACAAATTATTTAACATGTAATTTTGATATTTTCAGATATGGTTAACTTTTAAAAAAATTTTAAAAAAAATAATATTTTAACATATAATTTATTTAACATGTAATATGATATTTCCAGATATGATTAACTTTTAAAATTTTTCAAGAAAAAATAATGTGTCAGATTTTGTAAGATTATAGTATATTTGTTGATGTGATATTTTCAGATATGATTAAATTTTAAAATTTTTCAATATATATATATATAGTTAAATATTTTTATACAGTAAATTACATGTTTAATTCAAGTTTCAAAATTTAAATTTTAAATACCAATGTGTTAAAATTTAAATTTAAAATTAATATATTAAAATTTAAGTTAAGATTTAAAAATAAAAATTTTCATTATAATTAAAATATATTTGATGTGATGTACTATTTCTAGATATGGTTAAATTTCAAAAAAATTTAACAGATTTTCTAAGATTATGTCAGATTTCTTTTTCCTCTCACTATCATTAGATGTAATATTTTCAGATATGATTAATTTTCAAAAAAAATAATTTTTTAAAAAAATAAACAAATTTTGTAGAATTATATCGGATTTGGTATGATGGCCGTTCTTTTTTTCTGTCTAAAATTACTATAAGCAGATTTTAGATGTAATAGTTTCAGATATGGTTAATTTCCAAAAAAAGGTGAATATTTTGTAAGACTATGTTTTATTTTTTTGGTATAATGATTGCACTCTTTTTCTCATTTTATAAGATCATATCACATTTGGTATAATTGCTCCTCTCTTTTCATGTTTCTAAAATTACTATAGATACTGATGCATATAATTGATTTTCAGATATGGTTAATTTTATCAGATTTTGTAAGATTATGTTTCATGTCATCTTTTCCTCTCTAAGATTACTATAAATAAATACTCATGATTTCTATAAAAGTGATTTGATTTGATGTGATATTTTTAGAAATGGTTAATTTTCAAAGATAGATTTTGAATAAATTTCGTAAAATTATGACAGATTTGCTATCATAACTACTCTCTTTCTCCCTAAGATTTCTATAAATACTGATTTTATTTAATTTAATGTGATATTTTCAAATATAGTTAATTTCCAAAGATTTTGAACAGATTTTGTAATGTAAGATTATGGCAGATTTGTTATCATAGCTACTCCATTTTGTTCTCCTTAAGATTTCTATAAATACTGATTTGATTTGATGTGATATTTTTAAAAATGATTAATTTTTAAAAAATTTGAACAGATTTTATCAGCAGATTTGCTATCATAGCTACTCTCTTTTCCTCTCCCTAAAATTTCTATAAATACTGATTCTTTCAATACAATATTTCATTGTACTGCTTGAAATTTGAAGTAAAGAAGGTAATTAAAGATAAAGAAGATCATAATACTCAATTCACTATTCCTAAAGGAAACTATATAGCCGGACGTGAAAATTTCTTCCAGATAGTACCACTATCATTTTATATTAACAAGTATTTTATATAAATTTGTATAAATATATTTTTTCTATCTTTTTTAACTTTTACAAATATTTTTATGAGCAGCTCAGGATAATTTGTTGATAACTTATCTGAAATACAACATCCTAAGAGACTTCGACTTACGTAATATATCTAATCTAAATTAGTTTTGTTACTTAATCATTTACTATTATATATAAGTATAATTTATTTATGATATCAAATTATTTAAATTGATTCTAGGTTTGATGAAGCAAGCCCATCTAATGAAGAGAGCAAATAAAGAATTACTAGTTGTGCTCCATGCAGTTTACCTTTTTAATATTATTTCTGTTCTCTATAAACTAATTTAAATTAAATGTAATATGCCTAACTATTATTGCTAAGTTTCAAATGTAATACATTATTCTTAATGTCTAATTATTTCTTAGTTGCCGCAGAAGCGCGGGTGCTTAACTAGTAATGATAAATCGAAAGTGCACATCGATCAATAAGCACTAAGGTATTCGATGAGATTCACAACGGAATAAATCTAAAGTTTATAAAGATGATATGATCTCAAAATAAGACTGTAAATAGAAGCAAAATTATCCACAGCTACAGATCCCCGAAAAAGTGAGACCATGCTTCAGAATATTATGGAAAGAATATGATGAATGAATGAAGGAAAGCTAAAGATATTACAGTGAAGACACATGTACTAAAGATATTGAAAGCTAAATCATTTTCTGTTTCTCAATCTCTGTTATATTTAGACGAAAAGGAGAGAAAAGACTAAACGGTTTTAATGCATGAATCTGCGATTAAATTAGATTAGTAAGGAAATGGAAAATAAAAATAACTAACCTCTGATGCTAATGCTCTGCAGCTCCACACATAAGCACCCTAGAAGATGCATAACGCAGATTAATCAACAAGGATATTCTGATCATCACAACGTATTACAACAGAAATCAAACCTTTCGGAAAAAAAGAATAAAGAGGTCCATAACATATGATGGCATGGAAACATGTCAGTAATCAGTGCATGAGTTTTTATGTTTGAAGATAAACTGGTGAACTTCTAAACAGCAGAATATAATCAAAATTAACAGCAGATAGCCAAAAAAGCTTGACATTGTAAGTATCACCAATTTTTAGTCGCTGCTCGCTAGAGAAATTTAGAAAATCCTTTGCTAGATTAAAAAAAACTTCCAAGATTTCGAACTATTTAAAATAAATCGTGACCGCCAGCCACACAAGAGAGAGTTACTCGTAGCCGAACTATGAATTTCAAACTTTCTATGCTATCTTAGTGCGGCTGCTTACATCCTTTTTTTTTCCCTCTCAATCAAAGACACCTTACGACCTAACTACCCATCAAAACGACGTCTTCTGAAAGTTCACTAGGGATTGAGAGAACTACAATTAATCAAGATGGCCAGTTCTGTTTTAAATTTTATTCACCTGGTAATGGAATTTAAGAATTGTTGTAGAACCTAAATTTTAATTAAGAGTACGGGAAAAAAAAAAAATTTGTTGGATGTAGAAAATGAAAAACCCCTTACTATTCAGTGCAGTAAAATACAGTTGTAATCAAACCTAATGGTGTAATGAATATATTGATATCTATGCATTTCCATAATGTTGTCTCATATCTTCAATATCTTATGGCAAGAATCAATGATCCCATCTTCTTGTAAGCATATAAACGCTAAACTGCTAGAAGTAGGCACATCAGGTGAAAACTTGTAACTTTGCTAGTTTTTGCTACATAGTCAGAAAATTACGTACTGCTCCATATGCTGCTTGTTGCTGACATACATCGGATGTGACAACCCAAACTTTCGGGCAGCCATCCACTCTCAGAGCTACAACCTGTATACATGCATAAATTCAAAAGCCACTGAACATTTTAAAGAAAATATAGTAACCACATTCAAGAGCTGATACTTATTCTGAACATCAATGTAAGTTTTGCAAAATATAGAAGACCAAATTAGATTAATGTTTCATCCATGCAAACAATCACTAACCTCCTTTTCAATCCAAGCATCAGCACATGTCTCACCTGAGAAAACTACATCAACACTGTGCCATTAAGCAAAAAGAACATACGTTACTTGCAGGCATCAACTTAAATGGCCGTCAAAGATGAAAAAGAATGTAGATTATCTATGGATTCAGAGTATCCACTGACGTGCACATGTGGCATTGGTAGTTGAAAAGAAAATGACCTGCATACTTACTTTATGAATCTCTTTGCCATCCAGAGAAAAATAAAACACATAAATCAAAAGTAAGGTCCTGCTTGGCAACTAGAGGAATTAAAAATAGAGTTTTCTATTACGTTGTAATAGATTGGTACGAAATTTTGCTGATTTTTACTGAAAAAGCTAATTTTTTTTTTTTCCCTACATTTTACCGGACTACAAATTTACAATACCTACCAAATTATCATATACACAAACAAATTATTCCGTATCGATGCAATACTATTTATTTTATAATATCAAAATAATCTAACATAAGAGAACTTCTCATTAGATATCTCAATACAACTCAACTAAAGCAAAATTCTCCTTCGATATCTACAAACAATAAAGATAGCATTTTTTCTTCACATAGTTAAAAATAAATACAAATAAAGATAGTATTCATATAAATAAATATAAATAAAAGTATGCAGTTAAAATAGGGCACTTTAATTAAACAAGTCTCAAAACTGCTTTTTTAATATTTCCCACTTCCACATTTCCTCTTCTTCCTTTTTTTCATCTCCTCCCCTTTTTCTAAAAGCAACTATCACTGGAGAGAGATCATAGGTGATGATGATGGGATATAGTAGGAGTAGATCGATAAACGCTGTGGCGGCATTGGCGGCGGTGGTATGGGTGCCAGTGTTGCTCGGACTGGTGGGATTGTCAACCATCAAATTGGAGAATTTCTTGAAGATCTGGTGCTCACCTACGAGATCCGGCGCTCGGCGTAGGTGAGGACGACGAGATGACACATGTGAGCATGAAGCAGAGGGTGGGGAAAAAGACGGGGTCGAGGGAGAGGGAGAGTTGGCAGTGAAGAGGGCGGAGGACAGGTCGGCGGCGAGCGAGGTAGGAATCAAAGGAGAAGAGGAGGGAGGCAAAAGTGGAGAAGAGGAGGGAGTCGACAACTCGGATGGAGTTGGGTGGAGAAGAAGGAGGTTGGGGCATTGGGATGTGAAAAACGAAAGAGGGTAGGGTGGGTCTCTGCAAGCTCGAGTAGGAGCCCGAAGACTTATGGAATTTTTTCCAGAAGTTTGAGTAGTTTTTATTTTTTCCCTATTATTACAAGTTTTAGGTACTTTACAGTGTAATATAAAATTTTATAAAATCTATCTAAACACCCATCTCTGTAAAAAATTCAGCTTGTAAAAACTACTCTGGAATTAACTCAATACGGAGTTTTTGGGGCCTATCAAAACAGACCCTAAGTAAATTCATTAATATGGTGGGAAGGAATCATAGACAATTAATGCACTAGAAAGAAATTATTTGTTTTTAACGTTTGAAAGTTCAATATATTAACTATGATCAGATTCAACTGAACCTAAATGTTTATGAACACTTGTAAGTCAGTTATAATGTTTCCTTTTGAAGTGTCAAATAAAACTGAAGTAAAACATTAGACAATGGCAATACAGCCCTGATATAACTGCAAAATCTCATTGTCTAAGATCATATTTGAAATCTGCTTGCCGCTGTTAACCATGCCATTTAGCATTCAAGTAACATAAACACATTATCTTCTAACTGAATGAGCCAACGATATAGAAGAAAATTAAATTACGGAGGTGTATTATGAAAAAAATTCTGAATTGTTACACTATCAACAATCTCCATTATAGGTTGTTTGTACAGTCTCATGAAATCAAACAAACAAATCAATTAACATAGGACAAAAGAATCATCATACCCAGCAAAAGTTTCCTTGTGAGTTGGAAGTCCAGACATCATAGCATCAAACACCACTACAACTTTTACCTCTGTATAGCTCGCAAAGTTAACTGTATAAGTTGATAAGCTATTCAAAAGTAAAAGTCGACACCTCGTAAGTTTTTGAGTTAGCTGAGTTCAAATTGATGCAGGAAAACGAAGACGGTAAAATTTATTAATCATAAAAAAGATTATTTCAATCCGCGAAAAGTAATAGTATAGGTTCAGTACAAACCTTTAATTACGCTAAATGTTATCAGCTCATCGATGAGCTTCTGCCGAGCAATATCAAGCCTTCCTTTCATGAAATGCTTCTTTAGCTTTGCCCAGTAGCCACATACATTGTAACCATCGACAAGCAGAACCGGAACAGCAGTGTCCAAACCCTGATTTGTGCTAGATCAAAAATGAAGATTCAGTTAGGAATTTAGGATTCTAATTTTACCCATGCTTTACGCTAAGAAGAAAGAACCAAGAGCCCACTATGCCTAGGTTCTCGAATAGCTTTCCTACTCTGAGAAACATCAGTCATGCGTTTGGCAAACAAAATCTTTGAAACTTTTGCTGAGGGAAGAAGGTAAAATAAAGCTTCCAGGCCCCAGAAAATTGAAGATTTTAATGAAAATGCTCTAAGTGCTACTCTGAACAACTCGACACAAATGGCATTCCCCAGAGACTCAAGCAAAGGCCAAACAGGCCCTCAAGCATTCAGGTACAAAAATAGAAAAATGGGCCTGACTAGTAAAGATTTGTAGTAGGATCTTGATAAAGATCTGTATCTTCCGGAAGGCCATCCTTCACTGCCTTCTTTCTGCGGTAACTAGTAGCAGGCTTAGGTGTACTTGCCTTCTTCTTTTGAAATTCCTGCAATCCAAGAGAAGAGATGTAAACCTTTGCTAAATCAACCTTAATCACACAAGAATACTTGGCTAAAAGAAATGGTGTAAATATAGATGGTAGGCAATATACGAAGACACGAAAGCATGCGAGCGAGAATAGAACAATAAAACCAACTACTTTAGAACTGTTAAAGGCTAGGGCTGCTAATCGAGAAAACCTTCCCATCGAGCAGTTGTATGAACTAATGGAGAAGATAATGAAGAAGCTGTATTGCTACAATGACATCTAGATATTCAGGGAAGAAAAAAAAAAAAAAAGTGATACATAATTATCTTACCTTCCACAACTTTAAGAATTGCAGGTTCTGCTTAACATTTGATGTAATCCTAGGAGGAACTTGATCGGGACCCTAGAAGCACAATAATAAAACATTAGACCCTCAACATTATTTATCAATTTTCGACAGAAAGAAAAAAAGTCTATTTAGCTTCGAATTGATTCATATTAATCTAAATAAGAACGTCCTCAAAGCAGAAGGAATAAAAGAAACACAAACTCTCACTCAAGGATTTAAGTGTTGTGACATAAGTTTGGGCCGAGCACTTGCTAGCACGATACGACCAGTGTCTCGACACATTACGACATGAAATATTTATTTTTTTTGGCATTAATATATTCTAATTACTTATTATATATTATTATCAAATCTTTTGCATTTTATTGATGTAACTACTAGCCATCCGCACAGAACCACGGTGGGTATGACTCGTGCTGATGGACACTTAAATCATTACGCTGACTTAGCAACACGATATTGTAATCAAAGTATATGGAAACAACTTGGAAGAAACTCGGCCTGATTAATCGGCCAAACACTCCTCAAGCAGACAGCAAGTTGATGCCATTGTACAATTCCTTACCCATTTCATCTCACAACCTAGATAATGTGCATGCTTCTAACCAGGAGTAGTGTAATCTTCTAAAATCCCTCGATTCCAACTTACAATTAGGTTTAATTTGAATTCCAAAGAACCAAGGAGCACAAAGATTAAAACTTTAGCCTCCAATAGTACAAATTCGACCATTTGAAGGGTATAATACTTGGCAAATTTAGCAAATTTACTACTCAGGGGAAGTAATAAGAAACCAATCTACAAGGCACACCCAAACTAGGAAATGAAACAGGATTGCTTCAGTATTTGCCCTAACCCAATTTAATCAACCAAGCTAGAGAGAGAGAGAGAGAGAGAGAGAGAGAGAGAGAGAGAGAGAGAGACCTTGTGGGATTGGGCGTCCTTGTTCTTCGCCATGGCGATAAGGGAAGCCGCGGAGGAGGAGGCGGTTCTCATCGCCGCATCCGAGAGAGAGAGAGAGAGAGAGAGTAGAGAGAGTGCAGAGAAAGAGAGAAAGAGAGGGGAGTAAAAAATGCACGAAGACCCCTTAACTGTAAGTATTTTTAAAAAACATCGTCAAAGTTAAAAATTTTATTATTTTTTTTTATAAAATTTTATTTATTTTGCCAAAATTATTGGATTTGAAAAAGATCAAAAGTTAAGGGGCCGGACAAAAAAAAAAAATTAAGAAAAATTGAGGAGGCGATTTGAAAACGAACTGTAGCAAAGGGGTATACATACATTTTACTCAGAGAGAGAGAGAGAGAGAGAGAGAGTGTGTGTGTGTGTGTGTGTGTGTGTGTGTGTGTGTTAGTAGCGTTGTGGATAAGAAGAGGCCCACGTAAAGACGCGACTGTTCTCAAATATAGCAGAGTCAGCGCCGTTTCTCTCGAAAAGCGAGAGTCGGCAACGTCTTTCCCCACATTGCCGTGCTCTATTTAAATTTAAATTCCCAAGGTTTTAAAAATTGGACCGAATGATTCGAAAATATTACTAGATCAACGGTCACTGGCTCAACTCCTTGAGTTAACTATTCATTGAACCATTGATATTAGCATGACATCATTAATATTTAGTCATTAATTTTAATATTATTATATAAAAATATGCATATATTAATTATTATTAGAGTATCATACTTAATTATTAAATATTAATTTTTAAATCAATTTAAGTACCATGAGTTTTTAAGTTTCACATTTTATAAGATTAATTTATATTAATAAAAAATAAAATCAGCTAAATTAATTTTGAGCAGTTGGATTTTAATATACTAAAATCAAATCAGTTTACTAGCTCAACGGATGAACCGTTGGTCGAAACCGTTTAAACTTTAAAGTGATTTTTATTTGATTCAAAAAATTAAATTGAACCGCTTTATAGACCGACCGGATCACAATCGAACCAATCTGTTCGACCTGATTTTTAAATCATTGTTAAACATCAACGATAGGCCATTTTGGAGTCAGCTCCTCAACTTTGCTTATTTTTGAATATTTAGAAATTCAATGGCTTTCTTAGCATTGCTCAAAATTTAGTTGCTAAAACATAATCAAAACTAATAATAAATTTTATGAAATCATGGCTAACTTGGACAATATTTCCAAATTATTCGATTAAAACCACTCAATTTTTTTAAAAAGGAAGCTAATTAAGTGCCAATTTAAGAAGGAAAAAAAAAAAAAAAAAAAAAGTTAAAAAGGGCCATTTCAAAATATCCATTTCTTAAAAATGAAATTTCAAGAATTAAGCTGAAGACACAAAAAAAAAAAAAAAAAAAAAAAAGGTTCAAGAACAAAGAAAGAACAGATCACTCTTTACAAGAAATGCTCCTTCCTGAGTTCTTGGAGGAAGAGGATAAATAGCATGCAGTACACTTCTTAAATTCCACAGCAGCACCTTTGATGTTTAAACCAAACTCAAAAAACAACATGAAACATGATCAAATCAATCCTATCGACTCATCGCCTCCGCCTCGAGCTCCTGCTTGAGCCATAAGAGCTGCACATCTGGCCTCTTCAGAGCGACAAACATTTCTCTGTAGTCGCGTTTTATGAACAAGTATGTATAACTCGCCACCGATCTCCACCCTGGGAATGGTCTCTAGCCATCCCATACACTCTATGATGCTACATCCTGGGTAATCGGTCTTCCTCGATGTAAAAGAGTGAGTCGCTTGCGTGTTATAACTCTCAACAGCATCGCGAATGCGCTCCAATTCTTTATGCATGTAGACAGCATTTCCAATCTTTGCTTTTCTTCTGCGACCCCTTTCCCCTTTCCCCTTTCGCCTCTTCCCGACCGTCGAACGTTCTCTTCTTCCGCTTGACATGTCCTTCTCCTGGAAATTCCCGGATGGGGGTGATGTAAGAGGCAACAGTTACGTCGTCTGCATTGATGTTTGCAAAATCGCCGTCATCCTCCGAATCGCTGCTACCTTCTATCTGTTCTTCACTTGGTTCATCAACAATTGGTGCAGGTAGCATGGTATTAAAAGCAGGTATCCTCATCGTCTCACCTGAAGGTACCACATTCGAGAACATGATATCCAATTGTTTCAGATTCTCCAAACCTCCTCCACGAAACTTTGCAGCATCGGGAAAAACCTACAATAGTTGGCATCCAATTAAACTACTTCGTAGATAATAAGCGTACTAAAAACTAACGCCATAATGGTAAATAAAATGTTAACTAACCTTTAATTTCCCATCCCACCATTCCATACTAGTGTCGATAGTACCTCTCTCGTAATCCCATTCAACTCTTTTTTCGTTTCTTACAGGCAGCTTCCATAACACCCAATCCCTCTTCAGTGAATCCCACTTATTTTTCAGTTGCTTGTAGCCGTAATTTCTTTTTTTCCTTTCCTGAAACTTGCCGACCGACCACGTTTACCCATCCGGTCTTGTTAAAATGAGTATTAGGCTGATTACCAGCATTGACTTCCTCAACACATATATCACAAAAAACCCTGGTCGATACGGCGTCCCATGTTGCCTTTATTCTTCTTCCAAATGCATCCGATAACTCCATTTGTAGTGGGCTCATTTTCATTCAGCTTATTACAGGCAATTATGTAAAAAACTACCATTACGACAAAAAAAAAAGGAGAGTGCGCACGTGCACGTGCACAAGAGAGAGAGAGAGAGAGAGAGAACTTCGAGACACCCTGAAAGACAAACACACAAAAAAGAACCGTAATTACTTTAAAGCAAGAATATGTGACGCAAGCCGATAAAATCCGCGTGATAAGATGAAGAAGTACAAGGACAAGAGAGAGATACACGAAAAACTAATTCTTCGATAAACACTAAAAAAAATATTATTCAATTATTCAAATTCTGTAAAATCTGATTACATTACCCAACACCACGCTAATATATAGTGGCGAAACCCGAATTCTATTATAAATCAAATTTCTAAAATTTAGCAAGTTTTCTAATACAAATATATCTATTTCAAATATATCTCTAAATCTAGTCAAATTTGAAATAACCAAATAATCATACTCAAAATAAAAAAATATAAAACTTTTCAAAAATATCGTAAATACCAAACAAATATAAAAAATAACTGAGCGGCAACAAGTGACCGAGAATGAACCGAGATCTGAGTGGCAACAGGTTGGACTGAGTGACAGCAAAGAACCGAGTGACTATAAAGAGTCAAGAGCCGGCACCAAAGAATCGAGAGCCGAATGTGACTACAAAGAGTCGAGTGGTATCAGGTGACCTAGAAAGAACCGAGCGTTAGCAGCAAGAGTCGAGCGACAAAACTGAATATATCATGTCGCTTAACTCAACCAAGATTTCGATTTAGCTTGGTTGAGTCGCGTTTTTTCCGAAACTCTAATGTTAAACTAGCCGCATCATTCTCCCCGAGGTGAAAAGAACTTGTCCTCGAGCTCAACTCATCGTCCTCGAGTTAATATCCTTCAAACAAATTTAAATTTTGAAATTTTAAAAAGAAAAAAATAATTTTGACTGCCCCATTAGCTTCCGCCGCAAAGATCTGGCCCTCAAGACCTACTCAAACATCTTCATGGCGTGGATCGAATTCAGAAAGTAACATGATCTGATGATGCAATCCAAGTCCCACGACACGTACGAACTGATTTAATAAAACGATCAACTGACTTCCTTGACTTAAATTTTGAAATTGTTAAAACAAGGTCTGAGTGTAATTAAAAGGAAGAAATTGCTTTCGGATCTTCTTTTCCATGTGCTTCAAATTAGTAATTTCCGATCTTCTCTTTCGGGTATGAGTCTTTTTTAACTGCTTGCACATATAGAAGTTCGGCCATTGAGTTTAAGGGTAACAAGCTTCACCTTTTTATCCTTGGGCATATCTTTATATTCGAATATGCGCTCGATTGTATTCAACCAGTCAATGAAGCTCTCCACATGTAGACCTTCTGAATAATCCGGATGTTCTACCTTTATATTTGAATCGACCCACCGATCTACAGGACCGATGCGGCCAGTATCACAACCTTGGACGGACGCATCTCTCCGGGGAGCGCGACCATAGAAGGGGTTTTCAAAGCTAGAGGACTCCGATTCAAGATCATCGTCTTCTTGGCCTTGAGTTTTGACCAACGCCAGGTGTGTGGTCAAGGCCTTGATTTGCCTTCTTAATTCTTTGATCTCGATATCATGAAGATCTCACTGACCTCAGGGTCTAACGCTTGCATGCTCGTCGCCGTTCACGATATAGGGTTGCGCCATCAGTGTTCCGTCCTTGAATTGTAGCATCTTGGTTCGCATTTTGGTTCCTTCTCCGACCGCCATACATGTCTCGCGAAAGCACTGCTCCAAGGTTCAACCTGACTCTATTGCCAACTGACGCAGGTCGATGAAAGCTACATGATAAAATGAAGAAGCGTAAGAACAAGAGAGGGATACACGAAGAACCAATTCTTCGACAAATACTAAAAAAGTATTATTCAATTCTTCAAATTCTGTAAAAATTGATTACATTACCCAACACCACGTCTATATATAGAGGCGATATTCGAATCCAACTATAAATCAAATTCCTAAAATTTAGCAATTTTCCAAATACAAATATACCTAATTCAAATATATCTTTAAATCTAGTCAAATTTGAAATAACCAAATAATCAAACTCAAAATAAAAAAAATATAAACATTTCAAAATTATCCTAAATACCAAACAAAGATTAAAAAAACCTGAGCAGTAATAAGCGACGCAGAATGAACCGTGATCCGAGCAGCAACAGGGAGGACAGAGTGACAAAGAACTGAGCGACTACAAAGAGCCGAAGGCCTACACCAGAGAACCGAGAGCCGAACGCGACTACAAAAAGCTGAGTGGTATCCGGCGACCTAGAAAGAATTGAACATTAGTAGCAAGAGCCGAGCGACACAACTGAATATATCATGTCGCCGAACTCAACCAAGTTTTCGATTCAGCTTGGTTGAGATGCATTTTTCCCGAAACTCTAATGCTAAACTAGCCGCATCAACATATAACACACATGCATCAAAAGTAGACTACTTAATCAAAAAACATATCAATGGTTGACATGTATTACTAAATTCATATGCAGCTAAAAAACATATACAGCTAAAGAAATATGCATCTCATCTCATCGAAAGGATAATGGTATAACAACATACAATATACAGGAGCTGAGATAACCACTTTCCAATAGGCGACATTTACCGCCCTACATTTGTGAAGCATTACCTTGAAAAAAAGATTGTGCGTTAAATCTACTTTACAGAGGCAATTCTCAGAAAATAATTTGGCTACACAAGTTGTATGACAAAGAATAATGGATCGTTACATTGTAAATTATCCTCAAAGGAAAATTCAAGAGTACCTAACAATGAATCACAGGTTTAAAGAACCGCAATGTGAACAAAACCACCTTCCAAAACAATAAACATTTTCCAAAAACCACAATTTGTTGCCAACCCAGTCAGAGATTATAACTACAAAATAGTCATATAGGCGAAAGTTTTCAGGCACATAATACATTTTTTGTAAAACTAAAGAGTAATTTTCCAAAACTTGAAATGTATATCATGTTATTTTAATACACAAAATACGATTTTCAACCTCAAGTTATATTAAAACCTCAAATTTATATTATGCAATGTGAACAAAACCACCTTCGGAAACATTATACATTTCAAAGAACCACAATTTGTTGCAAACCCAATCAGAGATTATAACTACAATATAACCATATAGAAGAAAGTTTTATGACCCATAAAACATTTTTTGTAAAACTATATCATGTTATTTTGATATATGAAATAGAAGTTTAAACCTCAAATTATTTTAAAACCTGACTTTTAATCAAAATATACAACGAACCAAAAATGAACACTACGTAGAACAATTTAAACAGAGAAATATTTCCCTTCTTAAATTACACAAAAAGATAAGCTTCTCGGTGATGGAAATGACCTATTTTTAATTACCTAAAAAGAAAAAAAATCAATTTCTCCCAAAATTCTCACACAATTGCACAATATTAAACACTAATATAAGTGAAAAATCAGCAAAAACCGTAAAATGAAGTAAATAACAGGAGAAATTCTCAAATTTTCGTAATGATTACAGCGTAATTAGATTTAAGAGCAGGCGAAGCCGATAGGGTTTAAAGCCCCACGACATGCATAAAAAAAAAATCCAAAAAAATCAGGGGATTGAATAAAATGGATCAACGACGATCGCGATTCTGATTTGAGTAGAAATAAAAAATGCAAGGTAATTGAAATTGCAGAATTAGGGTTACGGTTAGGGTTTAAAGGAGAGCGAACCTGAGACGAGCCGAAGAGGAGCAGGAGGGAAAGGAGACGATTCGATCTTCCTCCCGCTCACAATGCGAGTCGGGTGCGCGCGGGTTGGTTGAATCCAATTAAAAAGTGTGGATTTATGTCGATTATATATATATATATATATATATATATATATATATATATATATATATATATATATATATATGCTCGAATAATATCGATAGGACAAGTCATTAGTGCTATCAATTCTTTAGCCCTTGAATTAAGAGATATGCGGCTAGAATGATAGCGATCCCTAAGGCCCCGTTTGTTTTTGGAACGGAACCGGGAATAGCGGGGATATCCCCCTTATTCTCCCAAACGCACCTGGAACCGTCTGGTATTGCTTAACCCAGAATAAGGAGAATAGCTGGTATAACAAATCTCATCCTATTATTTTACTATAAAATTTTTTACCATATTACCCTTCTTATCTACTTTATCTCATCCCAACATATTATTTTAATAAAAACTCTCTCCTCACTCTCTCTCCTCTTCCCTCATTTCTCTCTTCCCAATACACTCTCATCATCACAAATCCCTCTCTCCTCTTTCTCTTTTCCTTCATCCCACCTCCTTTCTCTCTTCCCAATACACTCTCATCATCACAAATTAATATTATAAAATTTTAAATTTATTATTTAAAATAAATATTATAAAATTTATTATTTAAAATAAATATTATAAAATTTTAAATCTTAAAATTAAAATGTTGAAATTTTATATTTTAAATTTTAATTTTAATTTGAAAAAATAAAATATTAAATTAAATATTATTTTTAAATAATATAATTTAATTATGATTATAATTTTATTTCTATTTTTTTAAACCATTAATCCATTAATTAAAACGAAATAATTAGATTTTAACAACTTTTATCTCATTTTTTTAAACCATTAATCCATTAATTTTAATTTGAAAAAATGTTGAAATTTTATTTTTTAAATTTAAAATTTAAGTTGAAAAAATTATTTATTAAATTAAATGTATTATTTTTAAATAATATATTTTAATTACGATTATAATTTTACTTATATTTTTTTAAACTATTAATCCATTAATTAAAACGAGAAAAACGAGTTTACAATATTTTAATGACATAATAAAGCTCGTGGGCGAAAATTTACAAATATTTAGCAAATATACAAATTTTGCGAAATTTTAAAAAAAATTTGTTAAAAATTAATTATTTAAAATTAATATTATAAAAATGTAAATCTTCAAATTAAAATGTTGAAATTTTATATTTAAAATTTAAATTTTAAGTTGAAAAAATTAAATATTAAATTAAATGTATTATTTTTAAATAATATATTTTAATTACGATTATAATTTTACTTTTATTTTTTTAAACTATTAATTCATTAATTAAAACGAACTAATCAATTTTTAACAACTTTTATCACATAATAACTCTTGGGGGCAAAAAGCTAATTTACCCATCTTATTCTCTTTATCCCTCCTATTCCTCATTATTAAACCAAACACAAATTCTCTTATCCCTGAAACCATCCCAAACGAGTTTAAGCTCTAGTTCCGTACTTTATCCTTATCCCCGGTATAGCTAATTTCAGCCTATACCGATTCCAAACGCAGCCTAAGAGTTTAGTGGGTTGTTGGTTGAATAGTAAAAATTTGAGGGGACCACTATAATCTCAACCGCATATTTTTTTCATCCAATGGCTGAAAACTTGGTAGATCATTTCATCCAATGGCTGGAAACTTGGTAGCACCAATTGCTTGGTGCTATCGATAGTATTCCAGCCGGACTATATATATATAGAGTTGGGCTGGAATGCTATTGATAGCACCAACCCAACTTTGCCACCCATTTTTTAGCCTTTAGATCGCATTGAGATTTGTGCATGCTCTTTAATGAAAAAGAAAAGCTTTTTACTTTTTACTTTTTCTTTTTACTTTTTCTTTTTTCTCTTTTTCATTAAAGAGTATGCACAAATCTCAATGCGATCTAAAGGCTAAAAAATGGGTGGCAAAGTTGGGTTGGTGCTATCAATAGCATTCCAGCCCAACTCTATATATATATATATATATATATATATATATATATATATATATATATATATATATATATATATATATATAGCTTATATGCTTTTAAAAGTACAAGTCAATTCATACTTGTGAATTTTTTACCATTAGATTTGTATTAGAATTTGTGTTTTTGTAATGTCAATTAAAGAGAGAGAATGATAAAGTAAAAAGCACAAATCCCAATACAAATCCAATAGTAAAAAATTCACAAGTATGGATGGACTTGTATTTATATATATATATATATATATATATATATATATATATATATATATATATATATATATATATATATATCGGCATATTTCGGCTACTATGCTATCGATAGCACTAAGCATTTGGTGCTATCAAGTTTTCTACTCTTAGATCAACCACTTTGATCATTTTCTTTTGTTAGATTTTACTATTTTTTCAACCACCCATTAAACTTAAGGGGCACATTATCATTTCAACCACATATTTTTTAATCCAATGATTAAAAACTTAATAGCACCAATGACTTGATACTATTAAGAGCATTCGAGCCTGGCTCTCTCTCTCCCTCTCTTTCTCTCTCTCTCTCTCTCTCTCTCTCTCTATATATATATATATATATATATATATATATATATATATATATATAAAATTGAGTTTTTATGCTTTTAAAAGTATCGAGTCACTGGTATTTGTAGTTTTTTAGTGTTTGGATGAAAAAATATGTGGTTATGATAATAGTGGGCCTCTTGAATTAAATTAGTGGTTAGTGTATTAGAATGATCTAAGAGATGAAATTAGTATTTTGGAAGCCCCACTCAAATCAAATAGAAACGGATATCCGAAATTTTATGCAAATCCGAATTCGAACGGAGCGGATTTATTTGATGTTAATCAGATATGATTTAAAATACGAATATAAAAAATAAAAATTCAACAAATTTTGACTTAGTGTAAATTTTGATGGTACCAGATCTGATCCGATCCGAATCCGAATTAATTTTAGAATATATAATATATGTGTATATAAATATATAATATTATATTTAAATTTAAATTTAATATAATATATTTTAAAATATGGTAAAGAGAAATAATTATTTCGGACTTGAGTTTTCGAATTCGAGTTTTGAATTTTTGATCGGGCTCTTATTTGGATATAAATCTTTAATATCCGCCGGATTCAAGTTCGGATTCGATTTCGATAGTCGGTTCAAGTTTATATTTTTAAAAATTCACTCTGAATCTAGATTCAAGTTCGGATTCGATTTCGATAGTCGGTTCAAGTTTAGATTTTTAAAAATTCACTCTGAATCTGAACCATTAACATTCCTACAAATACCTCATATTAATTCAAGATTAGAGGCAAGAATTCTAAAATTAAATTTACATATTATATGATACCTCAAAACTGTGGGCTTTATTGTCTACCATTCTGATACTTAGTTACTTTCGAACGATCTGCTTTTTAGAAGGATCATTTATTTTGGGACCATACTCAATCTTCTTAATCTTTTGAATTTTTTTAAGTTTAGTTATCGACTAAATTACTATAACCGAATTAAAAGATTTAATTGTACTATACCTTATATATAAGAATATACTAAATTTTAGAGATATCACATTTTTTTTTCTCTTCTAAATTCTGATATTCTTCGTCACACTCAAGTACACTCATATGTCAAGCGACCATCAGACCAATCTAGAGGCACCATCGTCGGTCTCAGGCTTCATGCCTCGTGCTTTGCTTGTCGAGTCTCATGCTTATAAAATATGCATATTTTATAATTTTAGAATTTAAATATTATATTTTTTATTTTATTTGAAGCAATGCTCATTAGCTAAAATTTTTTGACTAAAAAAAGATAAAAGTGTATAAAATTTATCTCAACTATTAACTATTTGAATTTAACTATTTAAATTTAAAATTTTGATTTTACTAGTTGACCTTATAATTTATTTGATTTGAGCCAATTAATGACTCTTATAATTTTAAAATTGAAATGAGTTGTTTATCTTTACGAGCTTAGTTATTATGTTTTATATAATTTGCATAACTATATAATTATTAGAATAAATAATTAGTTTAAATTTTATATTCGAAAAGTCACCAAATCATTTAAATCAAATAACTTGAAAAGGATGGATGCTAAAATTAAAATTTTGAATAGTTGAATAGTCGAATCCAAGTAGTCTAAAGTTCAAATAAGTTTTATATATTTTTACCAAAAAAAAAACACACTATCACCATAATATAAATTCCACATGATATAAAAGAACCATGTGCATAAATAAATAAAATAAGCCATACTACTCATACACCAAAAATTATAAAATATAAAAAATTCTCTCTATAATTAACTGCTTTCGCGTGCACCACTACCACTCCTTTCAAAAATACCTATTTTACCTCCTTTAAATTACAAAAATAACAATAGAGGGTTACGACATTAATGGAGATAGCCAAATGACCCAATTATTCTAATTTGTCTATGGCGATAGAGAGATATAGTTGGCTATCGCCTTATTTGCCTCCCGTTTGTTCTTTTTGTTAGAACTCTAGATCTAGTGTGCGAGCTAAGGAGAAAGGCGAGCAGGTTCAAATCAAGGAGGAAGACAAGCGCGCTCGAACTTCAATGGAAGGCGAGCGAGTTCGAATTAGAGAAGAAGACGAGCACGTCCGATCTAGGGAGGGGCCAACGCGTTTGAACGATGGAGGAAAGCGAGTAAGCTAGTGACCTTGCGAGTATGCATCAGCTTGACTGGAACACTACAAGAAAATAAATGTTTAAGGACGTGTTTTTTTTTTTAATATATTTAACGATGCTTAAAAGCGTCCTAGTATATATAGTCTAGCGTTATATTTGAAAACGTCGGTTAAAACGTCTGTAAATGATGAGTTGCCATATATGATGTATCGACGCTTATGCCAAGCTTTAAATAACCGACAATCTTATGAAATTTAATTTCTGAAAGTTTAAATATTCTAGATCAACTTTACCGGTTTCAATCGTTGAATCGGAATCTCTATTATTAAAAACGATTTGGGAGAACGAAGACCTCCGTCCTCCTTAAAAAATAGTAATTGGACTCCCTCATACAGAACTAGGCTGGAATACTATTAATAGTATCAAATCATTGGTGCTATTAAGTTTTTAACCCTTGGATTAAAAAATATGTGGTTGAGATGATAGTGGGCCCCTTGGGTTTAATAGGTAGTTGGAAAATAGTAAAATCTAACGGATGAAAATGATCAAAGGAGTTGATCTAAGGATAGAAAACTTGATAGCACTAATAACTTGGTACTATTAATAGTATAGTAGCCGGACTCTCTCTCTCTCTCTCTCTCTCTCTCTCTCTCTCTCTATATATATATATATATATATATATATATATATAGTTAGGCTTGTGTGCTTTTAAAAGCATGGAGGCCCCCGTGCTTCCATATTGTTTTCGATGTTGGGACTTCTGAATGGAAGATCTGCTCTGTTAAACTTGATCTAGTGTATTTAAAAAGTCTAGAAATTAAATTTCGTAAATCTTCGATATCATTTGCCTAGTGATCAAAGTAGCGGGGGCGAATAGGTGTAAACAATAAACACGCGAACGTACCTCGCTCCGAATCCACGAGAGCGGTAGCACCTTGAATCCACAAGGCCACGCGAATCCACGCGCCGATTTTGGGAAATCGTTGTTTTCTTGGTGATGATAATTCGCCGAATACTAATTAGATCAAAGATAGATAAGAAATTACCATCTAAGTATTCTTCAATTTGATTCTACAAAAAATATGAGTTTGGAAACCCTAGAATCAAATTGAACAATATAGACGAAGAAACATAGATTAGATCATGTTTTCTTTTCTTCTCTATATATGTGGATTTTTTATATTTTCTCCGATTTTTATTCGGTTACCCTAGATGTGAAATTAGGGTTTATTTATAGGTTAGAAACCTTTGAAAAGAGATAAGAATAAAAAACTACATTATCTGGAATTTTTCCGCTCGGCGGTCCGGACTGGATTAAATCTGATCCGGACTGTCGTCTTTAGACAGAGCTTTTCCAGAAAAACAAGTTCGGGGTTCGGACTAAAATTTTCTGATCTGGACTGTTCATACGATTTCAGGAAACACATAGTTCGGGGTCCGGACTGAGCAGAGGCTGTTTCGGACTGGAATTCCGCATGAACTAAACTATGTTCGGGGTCCGGACTGGAATGGTTTGATCCGGATCCTAAACATCCAACTTGTCCAGTTTTTGATTTTTATGCAATGAAAAATCTTCCAAGTGTTTCTAAACTACAAGAATGTATTCAGATCACCAAAATTATTTAGTTAAACGTACCTGATCTTTTTTGAATTCATTCTTCTTGAGATTGATGTATATGATCCACAATTTTTCATCTTCAATCTTCAAGACTTAAAACACTTCACGAAATACGCCAACACAAAATCCTTAACAGCTTCTTCTTATTCTTGCACCCGAGAAGGTTGAGGGAGAAGCATCCGAGCTTGGGTTTTCTCCAGACCTCCTCTGGGATCTCCAGCACAATCAGAGCATCCATCATGTGGAGCGCCGCCGCCTGTGTTGGCCGCGGTTGGCTGGGAGGGTATCATCTCCTCCGTATTTTTCTCCTTCAAACCAAGGTTATAAGTGAGGCTCCCTCTCCCTCGAATTCTTTTGCACCAAGCACCTCCCACCTCTCTTCTGACATCCTAGGCATTGTCCAAGCACAACCCCAAGCCTTGGTAAGCCGCCGTTTGCCGGCAGGAGAGAAGGGACCGCAAGAACCCTAATTTTGGCCGCAGCTTTGGCGCGCAGTTTCCGAAGCTTCTGGGAGTAGGGAAACTTCACCAGCTCATTTTTCTTGACCCCAGAAGAGTGCCCTCGAAGTTTGGGAGCATTTGGTTTGGTGTAAAGGCCGCACGGGGATGCCCTAGAATCGGGTTATCTTGATCTTGGCCGAGCTCCTCCCTCCGGCGCCACAGCCGCCGGCTAGCCACCCAGGAAGCTCTCTTACACCAAGAGCAATCCTCCTGTGCCTTAGCATGGACTCGAGAGCCCGTGGTTGAAGATCCACCATTAGAGGCCTTGAGCTCGGCCGAGCTTCACCACAAGCCGCCGCCGCCACCTCCTACCGCCGGCTGACCACCCAGGTAAGTCCCTACTGTCCAGTAGAGACTTCCTATACACTTGTATAGGTCTGCACTGCCTTTATTGATGAGCTCTCCATTCTTGCTCTCTTGATGGCCATAGGACCCCCACTCCGGCCATCCGCCGTAGCTAGCCACCGGAGTTAGGTTGGGTAGTGACCCTAGCACCCCTCTGAAGCTTCTCCAACTGGTGCTTGCCTGAGTTGGTGGCTGGAACCCGAACTGAGCCAAGCTCGGCCAATTCGAGCTCCAACAATAAGGGATCTTGGCCATCTTGCTCCGGCAGCTCCTCCGGCAGCCACGCAACACCCCCGAAGGTGAGCCCTCGACTTCTCTGACCCTACTGAGCATGATGCTCTCCTTAAACTTGCATTTGGTTGAGTAATTGTATGAGAATGACATAAGTGGCCTATGTTGCATGTGCATACTTGAGTCGAGGTCCAGTCACTGGTACCCTGGGTTCAACCTGAAACTCCTCAGATATTATTAACGAGTCAAAACTTGTATAATATGCACGTTTTTATACAATTTCTTGTAAACTTAGGGGTCTAAATGCAAATGTAGCTTTGTGGGCTGCTTCAAGCAGCGTGTACATGTTCTCTAAACTTTTTGTTAGAGATCCGATGGCTTCCGTTGAGCGGATATTGATCCCCGAACCGTAAATTAGTTGAATTGTCGGTTTATCGGCGTTTCCGCACAAATCGCGCTTTTTGGGGATATCAAATGATGAGTTATCACTGCCAGGTGTACCTGGATGTTCCCGGCACTGCCCCGACTTGTCCAGTGACCTTCGTTTTGCGTCGGGGACTCCCGGAGCCAAAATCAGCTTTTCGGGAGCTACGTAGGTATTTATGACCTCGATTTAGCATAGATAGTTACAAAATGGTCCCTGGTTGCCTGGACATGTTAAATAGATCATTCCGGGGTAGCGTGTGAAGTTCCGTCACATTTGGGAACTCGTATACGCTATTCGGGCCGTAGACGGTTGTTCGGCGGGTTTCTGAAAATTTCGGTAAACCCCGTGACTTGTGGGAAAGTCTACAGTGTAATGGTTCTGGTTATGTTGTGCCGATGGGATAGGTATGAGTGAGTCTGTTACTGATTCGAGTTTATTGTTCAGGGCCCAGGAGTTCGGCGCCAGCACCCCAATAGTTCAGCAAGCTTCGAGACTGTCTACACTGAGGTGGGTTTATCTTCGGTTCGAGGTTTATCATCTCGGCCCTCTGGGGTACCATATTTGGTCGAACCCCTATGTTTCATGCTAGCCCTGATCTTATTTTGAGCTTTACTTCCATTGATTGCGTATTACTTGCTTATACTTGGACATATATCATGCCTGATTGATTGGTCATTAGCTAGATATCAGTACAGTAGTTTATACTTGGACATATATCATGCCTGATTGGTCATTAGCTAGATATCAGTACAGTAGCTTGTACTTAGACATATATCATGCCTGCTTGGTCATTACGTAGATTTGCTTTTACTCAGATATACATGTTCCTTATATTCCATATTGCATGAGATGACCTATGATTGATATACAGACATCTGCATCCCCGTTGGGATTTCGGCTTGTTGCTGATTACCCGATCCTTAGACCGTGAGCTTGAGCATCAACATTATGATCGCCACCATGCCGCTATACTTCACGTACGCTGTGGGATTGATCCCCTACATTGCGTTCTTTGCTAGTAAAGTGGTATACAGAAAGACCCATGAACCCCCAGGCTAGTGCCCAAGGATGCCGAGGTTATGACCCCCAGGTTAGTGCCCGAGGGTGCTGGGGTATATCAACCAGGTTAGTGCCAAGTTCGGTGTTTTGCCTGAGGTCCCAGTGACCAAATGGGTAGTACTGATTGGGTACTTGGGTTTTACTATTGATGCATAGTTCATATTATCTTTTATCCGTATGCTTTAGCTCTTATATTCTTGTACCCATATCTGCTTAGCACTGTGATTTGATTTACCTGCAGTCATTTTCTTCATATATCAGCTGTTACCTATTGATCTATTACTATCCGCTGATTATAGTATGCCAATAGGTACGATTTGCTATTTCTCGGCTCGTCATGCCCACTGGCATACATTTTTATTGTATCTCACACCCCTGAATGACCATCTTTCAGGTCCGTCGGGTGGTGGAATGTCGGAACGGTCCGGTGAGCCGATTACGATAGAGTTGTCCCCATGATGCTTACTGATCAGTTCTGATTCCTGTTATGACATTATTTATGATCATGATTGGACATATTCTTATCTGCTGTTTAATAATGTAATCGAAGATTAATTGATGCTATAACTGATGTTGATGAGAATAATGGATGATTTAGCTATGTTTGATGATGGATGATATTATGATCATATATTGTTTTAGAACACTCACTGCATGATTATAGATGTTTAGCCGTGCGTGTATAGGGGAGACTCCGTCCGAAAGGACGGAGGGTCTCCTATGCACGTGGCGATCTGATCACGTCATGAGATATAAGTTTAAACTCTGAGAACAAAAAAAAAAAATTAGACCAGTTTCAAATCTGGGCTACTATATTATCGATAGTACTAAATATTTGGTGCTATCAAGTTTTCTACCGTTAGATTTATCTCTTTGATCATTTTTATTTCTTAAATCATACTATTTTTCCAACCACCCACTAATCCTAGAGGCCCACTATTATTCTAATTGTGCATTCTTTCATCTAAAGGTTAAAAACTTAATAGCACGGCCAATAATTAACTTGGTGCTATTAATAATATAATAGTCTAGTTCTATATATATATACACATATAAATTTAATTTATTTTTTATTGTTTGAATTTGATTTGTATATATATATCAAAATCATTCCGAGTCATTCGTTATTCTTTCCATCTTTGCAAGCGGAGGGTAGTGTTGGATCCAAATAGTGGCCATAGGACTAGTAGCAGGAACCTAATAAAGCCCAACCTAAAAAGTAAGTATAGGGGGAAGGAATACAACAATTTGTGGGCATAAATTTACCCTTGGTCCACTTATAAATCAGGCCTACAAGATCTTATATATAATTTAAATTAATATTAATCATGATATAAAATATTATGCAAAATACTAAAGTAGTAAGTATCCTTATTATTATCTAGCTTACTTGTAGGGAAGGACTCTTATCTTTGTGTAACTATACATTTATTAAAATAAATAATTAGTTTAAATATTATATTCGAAGTATAACACTCTTAACATTTAGAATAATTTCATAAATATAAGATGTAACAGGACTAAACCTCTTAACTCGGTTATAGTGTTTTAGGCGTTGGCTAGATCTAATAAGTTAAGAGGGTTAAATATACTATAACTAGAATAATTTTAAAATGGATGATGTTCTGCGAAGCGGGATGTTACACAAAGAGTCATCAAATCACTTAAATCAAGTAACTTGAAAAGAATAGGCGCTAAAATTAAAATTTTAAAGGGATGAGTAGTCGAATCAAAATGGTTGATAGTTTAGACAAATTTTATACATTTTTATCAAAAAAAAAAAAAAAAAGAAGAGAAAAGCTGTGCTACCATCATGATATAAATGATAAAATATGCATAAGTAAATAAAACAAACAATGCTTTTCATACAATTCAAAATTAGACTAAAATACAGAAAACCCACTGTATAATTTTATGTTTTTGCGCTCACTCTCTCCCCTACTCAAAACACCTATTTTATCCTCTTCAAAATTATAAAAATATCAACAAGGGATTACGGCATTTACAGAGATAGCCAAACAATCAAATTGTCCTAATTTATCTATGGAGAGAGAGAGAGATAGTTTGCTATCGCTTTACTCGCCTCCTGTTCATTCTTTCTGTTAGAACTCTAGATCTAGTGTTCGAGCTAGGGAGAAAGATGATCACGTTCAAATCATGGAGGAAGATGATCGTGTTCGAACTTAGGAGGAAGGCAAGCGAGTTCGAATTAGGGAAAAAGACAAGCGAGTTTGATTTAGGGAGAAATTAAGAAGAGCGCATTTGAACAAGGGAGGAAGGCGAGTAAGCTCCCGACCTTGCGAGAGTATGCATAAGCTTGACTCGAAATGAAACCTGGAGGCGACTTGCTTCCTCATCTTACTGTATTTAGTCACATTATGCCCTTTTCAATATAGTTCTAGTGTTACTTTGGTCCCTTTGGTCCCGGGATCCCTTTGTTTGTGGACCAATGTTACTTTGTTCTAAAGTTAGGGTGTTAGTTTTTTTTTTTGTAGTTTGGTTTAATATTTTCTAACGCGAAACCTTTATGGTCTCCAGATATTTTAAAATTTTTTATGTAATGTATTCAAGTTTAGGATTTAGATTTTGTGTTAATTCTTCAAAGTTATTTATACTATTTGAGCTCTACTAACTTTTTAGTATGGGGCCCCACTATTTAACTAACTAATTATTCTCTTTTTCTTCACTTATTGTACTAATTTAATTAGTTCATGATCATATTTTTTAATATATACTTGTTTATTGTACCATATGGACTAAGAAACAAATGTTTATATGCCATATATGGACAAATAGATGGAGCTGAGAACTCTTAAAATTTATTATGGTGGATTTTTTAAAGCAGAGCCGATAATAGAATACTGTATATAGAGGGAAAAATATTTTACGTCGATAGTGTGGATTCAGATTTGATGTTGATTATTGAATTATAGGCTAACTTAAGAGCCTTAGACTAACAACAGAATTAATGATATACTACATTAAGCTTCTAAAGCTTGTGAATAATGATAGAGCAATGCTAGGTTGTGATGAAGTTGGTATATATGATTGTGCCGAATATAGTTTCTTCTGAAATACTAGATGAACGGATCGAGTTTAAATGAGCTCCATGGCCATGTAGCTGGACGAGAAAAATAAGTGAAGCAAAATGTCAATACAGCGGGTGAGAATGTAGCAAGAGTGTCGAATAATGCTCCTATGGATGAAGAGAAAGAAAATAACAATGAAAAAGATGGTGTTGAGAATCAACTGCTTCGATACGGATTACTGTAAATTCGACATTCGCCCCAGTACATAATATTATTGAGATTTCGCAGCAAAAACGTCTAATTAAAGTTTTATTATATATTTATCTTCTCAGCAAAAATTAGTAAAACCACACAAAAAAAAATTAAATAAAAAATATGGATAAAATAAAATTCACTAATAAGTAAAAAAAACTCCACAGAAACTTATCTTGTTACATAATTGCCATATATACTACATGAAAGCGCCCACAATCTAACAGCACACCTCCCACCACAAGCATGTGATGCTATTTATTAGTTTGAGAGCTTTATTAACGGCAGAGAACTTGAATTTTCTTACAGAGAGCGAGATCTTTCCGCCTCTAATTGATTGTCCCGTTAACATCTATTTTTTGTGTATTTTGATCAACAAATATTTTATACTAATAAAAGTTGGTGTTAGGATTTGATTAGATTTGTAGTTGAATCCTAGTTGGATTAGATTAATATTTAAATCTTAAAGAGATAAGTTTGTTAAGATTTAAATATTAATTAGAATAAAAATTTATTTAAACTAGGATTTGAATAGCTTTTGATGTAAGCTAAAAATATAGCATATGTGTTATTATTTGACGGTGGTGTTAAGGCGGTGGATATACCCACGATAGTAGCAATATCCAAGGAGATGGTGGGGGCTAGAATTTAGCCACACCCATATAGTGGTATTCATATCCACGGTAGTGGTAATACCTATGGAGGTGGTGGGGGCTACAATTTAGCCACACCCATATAGGGGTATCCACACCCACGGTGGTGGTAACACCCATGGAGGCGGTGGGGACTAGAATTTAGCCACACCCATATAGTGGTGGTTACACCCAAGGAGGTGGTGGGGACTAGAATTTAGCCACACCCATAGTCTTCTAGGTTTATAGAAGACGAGAAAAGGGTGAGAGATATTCAGGAGGAGGGCTAGGGTTAAAGCTACTCTATTGCAGAAGAAAAGAGTAGTCGGTGTAATTCTTTTCTTGGTTAATGAATCTTATTTCACCCACATATTTTCTGTTTTGGTTTTTCTTCTCTTTGTGGTTGTATTGATTTCAGTTTTGTTGAGGGGACGGATTTTTGGTAAAATACACGATTTGACGTTTCCGCTGCGGAATTCCAACTCTAGGCAGTACCAACGTGGATTGCAGTACCAGAGCGGGTTGCGGATTCACAGAATCTGGTACCGAGGCGAGTACCGGATTTCCTAACAATTGGTATCAGAGCTAAAGGTTACCGATCCTCAGGAGAGATCAACATCAGAGTACTGTATTACTGATCATCACGAGAGGCGATCACAATTTGATCTCGCTAGGCGTGTTGGACTCGAAGATATGTGATTTTTCGGCTTCAGGTGGAGCTAGAGAGTCCAAAAACGAGATCGGAGATGCAGTCGCTCAAGGTGGAGCGGAGGAGAGCTTGTGGGTTATGGGATAATGGATCTGAATAGGGAAAAAACCACCTAGAAGGGGGGTGAATAGGTAAACAATAAAATCACCAAATCGTTGTGTAAAAATAACACAATGCGAAAAAATAAATAAAGTACGCAAGATTTTACGTAGAAAACTCCGTCACAGGAGTAAAAAATCACGGGACCGATAACACGATGAAATCCACTAAGATTAAATACGTACAAGGTGATATACCGTAACTCTACGACTCAACCTTTTTCATACGCTCCGAGTAGATCTTCTCCGTTCGCTCCTCAACACGCCTCGAATCCACGATTTGCGTCCAACCGAATCCACGACGTCCAACCGAATCCACGGTCTTCACTGATATAGCACGTATCGATCACACGAACGCGCCTCGCTCCGAATCCACGAAAGCGGTAGCATCTTGAATCCACAAGGCCACGTGAATCCACGCGCCGATGTTCCTTCTGGAAATTGTTGTTTTGTTTATTGGTGGTGATGATATCCCGAATACTTAGATCATAGATAGACAAGAAAACACCATCTAAGTATTCATCAATTTGATTCTGCAAGAAATAGAGAGTTTGAAAACCCTAGAATCAAATTGATCAATATAGACGAAGAAACATATATTAGATCATGTTTTCCTTTCTTCTCTATATGCGGATTTTCCTTTTGATCCCTTTTCAAAAATAAATAGAAATTTTGAAACCCTAGGAATCTTAGGAATTATCCGTCTCTTGGGATTACCGGGATTACCCTAAAAGATGAATGTTAGGGTTTATTTACAGGTTAGAAACTTTTTGGAAAGAGATAAGAATAAAAAACTATATTATCTGAAATTTTTCCGCTCGGCGGTCCGGACTGGATCAAGTCTGATCCGGACTGTCGCCTTTTGACAGAAAATTTCCAGAAAACAAGTTCGGGGTCCGGACTGAAATTGGCTGATCCAGACTGATTCATGCGATTCAACACACACAAGGTTCAGGGTCTGGATTGGAAAGGGGATGATCCGGACTAGAATTACACATGAATCAAACCATGCTCGAGGTCCGGACTGGATGCTCCTGATCCGGATCCTGAACACTCAAAATGTCCAGTTTTTTATTTTTATACAATGAAAATTATTCCAAGTGTTTCTAAACTATAAGAATGTATTCATATCACCAAAAATATTTAGTTAAATATACCCGATCCTTTTAAATCCATTCTTTTTGAAATTGATGTATGTGATCCACAATTATTCAACTTCAATCTTCAAGACACAAAACACCTCACGAAATACGTCAACACAAAAATTCTTAACAGAGCTCGATGTAGCAATTGAAGACTACAAATCAAATCAAGGTGGAGATTGTTAGGATTTGATTAGATTTGTAGTTGAATCCTAGTTGGATTAAGATTAATATTTAAATCTTAAAGAGATAAGTTTGTTAAGATTTAAATATTAATTAGACTAAAAATCTATTTAAACTAGGATTTGGATAGCTTTTGATGTAAACTATAAATATAGTATATGTGCTATTATTTGACGGTGGTGTTAAGGCGGTGGATCGATATACCCACGGTAGTGGTAATACCCAAGGAGGTGGTCGGGGCTAGGATTTAGCCACACCCATATAGTGGTATTCATATCCACGGTGGTGGTAATACCCATAGAGGTGGTAGGGGCTAGAATTTAGTTACACCCATATAGGGGTATCCACACCCACGGTGGTGGTTATACTCATGAAGGCGGTGGGGGTTAGAATTTAGCCATACCCATATAGTGGTGGTTACACCCAAGGAGGTGGTGGGGGCTTGGATTTAGCCACACCCATAGTCTTCTAGATTTATAGAAGACGAGAAAAGGGTGAGAGATATTCAGGAGGAGGGCTAGAGTTGAAGCTACTCTATTGCAGAAGAAAAGAGGAGTTGGTGTAATTCTTTTCTTGGTTAATGAATCTTATTTCACCCGTATATTTTCTGTTTTAGTTTTTTTCTCTTTGTGGTTGTATTGGTTTAAGTTTTGTTGAGACGATGGATTTTTGGTAAAAAACCTGATTTAACGTTTCCGCTGCAGAATCCCAACTCTAGACGGTACCAACGTGGATTGCGGTACCGGAGCGGATTGCGGATTCACAGAATTTGATACCGAGACGAGTACCGAATTTCCCGTTGGGTTGGAGAACTTTTGTTGGCTAAACCCGAGCATGGCATGTTTATTTTTCTTAAGCTTGCATTGGGTTTTGGACAGTCTGCCCCAAGCCCTCTCGTCAAGCCTGGGTTCGAGAAACTGCTGATCAGCCGATGATCAAGATTAATAGGTTTGTGTCGTGTTCATTTTGATTTTTTTTTTTTTTCCAATAAATCTTCATTTATGATAATGCCTGCCCTATTTGAAGCTCAAATCATGTAAAAAAAAAAAAAAGGGTGTTTGGACCTACTGAAATACATTTAAAGAGGAGTTTTCAGAAAGCACTGTAAATTTTTTTTTTTTTTTTTCTTTTTTTTGTAAACATTTTTCAGTTTCTCCGAATTACAAAAATGCAGCTGAAAGCTGATGATGCTTGAAATACAAGGTTCGAGTTTTGGATGCAAAAGATCAATTGAGCTTCTTCCCAGAATCATTAAAGTTAATACGTACCTTACGTTTGTCGAATGGCAATCGATCTTTAATTAGCTTCTCAAACAAAAAATAGTTTTAGAAGTTACGTCGAACGAATGGCCTTTTTCAAAAAGATAATAAATTTACTATTATGTGTTTTCTAACTTTAGAGCACATAGCTAGTATGCTTTTCTACTTATAAATTAATATTTAGTTCGAGAAATTGTGGCCTTAAGTCTAATTTGTGATTCTAGTTCGACTCTGGTGATGTGCATATTAACAAATTATTTTGTGAAGACTCCGATCCAATTATTTATCTCACATTTTTTTGTTCCAGTACTATTGACAGTCTTTGCTCCTGACCCATCACTTGAAAATGGCGTTTCCACTAGATAGAGAGATTTCTGGACGTGCAAAAATGGATTAAAAGGATAGAACTCCTTATAGCTAGTCTAAAATTATAATCCAGTCAGTAAGAAGTAAGATGCACGATTAGACTAGATTCTTTACGGAATAATTTATTAGTGTGCTCTTCACCTCAGCTGAATTCAAGAATTTCAAAAACTAATAACTCTATATATTTGTACTGTGGGATGTAGGATGTACACCCCTAAAGAATGTACACCTAGCATCCCTCCATAATATATATAATATGTTTAAACTGCACACTTAAAAGAATAACATATGGTCCAATTGCACAAATCTATTAAATGTGAAACTAGAAACTATTCTCAACTTGGTGATCATTTGTCCAACAGATATAAGAATGAAAAGAGCACACAGAAAAAAAAAAAAAAAAAAAATAGAAAAAAGGGAGGAGAAAAAATTAAGGGAACCTTATAAATTAGAAAAAAGAAATCTGCATCATTGGCTATTATAGAATTACATATACAACCAGTTTGTGCAATGTAAACCATTAATGCATGTTTAAATTAATCAATTTTGCGCACTTTGAATTGGATATGGTTCTTTTAATAATGCAAGTCATTCCTCATTAAAATTCTTGATTGATTTGATCTTTGACATGATAGAATTAATATTGATTAGATTCATCTCCATTAATAATAATTTTGACTTTAATTTTATTAATTTTCTCTGCGTATAGGGTTCTTAGTAGTGAAGAAGTTTGAAACCCCAAACAACTTTTTGATTAAAATCTTAACTAGTTTTCCATTAGAGTGATTTTTTATTTTTCAAATTTAAACTTCAACTTTGGAGGAGTTAAAAAGACTATACTGTGAATCATAAGTACTAACCAACTATTTCAAAATATGTATAGATAGAAAGGGCTTATATATCCATCACACTTAGAGACTCAATCATACCACTCGCTTAAGGGCTTAACAACAGTGCTCACACCCTTCGATATGATTTAACCTACTTGAATATTAAATTTATTTTTAAGTCTCTTATCGTTAAGTCTATTGTGAACCGCAGCCGCACTCAACTTATTGGACTTTTGGACCTATTGTCAAGAGGCTGGAATAGCCAATAAATTCTCATAACTCCTGCACCGTTAATGCAGCATGTGAGAATCGAGTCCGTGCTACTAGCTTTGATATCACTTTTGGATCGCAAACGCTAACTAATTATTCCAAAAATATGTGTTGATAGGAAAGGACACAGTCATCGTACTTAAGAGCTCAACTACGTCACTCACGGATTTTAATATGATTCAATCCATCTAGACATTAGGTCTATTATTAGGTCTATCGCCATTAAATTTATATTCTAATTATTGAGCTCAATACAACTTAATTTATTGGGCTCCTAGGTTGTTAATAAATAATAAATCTATTTTAGCCAAAACATATGTACGCAGCAGCAGCAACAATATATATATATATATATATATATATATATATATATATATATATATATATATATACACACACACACACACACACGTACATATACCAAAATTTAAATATGCTGAGCTTTGGCTTTCCAAATAGAAGAGCTTCAGGAGCACTTCTCTTGGCAAGCAAAATCCAGACATTTAACCACAAATAAAATAACTAATGGGACACTTTGATCCTCAGCTTCTGCGGAAAGCGAGAAAATTTTACCGAAATAAAAATTTTGCATATACTCAAGCTGAGCCAAATTAAACAGCCCAGAAATAAGTGCTTGTACTTTTAATTAAACATATATAAGATCCTGCAAATGAGAGAGAATGGGCATAACTAGCTGGACAAGCTAAAATCTCCAATTAATATTTTTTTAAATTTTTTATCAAATGATTCTGATTCTGATTCTGATTTTGATTTTGTTCATTACCACATCCTATATTATTACAGTTCTTTTATCTCTCATGGATTATAATAACAGTAATAATATTATTTAGATAGATATATTGTTAGTGACTGCTTAGTTAAAGAGTACATGAAACATATAAAAATTAAGTTGGCCGTACAAGAATCAGTGCTTACTCGGGTGGTGGAGATGATATCCAAATTAATTAATTAAAGCCTTACTTTTCACAGCATATGATATATATATCCAAATTGATGATGCTTGATATATATCCTAAAATTTGAGATCAAGATCCCTCTATCTATGGTTTATGGAACTCCCAACATTTCCAATTTGCCTATAATAACTCATATTAGAATTAATAAATCAAAGCTGAGGAGTGCCAATCTCAAAAATTATAGATCATGGATCTATTTTGAAACAACATGTGTTGAATATAATTTATTTAAAATATTATTTTTTACCGGCTTAAGTTATTAGGGATAAACAATTATTTCACATGGTATCAAAACAGTAGATTCTGAGATCGAATTCAATTAATTAATTCAAGTTCATGCATTGGACAGATCAAAGAATCTCGAGCTGAGATGTGAGAGAAGTTGTGACACTCCCGAAATTTGAAATAGTCATATATATAAATAATATAATAGGGACTAAAACTTTTAACCCGGCTATAACATTTTGGGTGGTAGCAAGACCCAATAGGTTAAGAGAGTTAAGCGTGCTAGAGCTAGAGTAGTTCTAGGATGGTTGACTCCCTGGGAAGTTGGGGCGTCACAATTGGTATCAGAGACAATCACCAGCCGAAAATGTGAGATGAGTCTCGGCTGATCCAGAATTATATAGCGGGTAGAGTGTGGCTCCCCGGTTAATGACCGTTGTAGGTAGAGTGCAGCTTCCTACAAGGTCGGCTAAGGCTAGCGAGATGAGTCTCACATCACCTGGTACTAGTGAGTGTGCTTGAGTCCGATGTGGACGTCAGGGCTTAAAGGGAGGAGGAATGTGATACCCCCGGAATTTGAAATAGTCCTATATATAAATGATATAATAGGATTAAAACTCTTAATCCGGCTATAATATTTTGAGTGGCAGTAAGACCTAAGAGGTTAAGAGAGTTAATCGTGCCAGAGCTAGAGTAGTTCTAGAATGGGTGACCCCCTAAAAAATTAGGGCGTCACAGAAGTTTTGAAAGGTTTTGGATTCAATTAATTAAATCGATTTAAGAGATAACAATTTTTATCTGTTTATACTATCTCCTCTATAGAATTTTCCTGCACACAATTGGCTACTTTTGTTTCCTTACAACCTCTCAACATTTTGTCTTTCCTAATTAAGACCAACACTATGTGAACAAACAATGATATAATTTACTTATATAAGAAAGTATTGAACTAGAAGGAAGCAAGCCTTAATAAAGACAACCTCCAAAAAAAAAAAAAAAAAAAAGAAGTAATGACCAATATAGGAATTTTCTTGAATATAAGCAGTTTCTTTAATAAGGTAATTGGGTGCTTCACCGATAGGCTCATTTAGGGGTTTCGTCTAACTTTTGAAAAATAATTTTAGGTCTAAAACTAAATTTTGGATCAACAGAGTGTTTGACAATCTAGGTATTAAAATCTGATTCTAAATTTTAGAATTATTTTTCTAATTTTTGAGACCCAAAATTAAAAGAGTTAAAGCCTACTTGTTGAAATCTGATTTTAATTTTGGACTTAAATTTTAAAAATTTATTTTTATTTAGATTCAAATTTTAATTTCACATTTAAATTTTTAAATTTTAAATTTTTAAATTTTAAATTTTAAATTTAGATATTAAATTTCGAATTTAAAATTTAAAATATCGAATATAAAATTTATGATTAATTTGAAAATTTAAAATTTGAAAATTTAAAATTTTGAAATTTAAATTTAAAATTATAAGTTTTAATTTTAAAATTAAAAATTTAAAAATTTAAAATTAAAAATTTAAAATTTAAAATTTTAATTTCAAATTTTAAATTTTAAATATTTAAAATTTTATTTAAAATTTTAAATATTCAAAGTTTTATTTTAAATTTTAAATGTTCAAAATTTTGTTTTAAATTTTAAATTTCAAATTTAGATTTTAAATTTGAAATTTAAAATTTAAATTTAGATTTGAAAATTTAAAATTTAATTTTTTTTTAAAATTAAACTATCAAATTTTAAATTTTTATGCAAATTTAAAATTTAAAATTAAAATATAAATTAAAATTTAAAATTTAAAATTTAAAATTTAAATTTAAATTCAAAATTTAAATTTTTTTAAAATAAAATTTAGTAAAAAAATTATTATTTGCAAACAACAAAAATTTTTGTCAATCAGTTTTACAAAATTATTTTAAAAAAATTATTTTTTATCTGAATTTAGCCAAACACTCTACAATTTTTAATCAAAATTAAATTTCTAAACTAAAATCAATTATGTATAAATTATTTTTTCAGAATTTAGGCCAAACGGATCCTTATACTATCTAATGACGCATGTCTTAGCCGCGCTAAAAAGGACGAAGTATTAGAACGGAAAGAGAGATACACGAAGAACAAAATTTTTTGACAAAAATGAAAATATTATTGATTAACTCTAAAACTAATTACATTGACTGAATGCCACGTATATATAGATGCGATATTTAAATCCAATGACAAAAATGAAAATATTATTCGACAAAAATGAAAATATTATTTTGACAAAAATGAAAGTATTATTGATTAACTCTAAAACTAATTACATTGACTGAATGCCACGTATATTGACTGAATGCTACGTATATATAGATGCGATATTTAAATCCTACTATGACAAAAATGAAAATATTATTTGACGAAAATGAAAATTTATTTTAACAAAAATGGAATTATTATTGATTAACTCTAAAACTAATTACATTGACTGAATGCCACGTATATATAGATGCGATATTTAAATCCTACTATGACAAAGATAATAAATTATAATATATCTCTAAATCTAAACTGATCAGGAATAACCGACTCAAAATAAGAAATATACAAATTATTTCAAAAAAAACCTAAAAATGAGAATTTGGAGGTCTAAACAGTTGAATTTGGATCCCAAACTCTGAGCAAAACAACTTTGCTGTTTCACGCGTAGATCTCACAAAGTGTTTTCTGAATTAGGATTGCGCATTGAAAACGAATATTTAATCGCAAAGTTACGACCGTTTAAAGATTTTTCACACTGATGGTAAAACTTGCACTGAATAAAATTTTCAGTCCAATTTGGTTGAGTTACGTTTTTCTTTCATGAACTCTAATGCTAAGCTGATCACATCACCTATAAGAGAGAGAGAGAGAGAGAGAGAGAGAGAGAGAGAGAGAGAGAGAGAGAGAGAGAGAGAGAGAGAGAGAGAGAGAGAGAGATCTAGATTACTCCAAAGTTTGGAACAAATATGCTCCAAAATGAATTGAACTGCGCCAAACAAAATCGTACTTATGATTTTATAAATTAAACAAATCGAATATGTGGCATATAATTGGTGTACTATCCAATCTTTTTCTTTCTTTTTCTCCTTTCTCATATATGTCCAAGATGAAGGGCAAAGTGTAAAAGATGTCAAAAGGAAATTAAACACATAAAGCTCTAAGATTCTCCAAACAAGTGGCTCCTAGTTTTTTTAAGTTAATTTAGATGTATATAGTGTGTAGACTCATGAGCTAGGCTAATGGCTTTATTCTATGAAATATTATTTATTTGTCTTTGGAACTATATATCAAATGGCATCTTAATCTCTACTAATATTTGTTGGCTTGCTGAAAATTCACAACTCCATTGATCAATGTTTATTCCACACACTAAACCCTAGCTTTGTAATTGTTATTTGAGTAAGACCTAGTACTTTTTTTTTTTTAACCTTTTTAAAGGCCAGCTTGTGGAACAAAATTGAGGTAACGTTTTTGAGGTGGCACATTTTGGTAATATATATATATATATATATATATATATATATATATATATATATATATATATATATATATATATATATATATATATAGTGACTAAATGCACTTATTTTATACTTTAAAAAAATATAAATATTTTAAATTGCTTTCCATCTTTCCTTCCTAAAGTAATTTTTTCGGAAGCATATATAGATTACAACACTTATTACAGGAGGAGAGAACAAGGTTAAAATCAAATTACTTTTGAAGATATTACAAGACTTCATTCAAAATTTGAATTCAATTTTTGGGTGTTGTGGCAAAATACGAAAATTAAAATATCATATTTTTGAACAAGAAACTAAGAATGAGCAACTATGATTAATTGGTTGTCTAACACTAAAAACACCGAAAAGATTTGTTCTTATACTTTACACGCCTTTATTTGATGATGATTTTAATGTCTTTTATTTTGTAAACTCAAATTTTAAATGATTGAATTTGCTAGCCAACGATAGATTATTTGTAATCCAAAATATCTATTGAGAAAAGAAATAATAAAAATTTAGCGGTGACTCCTTTCGCTTCTCTCTCTCTCTTTTCTTTTTTCTTTTTTTTTTGTTGGAAAGTATTGGCATTCGGTCAAACCGAATCGGATGCATCCATGATCGAGCTCGATTCGATGATTATTATGTTGTCTAATTGGACTAAACTTAATCTCACTTTTAATTTGAAAAACTAATTAGAGATATACTCTAACCATACTAGGAATTATAGCTATTATAAATTGATTCGGCGTAATCTTTCACTTACCTATTAGGGTGTTGGGATCCCTTATAAATATAAGGACATTCTCTTATAAGGATATGAACAAGAAAAATAGAAAAATTATTTCGAAATTCATGAGGAATTTACGAGCCATCTCGCGAGACAGAAAAACCAAATCTTTTATTAATCTATTGCTTCTAAAAGATCTTGAACGGTGGTTATAGATCTAACTCATTCGTAGCTCGACCTACCACGAGTTTGAAGTATTAGAAGATCTTCGTGGACGATCCGAGAACACGTGAATCAATCTCTATAATTCGGGACTTGTCGAGTTCTAGCACAAGTCACTTCTGCGAAAAGTACGAAAGAATACTTTTGCTGCGGTTTATAAAAAGAATATTTCTCTAGCTACCGATAATAATAAGAGCATGTGGTATTATTTGCGGTGCATAAATTTTAACTTTAGAAAAATAGGCAACACCAAAAAGGACCTAACAAAATATAGCTAACTTTGGAACTTGGAGCATATCTCAAACTTGTTAAATAACCCAATTCTTGGAAACAAACCTAAGCTATTATAAAGTTAATATTTCTTTATATTAAATATGATGTAATATTCGAGGAATTCGAGTTTAGAATTTAATAATGAAAACTTTTTCCATAAACACTGGTGTCCAGAAAGCCCTTTATACGTACGTACAGTGGATAATGCCTTGACTTAAGTATGAATAGTAATCTGTCGAAAATTTTAGGTTTTCGATCGAAGCTGGCCAACTCGACCTATCAAAATCCGAAATTGACGATCCAAATAGTCGATTTGAACGGTCTCGTCGTTCTGAGCGTAGTGGCGCAGTCAAAATTTGTGTTTGACGAGCCTAAGTCATCAAAAAGCATGCCAAACCGTATAATTCGTTGTATAAGATGGATTTCGAAATTTTAGAAGATCAAACTCAACGGACCGAAATTATTACTTGATAGGTTTCGTCGAGCCGGCTGTCATGGTGGTATCCATTTTTTTGTTTGACGACACTGTCACCTCGAAAAGCGTGAAGAACAGCAAAAAATTGCATATTCGCACAAGAACCCCTATGTTTTATGCTCCATTTTGTGTGCAACTTCTTGGAGAGGGGTTTCTCTGCAAATTGGTGATATAGTGGAGGACTTGGATCAAGTGGTGAAGTGTGGGAGGACCTTGGAGCGATTGTTACACTCCAACTCACACTTTCCACTCCAACAAACTCCACGCGTAGAGGGGGAAGTTGAAACCAAAGCCTCCACGCTCTTCACCCCTCTGTTGCGAAGCCAGGGTCTCCCCAACCGCATCCCTTCGTTTGAACTTGCGTGGAGAAGAAGAGGTTGCCGTTACTTCTTCTTCCATTGGTGAAGGTTGTGGGGGGGTGCAACTGAAGGCTTAGATTCTCTTCAGATCGCCTCGAGGGTCTCCAGCAACCTCAAAGGAGTCCTTCTGTGGAGCGCCATCGCCTGCACTGGCCGCGGGTGACCGGAAGAGCATCTATTCCTTTTTTCTTCTCCCTTAGAGCCGACAAAGTGAGTCTCTCCTCTCCTATAGTTTTCTCGTAACCTGGGCGTCACCATTCCTCTTCTGACATCAAGAGGATTCCCCAGGCGAAGCCCCGAGGGCTATGGACCTCCGGTTGCTAGCGGGTGGAAGAAGGGTCGTCGGAACCCTAGATTGGCTGTGATTGGGTCGTGCTTCGCATCCGGTCATTCAACTTGGATCAAACTTGGTGGAAGGCTTCTGCTGGACCCCAAGAAGACCTCCAAGAAGTTTGAAGGGGTTTGGTTAAGTGTGTTGGCCGAGAGAAGAAGCCCTAGCTTCGGGCTTTGTGTGTTGGGCCGAGCAGCGCCGCCCACCGCCCGCCGCCGCCGCCGCTCCCCAGCACCGGCCACCCCACTGGTAAGCTTCCTTATGTCTAGAACACTCCTCTAGACCCTTTGCATGCGACCTATAATGGTTGAATCCCAACTTGCCATTGTTGCTCATGGTTGAAGCTCTAGGTCATCTTCTTCGGCTATCCTTGGTACTGGGTTGCCGGAGCTTGTTTGGGTAGTGATCCTTCCACCTCTGGGAACCCTCTTCAACTCGTGCTTGCCTCAAGTTGAGGCTTGATCTCGGTTTGGATCAAGCTCGGCCAAACCGAGCTCTTGGAAGGTTAAGCTTGAACCATCTTGCTCCGGCGATGTTTCCGGCAGCCCCGCGACACCCCGAAGGTGAGCCTCTGAACCTTATTGATCCTCTGAGCATGGTGCTCACTTTAGTTTGCAAAGTGAATAAGTGTAATGCATGATTAGCCAACCTTGTGCTCTAGAGTTTAATAATCTTGGACCTAATAATGTTTTCGGGTCTCGTGTTGCTCCCAAACAGCGAGCACAGGTTTTATCATGTCGAGGCCAGTCTAGTGATGCCCTGGGTCTAACCTGAAAGCTTGTGTAATATTGTAACAAGTCAAAATATGTATTTTGAACATGTTATTATGCAATTTCATTAAAATCCAGGGGTCTAAATGTAATTGTAGCCTGGTGGGCTGCTGTAGACCGTGTGCACATGATCTCTGGACCTTTCATTCAGGATCCGTTGGTTTCCGTTGAGCGGATTTTTGCTTAACGAACCGTAAATCGGCAAAATTGCTGGTTTAAAGGCGGTTTCGCGCTAAACGCGTGTTTCGAGGATAGTGGATGGTTTTTATTGGTTTCCAGCTATCCCTGGCTATTCCCGACGCTGTCCCGGTGAGTCCAGTGATTTTAGTTTAGCGTTAGTGATTCCCGGAGCCGAAATCGGACTTCGAGTGACGTATTCAGTGGTTATGGCACTGCCAGTGCATAGGATTACACAGAGTTGGATGTTAGTGCCCGAATGTCTTAAGTTAAATGTTCCGGGGCAGCATGTGAAGTTTCACAAGATTTGGATACCGTTTTGCACAGATTGGACCATAGTTGGTCGATCGGCAGGTTACCGAAAATTTTGGCGAATTCTGGGACTTCAGTGAAGTTCCCCGTTTTACATGTCTGTATATAGTGAGTCTGTGGGTGGGGTGTGAGTGAGTCCTGTTTTGACACATTATCTTATTGTAGGCCCCAGCGGTCAGGAGCCAGCCCGTGATCCGTCCAGCGGATACCGCGACCTTCTGCCTTGAGGTCGGTTTATCTTCGGTTCAGGCTTTATCATTTCGGCCCTACGGGTACCGTGGTAGGACGGACCCCTGTGTTTGTTGATAGCTTTGATTCTAGAGATGAGCCTTTCATTATGCTTTTTATTTCCAGCATTAGTAGATATATTTGAACATATGTTGTGAGGACCCGAATCCCCACTTAAGGGGCTCATTGATGGATTAGTGGCTTCTGGGAGTGTGTGTGCGCGTGTCGGGCTCAAGAATTGGATTTCTAGAGTATTTGGAGCAAGATTGCTTAACAGGAGGCCATTTTGGGTGATTGAGGTTTTTGCGCGCTTATTGGAACCAAGGAATTGACCCGGTAAGAAAAATGGATCAACTTTACTTTTCCGGGAATTTTCGGGAAATTTTAGAAGTGGAATTTGGCCAAACGGACATCGGATTTGGATTCAGTGCGCGAAAACGGTTGAGATGGACTGTTTACTTGTATTTTTCGGAGCCCGGATGCAAAAACACGCATTTCGAGGTGTTGGGTACTGTTCTGGCGGTTGGAGAGGCGCCGGCGGCGGCGGCTGGCAGCGGAGCGCGGCGGCTGGCGGCGGCGGAGGCGCGCGGTCCACCGCGGAGGCGTGCACCCTGGCGCTGGCCACGTGGCGGCTCCCGGTTGGCGGGAGTAGCAGGCGCGGTCCACGGGATTTATCGCGGGTGCACGGTGGACCAGGGTGGACACGTGGCAGCTCTTGGTTGGCTGGTGTGGTGCGCGCGGTCCACGCAGCGCGGGGAGCAGGCGGGAGTAGGCGGGGCAGTTGGCCCGTACCGCGGGCAGGTGGGCAGCGCCACGTGGCGCCCGCTGATTCGCGGGCGCCACCTACCGCGTTGACCACGGGCTGGGACGCGTGGCGGCTTCTGGCGGGGCTTGCACGGCTGTCCCGTGTTCGGGGGACACGTGTCAAGCTCCGAGGCGGGTCGGACGGCGGCGAACGGGCCGGATGGATCCCGTGCGCGAGCCCGAATCTTGGCGGGCCGGGCCGCATTGTGCGCGCCCGAATTCCCGGCGGGCCGGACCGGGCGCCCGAAAGTGGGGACAGATCCGGTATTTCCGGATTTGTTCCCCCACTGCCTATAAAAGGCAACCCGAGCTGCCTTCTTGGAGATTTTTCTCCCTCTTCCGAGCCCCATCTCCCCGAGCTCCCTTCTAGACTTCTGCTCATCTTCGAGTGCGAATTTCACCTGCAGAGTTTTGGGATTTTTAGGAGCACGCATCCCGAGGTTTCAGATTTTACGGCGCGGTGTGACTTTTCATTTCCGGTGTTCTCTTCATCGCAGTACAGTGTGAGGGCTCCCCTGGGCTACCCCGACCTTCGTTTTTGACGATTCTTGCGCCGAAATACTCCTGAGAGGTAGGGCTTCATCTTTCGTTCTGATTGCGCACTCCCGTTTCGAGTTTTTGGCACGGATCCCGAGGTGCCTTTGTGACCCCTTTTTCTGTGTGGTTTTTGGGACAGCATCGGAGTGTTTTGGCCATATCTTCGCGTACGAGCATCGGATCGAGGCGTGCCTATACAAGTTTTTCATCTACACATCACAAGGAACAAGCTCGTATTTTTCTTGGATTTTTCTAAGATTTTTATTGGAGGTGAAAATCCCTTTTTCCCTGTGTACAGTGCTACAGTTTTTGATGCATAAATTGTTTGAGTAGACCACCTTGCTGAATTTGTATCTTGACCTACCGAACTCGGATTTAGACGTGCAGGTATCCGTTTCGAAGGTATCGACGCAAGGATCGCTGTGATATTTTTGTTGGAATTTTCTGGGCACTTTCAGCAGGTGAAAATTTCACAGAAAGGGGACTGTTCATCACAGATTTTGTATGTTTGGAATTTTGTGGAATTAAGTGTAATTTTTGGAATGTATTTTGTACCCAGGATGTTTTTAGCACTGCTTGGGTACTGTTGGCTTGGTGGATGTACTGAGATATCTATTTCTGGGCATTCTCAGCTGTACGACTTCGGACAGTTAGCACGTTCAGGTGGGTGGCCCTGTCTCCAAGATTGATGGACTGTACGTTAAGCCTACTATTGTAGGACTATGCATGATAGTGAATTCGTGTTCAGCATGCTAGAATGTAGGAATTGCTATTCCTAATTTTACCTAATGATCTTATCATCTCCATGCTTTCCATTATCTGTTAAAATTATTGTTATCTTGGAACTTGACCTAGCACCCCCGTCATATGCAGTATGTTCAGCCAGACTGTAGAAAACTCCAACTTGGGCTAGGTTATTTTACTTAGACATCCACACTTCATTTCTTCCTGGACATAGTGTTTTACTCGCCCGGGTAGTGGGCCGAGTGGTCGGGTTTCTCTTAGTGTGGGTTGCATTTTACACTCGTGCTTGGGAGCAGAGTGGAGTCTGGTAGATGTAGTCGATAGTTCATCAGTGGCGGGAGCCGTTTGGGTAAACGGCGGTCTCGAGATGTTTTATTTGTCGCCACTGGGTTAGTGGCAGTTGTTTACCAGTGTCAGCAGGACCTAGGACCCAGACTGTTTTTTTAGACACATGATTTCTGTAAATTAATGTTTTCTTCCAAATCTCGAGGGGTCGCCGGAGCCTGTTCTTGTTTGATTTGGGTGGTGACAATAGCCCTTCGGGGTTTGGAAAAATCAAATTTATTTAAACCAATTTTCTTAAAAGAACTAAAATATACTAAATTTGGGTTTCTCAGATTAAAATAATTTTCAGTAATAACTGTCATCTATTTATTACAACTTTCTCACCCGAGAGAGAGATTGGGAGATCTGGGTTCTAGGGGTCGTTCCTATTTTCGGGACGAAAGCCACGGGGGCCGAGCCTAGGACTTGTTCTTGTTTGATAGGGTTGTAGGTGTGGTCTTCCGGGACTTTCGGGCCCTGGTTGGTGTCCTCCGTTTGTTGTACAGTGGTTGCTGTGTTCCCGAACTGTAAAGGGGTCGGGGACCTCGATAGGCAGAGCCTGGAGTCTGTTCTTGTTTGATAGGGTTCTAGGCACCGACCTATCGAGATTTTCGAACCCTTATGGTGTCGGTTCTTCCTGAGTTTGGTGATTCGTTGTGGGAGCCGTCGGGTAGACGGTAGTCCCGGCTGTGAGTATTTCTAGCCTTTGAGTGAGACAGTGATTGTTGGTTATAGCCGATCTTGTTGATCGAGGATTTGGATCATAGGCTGCATGAGCCACATTTGTGCTCGACAGAGATGCGCGGATACTTTACTCGTGTGGGTCGCGCCCCTCGAGTGCCACTCCGGAGTAGGCGAGACCGGGTTGTTGTACTGGCGTGAGATTGAGCTCTTCTATCGCGACTTGTCGATGCTTGTGTCCCTCTGGCTGAGCCAGTTTTGGCAGCTACGGACATACCTACGGTAGACCCGTCCTGTTGAGGATGTGCGGCAGTAGGTAGGCGCAGGTTTGACTGGACCCGCTGTGGCAGTCAGTTTAGATTGGGTGATCTCAGTGAGAGTTAGTTGTTGCATCATGTGTTTCATCTGTTTCACTTTACGAGCATCTAGATAGGGGCATAGTAGCAGTAGGGTTATTCATTTCCAGCTTTTTTACTTCTGTATTTTATTTGCTACTTCATGCCTCTAGTAGACTTAGTGGGAAGACCGTTGGGCTTGTTGACGGCACCCACTGAGAACTACTGTGGGATGTAGTTCTCACACCCGTCGTGGTGTATTTTTCCCCAGGGACTTCTACTCCTGTTCCTGTTGTTCCAGCTGCTGTTTCTTCAGATCGAGGTTAGGGAGTCGCGAGCTAGTTCCCTACCAGTCGTCATCGTCCTGAGAGTAGATGTACCCACTTTTTATATTTTGAGAGTTACTTGTTTTGAGAGACCTTGTAGTGAGGTATAGAGTTGTACTTTTATTTCAGAGTTGAGCGACTTATGTACTTTTGGTGAGGACTTGGATTGTATTATTTTATTTTATTTTTAGCAGTTTACTTACAGCTCTGATATCTGTTTAGTATAGCATCTCTCTTTTGCAGGTTAGACGCTTCGTCTATACGGGGTTCACCGTATGGGCGGCGGATCTGTTAGTGAGCCCGAGTCGCAGTTTCGACCCCGGGGCGTGACATATGTCATGCTTGTATGGTCACTAGCTCAGTTATTGCTTTATACTCTATTCTTCACTGTATGTTTAGAATAGGAGATTCAGTTCAACACATGGCATGATTTATCTTGATATCAATGTCCCAGTGGGGATGTTTTCAGCTTATTGCCGTCGGCCCGGTCTTTAGACCGTGATTTGAGCAACAGCATTATGATCGCCATTGAGCCAGCTTTCAGTCACGCTCACCTGCAGATTTGCTACCCACAATGGTGTTCTTTACCGATAGAGAGGTTGTCACATCAACCCGTGAGCCCAATGAGGTTGTGATAGCATATTGGTGTACCAGGGCGGTATTACCCTGAGTTCCTTGTGACCAATAGTGGCATGAGATTGGGTATATTTGTGTTTACAGCTTTGATGCATTCTTTTATTACACACTTTTATACCTGCTTTTATTATCTAGCATGCTCAGTTCATTATCAGCACTTGATTTATCCCAACTTTTGTTATCCGTTTATTATAGTATCCAGTAGGTACGACTTGCTATTTCTCGGCCCATTGTGCCCACCGGGATACACTAATGATGTATCTCACACCCTTGGGTGACCATTTTTTTAGGTGAGTCAGGTGCTGGAATATTGGGATGATCAAGAGAGCTTACACGTTAGAGTCGTCCCCTTTCGTCAGCCTCGTCTGGCAGTATCTTGATTATTTATAGTTTTAGTACATTTCGTTTTTATCTCGAGTAGTCATGGATATGTGTATGTTATTGTGGATTATGGCTGTGCCAAATCTTGTGGATGTTTTAGAGTAGAGATATTTATGTTTATAGTTATGTTCAGTTATTAGTTGTATCTCCTTTGATTGATCATTGTACTTGTCTAGCCGTGCATGTATAGGGGAGACTCTGTCCGTTTGTTCAGAGGATTTCCTATGCGTGTGGCGGTCTGTTCACGCCTTGATTTTCAAAATGGTAAACTCTGATTTTAAAAAACAAAAAAATTTAACCGATTTCTAAACTCGGGGCGTGACATATGAATATAAATACGGCTTAATCTCTTTAATCTAAATCTGATTTGTGTAATTTCACCGTACCCTTGGTATTCTAATAGAGACTTTTGTATGAACCAAGTTGTAAAATAAGGAGTTAACATATAAATTCATCATTTTTTGAAAGCCTGATACCACACCTCATCGGTGTGAGGACAGAATTACAATCATTTATCTTGAATTTATTTAAAATTTCTTTCGCAGAGCCCTTTTGTGTGATAAAGATGCCCTCTTTAGTTTGTTTTACTTCGATTTCAAGAAAATAGGACGTAAGTACAATATCTGTCATCTCAAATTCACGTGTCATGGTCCTATTAAATTCTTCAAATATAAAAGGATTATTTTCTGAAAAAATAAGATCATCTACATACAAAGAAACTTTCGAATCGTTGGCGCTAACCATTAATCCCAAAAGCTCGAGCTGTTAGAAATACACAACCAATTTATTTAAATCATACAGACACAACGCCTATGGGTCTCGACCGGACTCAACCCATCTGGACGTTAGGGCTATATTGTTGGGCCCATTGCCGTTAGGTCTATTGTACGGATCGCAGCCCCACTGATTCTGCTGTTGCTGATTCTGCTGTTGGGGGTATTGATTGTGTTGTTGGCGGTGTTGTTGGTTGGAGCAGAGGCTTGTGCGACCGTGTACCGAGAGTGCGGTTTTGGCGGATTTTGGATAGCGTGTGACTACGCACTTCACCGATTTCAGCTTTGCCTGCGGAAAGCGTTTCAGGTGGGTTGCTTCGTCTCGAGAACCGGTGGACGGTTCTCTAATTCTATTTGTTAGAATGCATGCAAGTTAGTATACCAATATATAGTTGAGAGGTAAGCTTAGTAAAGGTATTGTATGAGAAATTGCAGGATAATATTCATGTTTATGATTGATGAAAGCTTACCTAAGGGAAGCATTACACTATGTGATTGATAGCATGCATAATTTAATGTACAACCTATAGGATTGAGATGTAAGCATAAGAAATGATATAGTTCATGTGGATTGAGGCTTACATGACTTATTGGAACTTGGCCTAGCACACCGTCATATGTTGCATGTTTAACCAGACTAGTAGAGAACCTTCACTTGGGCTAGGTTCTTTTATACTTTAGACATCCCACACTTTGCATCTTTTCCTGTACTTATTTTTTTCCTCGCCCGGGTAGTGGGCCGAGTAGTCAGGTTATTGTGGGACGTATGTTGCACTCGTGCCTGGGGGCTGAGTGGAGTCTGGTAGCTGAGATTAGACCTTTGCTAGTGTTGTTGGGAGCCGTTTGGGTAGACGGTGGTCCCGGGTCGTTGAGTGTCGTCCGACCAGTCTTGTTAGCCCTGAGTTGTGGGTCGATCTCGGCTGTGGAGTATCTTCAGCCTGTGTGTTTAGCGTGGCGAGTTGGGTGTTTCGTTTTGGGAGTCGTTTGGGTCGACGGTGGTCCCGGCTGTGGAGTATCTCCAGCCAGTGTGTTTTGTGCCACGAGTTGGTTGAGTTCGTTAGTGTCTCGAGATTCGTGAGAGTTGGTTAGCTGAGTCGTTGAGAGTACTTCGACCGTTGTGCGAGATGTTGAGGATCTTGAGTCCTTCCGTTCTGAGAGTGAGCGTGGATTTTGACTATAGCCTGCATGAGAGCCACTTTGAGCTCGACAAAGATGCGCGGATACCTTTTTCCTCGGTGGGGTCGCGCCCCTCGAGTGCCCCGTCCGGAGTAGGCCTGTTACTTTTTTATCGCGACTTGTCGATGCTGTCCCTCTGGCTGGGCCAGTTTTGGCAGTCACGGACGCCCTACGTAAGTTCAGTCCTCCGTGAATGTAATGGCAGTAGGTAGGCGCAGGCTTGACTGGACCCTATGAGGCAGTCAGTTCGATTGGGTCGATTAAGCACCTTGGGTGCGAGTAGTTGCATATCTTTTCATCTGTACCACCCATTGAGCATTTAGATAGAGGCATGATAGCTGTAGAGTATCTCCAGCTTTTCTTGTTCAGTTTTACTGCATTGTTATCTTATGCCTCTAGTAGACTTAGTGGGCAGACCGTCGGGCTTGGTGGCGGTACCCACTGAGAACTACGTGTTGGTGTAGTTCTCACACCCGTTGGGGGGTTTCCCCCCTTCTCTTCCTCTTTCCTCTCCTATGTTTTGCAGATTCTTCTGCGGGTGTTGCTGATTCTACTATTGCTGTTCGAGGCGAGGTAGCAGAGGCTTGCGCGGTTTTGGCGAATACCGATGTGTGAGCTCAAATCTCCAAGGCTACATGCAGAAAGCGGCCGAAGTGCTATGCAAATTCCGTGACGTGGAATTGAGCCATGGGCCAAGAGAAGAGAACACGGTCGCAAATGACCTAGCACAGCTAGCATCTAGCTACAAAGAGCCAGTGACGGCCGACCAGATTACCGTTTATGCCAGGCTGCTACCTTTGGTTTACGTGAGAGAACTGATGATCGCCCCGGTGGAAGCGGTAGAGGATTGGAGGCAACCTCTGGTGGATTACTTAAGTGGTCCCAACAACTGAGCGGATTTCAAGATACGAAAGAGAGCCCTCGGATACTGCCTTTTAGATGGGTAGTTGTATAAAAAGACGCCCGAAGAAGCGCTTCTGAGATGCCTCAGAAATGATGAAGCATTGCGTGTGATGGCTGAGACCCACGAGGGGCTATGCGGCTCACATCTAGCCGGAAGGAGATTCAGATGGGCCATTAGACACCTAGGTTATTACTGGCCGACGATGCACGAGAATTGCATCAACTACGCCAAAGGGGTGTCAAGAATGTCAGTTCCACGGGCCGATCCAACGGGTTCCGTCTTCATAAATGCATTCCTTATAAAGCCAGTGCCATTTAGGGGCTGGGCCATGGACCTGATAGGCGAAATCCAACCGAATTCTTCGGCATGGCATAAGTTCTTAATTGTGGTCGTGGATTACTTCACCAAATGGGTAGAAGTGAGACTAACAAGGCAGGCCACTTAGAAAGATATCATCCGATTCGTTGAGGAGTCGATGCTGCATTGGTTTGGTGTGCCAGAGAGACTATCACAACCGATCAAGGAATGATGTTTACCTGCGAAACCTTCGTCCAATTCTTAGAGGCAAGGCAAATCAAGTTGCTAAACTCATTCCCTTATTACGCCCGGCCAATGGGCAGGTAGAGGCAATAAACAAGGTGATCATAAACCTGATGAAGCGACACGTTGGCAAACACCTGAGGAAATGGCACGAGAAATTGTTTGAAGTCCTCTGGGTCCATTGGGTTTGCTGAACAACCATTAAGACCGCCATAGGGGTCACCCTTTTCCGTTTGGTTTACGGATATGAGGCCGTATTGCCGGTCGAAATCATGATTCTGACGTTAAGGGTCGGAAGACAGGGTGATTTGAGAAACCAAGAGTACAAGCTCTTAATGGATGAAGAGTCGAGTGAGGTGTGCGAGGTTCGGCTAAAAGCGCTCGACCACTTGCGAGCCTATCAGAGCCGAGTTCGGAACACATACAACAAAAGGGTGAAAGCGAAGTCCTTCAGTGTCGGGGATCTAGTATAGAAATTGATGCTGCCCATCGGCAAAAAGAGCCAATTATACGAAAAGTGGTCCCCTAATTGGGAAGGACCATTCCGAATACGCCAAGTAGCAAAAGGAAATTTCTACTACTTGAAAACTTTGGAAGGATCAGAAGGCAACAAACCGATCAATGGAAAATATTTGAAACACTATCATACATCGGTCTGAAAAGATATGGAGTAAAAAGTATAAGAAAGCTTCGCATTCAATGAACCGATACATATGAGGATCAAGAAAAAGTAAATACAAAAATATTTCAAAAAAGAAAAAGTCATGGTCGAAGAATCCGACCAGAGGCCGAAACACAGGACCGCAACATTTAATGAAGAAACGGCAAAGGACAGATTCGCCGAAAATCAAGAAAGATCAAGACCTGTTCACAGATTCCTCGGACAGTGGGTAAATATCTCGCCAGAGTACGGTGATGATCGTGGACATCGATATGCACGCCAAGTCTTTGGCTCATCTTCGACAATCACCCGAACGACACATCAGGTGATTACCGAGTAGGTATTGTTGAGACCAAAATTTTTTGCCATCTAAAGAAGCGACACGTGGTATATACCATCGGCTAAGGGCATCAGCTGATAGGGGAAGTGGCCAGCAAGGGGTGTCGTCTCATCCAAGACCAAACTCGGCCGAAGGCAAATATCAGACCACCTCAGTCGAACGACGAAAAAGGCGAAGTCAGGGTCAACTTTCGGCTGCTCGAGTCATAGAAGGAAATACCCTGGATGGTAAGAGTACGAGATTTGGGTGCGAATCTTGTAACTGATTCCGAAACGGCAAGCGGTGCCCATCATTGGAAAGTACTGAAGATCATGTTTCGGCTCGTCAATTAGGTGATGAACCTGGACGGAAACCGGCTACTATCCTATTGAGGAGAATCGACTCAAGAGGAAATAGTTGAGGAATTTACGATGACTCCCCTTAGATCACGCCGATTACTAAAATCGGCGGTTATACACATAGTTCGAAAATGTATAAATAATCGAACCATCGAAGAAAAAGGGGTCCTGCAACCTCGTAAGCCAGTGACCACCCCTACTTTTCCATACTTTTTATACCTGCATTTACTGCTTTCCTTAATAACTTTACTAAACTTCATAGGAGTAGGCTTACTTGTAATTAGTTCCCTGCTACCTCTTGTAACCCCTTTCCAATCAATACAAATTCCTAATCGGCTCCTTAGCCATGTCAAATCTTTATTTTTGACTCTCAGTTCGGCTCCTCTAGGCCGAACTCTGTCTACCTCTCAACCCCAGTTCGGCTAATCTAGGCCAAACTCTCTCAAGAGTTGATTGAGAAGAACCCGGCCGAGCGGATCCCTTCTCGGCTCGATCGCTTGATCCCTTTGGCATGCTGCGTATTCACACTTAGAGGGTCAACCCAAAGGCTGACCCCAGCACAACTTTTCGGCCCAACACCTCTACAATTCAAATCCTCAAGGCTCAGAGAGTTTTACACAACACTTCCACCACAACTCCTACTCACGTCTAGAGGTAAGAAACCCAACAGAAAACCAACCAAAACACAAAACAGTAGACAAAATAAGATATCACCCCTATTTTACTATGTCCCCCACCTCTAGCTGAAGCGCTCGATGAAGGTAGCAATTGGCTGCCAAGATCGCCTAGGAACACTCCTTCTGGTGCGAGCCGACTCGAGGAAGAAGTACTCTTCCTGAAGATTCTTGTCCTTCCTTGCTCACGCTGATCTCTCACTATTCCCAAGTGGGTTCCCTCCGGGTAAACTCGCTCTCTTCACTATATATATGGGAACTTGCTGGATACGAAAGGGGACAGATGTGACCGGGCGGCGCAACACGGCGTGACAGGATAGGTGTACATGACATGTTACCCCCCGCTTATCCTCATAATAATTAGCTACAGTGTCAGTCCAATTTTGTCAGGTTGTCCCATCACCAACAGAGTCAGTTGACTAAGCATGAGCCGATTTCGGATGGCACGAGCCGAGATCTCATCCCCACATCGCCTCAAGGTGTTCGGTTCTTCCTATACTGGTTCGACTCTCCACATCCTTCCTTTCTTAGAAGGAGTTTCATCCACGAAACTGGCTTACACACCTTCACTCGGCTCGCCAAACAACTGAGGAAATCGCTCTCGCCTTGAACTCTTGGGCTCCCAATCGCTTCCCGCTCGTCGTGCCGGGCCCACAGCACCTTCACATAGGAGACAGAGCGATTCCTCAGCTTCTTCTCACATCGGTCGATGACTTCAACTGGTTGCTCATCATAGCTCAAATCTTCTCGTAGATCCAAAGGTGGATTACTCAGAATGTGGGTCAGGTTGGGAACATACTTGCGGAGTAATAATACATGGAACATATTGTGTACTCCTGCCAAGCTCGGCGGCAACTACCTAGACGGAATGTTCTACACTTACTTGATTTACAGAAGATATCTACAAAAGCAAGACAGAAAAAATACACAGATAAGGAAAATAGTAGAGGCTAAGGAAATACCCTAGATGCCTCACCAACACTCAACCGAAACCACAACACCTACTAGCACCTTCGGCTCAGATCTGCCGTGTACAACTCACTTGTGCTAAAGCCGAAGGGTCTTGCCTCCCCAATCGGTTGACCTGTACGAACCCCGAGTGGAGGTCGACTCATCGAACTTCACTTCCATTGACAACTTGTACATTCGTCCAGGCGAAGTCGGTTGTCTGTAGGCTCCCCAGATTGGTCCTTGAGTGCCAAATGGGGTGCCGAAAGAACTCGCAGTCGCCACCACTTGGTTAAACAATCCTGCCGCTAGGAATGAGACACTACCCTTGTCACTCATAGTGGGTTTTTCACCAACAACTGCGCGGCGTCTGGAGAACCGAAACATACCCACATCATCCTTTGATAGGCTGCACCCACAACACCGAATGGGAGGCCAAAATTCTACCGCCGTCGCCATACCCATTGTTATCTCTGTACACTCATTTCTAGAGGAGCCGAAAGTATCGACCTATTACTCAGTCAAGCGCTCTCACGCCATAATAGCCTGAAGGCCCACTACCTGGCTCACTAATACTAGAGTTTTCGCATCTAGTTCTTCTTAGGCTACACCTAAAATAGAGTCTACTGTAGGTTTTTATATATTAAGGATCCACAAGGATCTAAATAGGTACTATCAAACAACTAGAGGGGGGTGAATAGGTGTAATACTTAAAAACAAATCTCAGTGCAAAATAAAAATCAATGCGAAAAATAAAAACAACACACCGAGATTTACGTGGAAACTCCAATCCAGGAGAAAAACCACGGGACCAACATGCAATAATAATCCACTAAGAATAGAAGAATAACAAGGTGATTACCGACTCCACGGACTCAAACCCCTCTTTCAACTTCTTCGGATCTTGCGCTCCACCGATTGCACGTCCACTGCACACGTTCGAATCCACGAACGCCACTCGAATCCACGAGCACTCGTTTCGTATCCACGAAATGCCTTCAACACATCGAATCCACGATGCTACGTCGAATCCACGACGCAAACTTAGCCGATAAGAATATTGGCTTCGATGGTGATCCTTTGCTTAGATTATCATTGAGGAACCGTAGAAGGAATCTCTAAGCAAAGACTAGATCAATTCGATAAAAGATAGATCTTGGAAGAACCGTCGAATTGACCTAAAAGAGGCGAAAGAGAAGAAAGATAAAAACCAGCCTCTAGGGTTGCTCTCGAGTGTTTCTGGATTGATCGGTAAGTATCGAGAAACCCTAAGTATCTATTTATAACCCTTGGAAAAAGATAAAAGTCGGTTTAGCAATCTTATCCCGAGATGGCATTGTGTACCGGTACCAAATAACGTGTTCCGGTACGCAATGGTGCAAAACACAGATTTTTCTATTGTGTTTCGGTACCCAAGTATGTGTTCCGGTACGCAATGCAAATTACAGAAAATTCTGTGTCGGGTTTGAGGAACTCAAAGTGTGGTTCCGGTACTTAATGTAAAAACTGATTTTTCCAAGATAAGCTTTATCCAAAACAGACCTAGTACCGGAATCCAAACTTAAAATAAGTTGTAAGATAAAACCAAGTTCCTAAAACCAAGTCTAAACCGGGTTTCAATCATTTCCAGATTCCAATGATTATAAATGAACTTAAATCACCATGATTTAATTAACCATACCTGAGTGTTATCTTGAGCTCATGTTGAATCTGCAATGAGTCTTCGAAAGCTGATTTGACAATTTGATCCCTTTAAGACTCCGACTCAACTCACGAAATATGCCAACACAAAAAGCCGTAACAATCTCCCCCTTTGGCAATTTCGTGACAAAACCCAAAAATACATAAAACCGCTCAAGTCACTCATCTTAAACCAAAAAATCGAAATTCAATGTTATCACCAAAACATTGATTTTCTTTGCGTGAAAGATCCAATAAATACAAATTACATTTGAACCAAACAGTCCTAGAACATACTTTATGACTTAGGACTTGGAGTCTTAAAGTGATGTAATTCCTGCAAAACAAAACTCCAAACAAAATCAAACGTTAGTCGTTAGAAATTAAAATCCTACATTTGATTCGTCTTCCTTTTGGTTCTTTTGTTTTTCCGGCTCTTTTGTTTTGTGGCTCTTGTTCTCAATCTTTTCTTTATCTCCCCCTATCTTGAGCATCTCTGTTCTCCCCCTTTATGATACGTCCATCTCATTTCCGTTCTCCCCATTTTTGTCACAAATTGTCAAACAGTTAATATAGACAAAATGAAACATACTAGAAGGATAAGTTCTTAGTTACATGTCCATTAGAGTTCTTGTTCATCACAAAGTGAAAAGAAACTGAAAACCAAAAACAAGAAGGAAAAGGAGTCACTCATCCTCATTTGAATCATCATCATCATCATGTGATGTTGGTCCATGCGATGTACTCGGTGCAGTTGCGCCAGTGACCACATCATCATGTTTGCACCCAAGGATATCGAAGATTTTCTTTAAACCATCCTCAAGTTTCTTGAAGCCTTGCTCCATCCTTTTCTTTAAGGAGCGAACATCCCGAAGCAATGTTTGAAGTGTTACTACCTCATCTGTTTCAGGAGATTCTTGGTGAGGCGGTGTACTCGGTGTCGCTTCACTTGCATAGCCTTTTGTATGCCGAAAAGTCTTCAAAGTGCTAATCGACTTGGCTAAGGTGATTCCATCAATTGCCCCCAAACCGTAATCATATTTGGCACAAGAAATGTCAACTCCGTGATCTTCCAGAAGACGAGTTATCAAAATTGGATATGGAAGAAGCTCACGTTGCCTTGTTCCCTCAATGACATGTACCATTTGTTGCCAAATAAGAAAAGGAATATTGATATTAATTCCATTTGCACTCTCCGGGTGACCAAGGAAAAGGAGAAGAAGCAGTCGATCCCATCGAATCCTTTTGGTCCCCAGTGTGGGCAATAGGTTGTAGCACACGATTAAGGACAAAATATGATACTCTGGTTTTAGGTCCTTTGATTCAACGTACGACCTATTAGTGTGCGTCCCTGACTTGCAAATAGAGTTCACAACAATGTCCCAATGAGTGTTATGTTGTAAGTCACCATCAGTGTAATATAGACCAGAAGTGTCAACAGCTAATCCAAGATTTGCACCAATTACTGCTGGAGTAATGTCAAACTTGACATCTCTAACTGTTGTTTCAATGACAAAAGCCCGTGTCATGGTCTTTTTGAAGCATATTAGCTCTCATGTAGAACTCCCTGATGATCTCCACACAAAAACCCATTTTAGGTTGAACTCTGCCAAGTGGCCTAATATGACTTCGTTCCAATAGCCTTGCAAAGTCTGGAACTTCACGACATAGCTCGTTAAAATTAACGTGTCGCTCTCCAATGCATGTACGGTTTGCAAATCTGGCACGACGTTTTGCACTCACATGCTGTTCACTTTCATCAACATTTGATCGCCGTTGAGAGCGCTCGCGTATTACCAGTCCACCGGTACTTCTACGCGGAGGAGAATCCGCATCCTTCTTTTTCCTAGGAGCCATAGGTGCTTTTCCCTTTCCTTGAACAGATTCTTCTTCATATTCTGAGGAATGTTCAGATTCTGAGCTAGTCGAATCTTCATTGCGTGATCATTTCGTAGTCTTTTTCTTTCTAGAACCGCGACCACGTCCACTTCCAGTGGCCATTCAGATCACAAGTGCAAGTAGTCATGAAAATGCCATTTTCTACAAAGAACACAATGTACTATGATTTGATCGTATAGGAAGGCTTAAACATGTTTAAGAAACATTCTAAACATGTCACAATTGATGATTCATCATTTAAAATCCATTTACATTGAAAGCCCTAATTTTCAATTTTCTCTATGTTAAGAACATATACAAATGATAGATTCAAACATATAAGCATGGAAATATGAATCTAATTACATAGAAAGCAACCATTTATGTTCTAAACATGAAATAGGGGTGATTTATGCAAGAGATTTTATTTGGAGTAAGGATCAACTCAAAAATCCCTAAATAAAACATCAAAACCTAAAAACAAGGATTTTGAAACAAAAGAAAGCAAGATTAATGAAGAAACTTACAAATCAAAGCAACAAATCTCTTGATCTTGATGAAAAACCCCTTAGAGAAGTTTTAGAGAGAGAGAGGGAGGGTTTTGAAATGGGAGAAATGAAATAAAACTCATGAGTTCCGGAATATAAGAAAATCCAGATTGAGTACCGGTACTAGAAGTCGCGTACCGGTACGCAGTGCAAAATCTGAAAATCCTTCGTTCGGGTTCCGGATTGAAAACATGGCTGATCCGGATCCGCAAATTTAGTTCCGGTACTAAACATGGAGTACCGGTACTCAAGTGAAAAAACAGAAAATTTCACGTTCGGGTTCCGGATTGGGTTTTCTGATCCGGAATCTTGGTTCCGGTACTAAACGTCAGGTACCGGTACACCAGAGCCAAAAAGCAAAAATTTCTTGAAACAAATCCAAATTTTGAAATCTTTTCAAATACCGATTTGTATACCATCAAGAAATCCATTTAAGTGCTTTGAAAAACAATGAATTCACATATATGTCATTCAATCCAATTAATTATAAAAATTAAAAAGATTTACTCCGAAATCATAAAAAACAAAGATAAAACATTATAAAACGTTTTTCATGTTATATTCGTCAAACATAAGTCATCAAAAATAATCTTGAGATCCAAAGTCTATCAAGATGTAACGGATTTACAAAGATGACTTACAGAGATTTCCAAATAACATCAATTTTAAATTTTACCCTTCTAATTTGAGATATGCACTAAAATACCTAAGGGTGGCTCTTTGAGCATCTTTTAACTATCCTACCTTATACCAACCAGGAGATTAATCAAAATAAGAACTTTTTGAATATAAATCTCCGAATGCTTCATCTAAAAAAAAATTCAAAAATATTTTTCAGGCATCCATAACATGTGGTAGCTTCACACACTAACCGGACGACCACGGTGGCAGCTCTTTCCAACGTGTGGTGGTAGTTTTCACACTCCTTTCGGATGTAACTCTTTCCACATCTTTTGCAATTCATTTCATTACTCTTGTAAGAAAATACAATCTCTTATGTGAAAGAATTAAATCCCAAATTTTAGTCTATCGGTTGTCTCATGTTTATCACAATGAATTCACACAACCGAGATAGATTAATCATCTAAAGATCACAAATGATTACTAAAATTTGATGAATATAATTATCAAAAACTCCTATAATGAAATATCTTCAAGAATTATGATTATGGAGTAAAGTTGATAATTCATATAAAATTAAATTGGAGTGATTGAAATGAAATCCTTTTTATTCAATGCACTTGTTCGTTAAAACCCTTTTGTTCAAAAACAAAACATAAAAACAAAGAGCATTGAAAACATGTAATGCAGAGATTCAGAAAAATATGAAAGGAAAACCAATCAAAGCATTACATACAGTCATAAGCTATTTAGAACTTAAGACATGGAAAGATATCACCTTTCCGTATCCAAAATTGTCGAATTTTGGGTTGTCTTGATTCATTGTGGCCGGGAGTTGATAGCTTTGACTGTTGGTCCACCTTAGGTCTTTGCCTCGCAATGATCCACTTGTATGATTGATGTTGTGGCTCAGACCTTTGGTGAATTGAGTGAACTCCATTGACTTGATGTGTCTTTTGTTTCCGTTGAGTTCGCTCCGTAGATGAAGTTGCCGAAGAATTCCTCTTTCTCTTTTTCGGGCACATCTTCATCAAGTGTCCTTCAAGTCCACATTGGTGACAAGTTCTTCCTCTCAATTTAGTTGTGGAACTTGAAGCCTTCACAGTTTGGTTCTTTTTAAATCCCAAACCAACCTTGCTTGTTTTACCTAATCCGGACATACAATCAAGTTTCTTGGAACCGGTTGAAAGCCTTTGTATGTCGGATTTAAGTTGATGAACTTGCTCATTCAAAGCTTGGTTGGTGACATGAATTTCCTCAAACTATTTTTCTAGAAAACCAATCTTGTCCATATATGATTTAGCATTTGTCTCCGATTGGTTTAGCTTTTCTTGGAGGATTTTATTGTTATCCAATAAACGTTCTCGTTCCTCCTCGAGATCATGAAGTTTTATCTTTAAAGCATGATTCTCGTCTTTAGCCTCTAGTCGTTGCTTCCTCAACTTCTTGATATGCTTGGCCATCTTCTTAGATTCCGCAAGAAGTTGTTGATATGTCTCAACGAGTTCTTCTTTGTCCGACTCCCCCTCGCTTGATGACTCTCCATCGGATGTTGATGTTTCATACAAAATCAAAGGAGCAGAGTCAGTGATTAGAGATGATAAGCAAAAATTAGAAGAGGAAATTTGAGAAGCATGAAAGGCAACGACTTTTTCCTCTTTACTTGAGGTCGATTCATTAGAAGTAGAATCGTCCCAAGTTTTCGCTTGCAAAGCCTTCTTTTTATATGATTTCGGAGAAGGACAATCCGTTGAAATATGGCCGTAGCCTTTGCATCTATAACATTGGATTTTCCCTTCGAATTCATCTTTTTCCTTGGAAGGTTTTGCAGAGCTTTTGAGGTTAGAGGATTTAGAACCCGATGATCCTTTAGATGGTTTCGAGGATGAAGATCCATCGGTTTGATTCTTTCAAAACTTCCGATGAAATTTCTTTATGATCCGCGCCAATTGTTCTTCAAAATCGGCAAAAGAGATTTCATCGTCGGAACTTGATTCGCCATCTTCTTCCTTTGTAGATTTGAATGCAACACCTGTAAGCTTAGAAGAAGACTTGGAAGAAACTTGATTAGTAGGAAAAGTCATCTCATAAGTTTGCAAAGCACCTACTAATTCCTCTACTCTCATCTCATCCGGATGACTAACGGTTTCAATGGCGGCAACCTTTGCCCTAAACCATTCCGGAAGAGTCCGAAGTATCTTTCTTACAACTTTTGACTCCGGGATCTTTTCTCTTAAATTAGCACAAGTGTTGATTATATCTTGAAGTCTTGTGTAATAATCAGTAAATAATTCATGCTCATCCATATGAATAGAGTCAAATTGACTTGTAAGTATCTGGAACTTTTGAATTTTTACTAGATTAGTACCCTCATGTGTAATTTTGAGAATATCCCAAATTTTCTTCGCAGTTTCACACGCGGAAATTCGTGTGAACTCAGTCGAGGAAATAGAATTAAATAAAGCGTTCAAACCTTTCCCATTGAAAGAAGAACTTTTGAATTCCTCTTTGGACCATCTAGAGCGAGGTTTTGGGGTAGTAGAATTTTCTACTTCCTCAGTTGGATGTACCCAACCGTATTCAACGGTTTGCCATACCCGCTCATCAATTGCGATGAGAAAGGCTCTCATCCGCACTTTCTAATACGCATAATTGGTCCCATCAAAAAAAGGAGGTCTATAAATATTACCACTTTCACCCGACATGATAGATAAACCTAAAACCCTCTCTGATACCACTTGTAGGTTTTTATATATTAAGGATCCACAAGGATCTAAATAGGTACTATCAAACAACTAGAGGGGGGGTGAATAGGTGTAATACTTAAAAACAAATCTCAGTGCAAAATAAAAACCAATGCGGAAAATAAAAACATCACACTGAGATTTACGTGGAAACTTCAATCCAGGAGAAAAACCACGGGACCAACACGCAATAATAATCCACTAAGAATAGAAGAATAATAATGTGATTACCGACTCCACGGACTCAAACCCCTCGTTCAACTTCTTCGGATCTTGCGCTCCACCGATTGCACGTCCATTGCACACGTTCGAATCCACGAATGCCACTCGAATCCACGAGCACACGTTTCGAATCCACGAAACGCCTTCAACACATCGAATCCACGATGCTACGTCGAATCCACGACGCAAACCTAGCCGATAAGAATATTGGCTTCGATGGTGATCCTTTGCTTAGATTATCATTGAGGAACCGTAGAAGGAATCTCTAAGCAAAGACTAGATCAATTCGACAAAAGATAGATGTAGTAACCGAGAATTTCAAAACGGTTTAAATGAATTTCTGGATTTATTAATAGCAGAAAATAATAAATAGGACCCCAAAAATATCGACTTTTGATCGGGGTCCGGTCTGGAAAATCCGAGATCACCATTGCGATCGTCTCGTCGAAACATAGAAGTTTCATATTCATATGTTTTCGATCTGACGGTCGGATCTTCCAGAAATCAGAAATCAAAATACGGGCCCCGCGACTTAAGTGTGAATAGTAACTCGCGATTTCCGACCCCTCGCGAGCGACAGTTGGCCGATTCACTGTCTAAAGCCCTAACATAGGGGTATGAGTAATGGAACCTAGCTAATTTCGACGTTCTGAACACAATGGCACTGACGGATTTCGTGTTTGGCGACCCGTGTGCATCGAAGTGCGTGCGTCAGATTGTGACATATAGAACAAGATGGCCCGAGAATTCATTTGTGCACCAAATCGAACAAATGAATAGCCTATCTTGAAGGTCTCGACGAGCCGGACGTCGTGGCGAAGTCCATTTCGCATTTCGTTGAACGGATTTTCTCGTATTGCGTAAAAGCACCGAATTATTGCTTTTTCTTCAAATAACTTAATGGTGCTTGGGCCAAAGCCTTTGGGACCTTGTTATTGGGCTTCTGCCAACTTGTGAAGCCCATGAATATGGCTGGAATGATTTCGGAGCTAAGGGATTGAATGTGAAAGGGGTTAGTGCCAAGAATCTTGCATTAAGTGCAAGTATGCCTCTTGGGCTACCCTGGACCAGAGCTCGAAGAGTTTGGAGGAGAATCCGAAGCTCCATCCTTCCCTGTGTTCCCAGACTTAACCCTGAGTGTTGGGTGGCCGAGGAGTCACAACACCATAGTTGTGAACTCGGGAGAGAGAGAAGGAGGAGAGTTGAACCAAACCTTACCATAGTTGGACCTGAAGAGCTCTGAGGAATTCTTGGCATCTCTGGAACCTTGCTGGAGCTTGCCGTGGCCGCGCGTGAAGAAGGGACCAAGAACCGGCTTCTTCCTCCTTCACCAACTCCGGCCAAGGTGAGAGCACCTTAACCAATGGTTCTTAAGGCCCGAGACCCTTAGCAGTAGACTTTCCATGTCCTAAGAGTGCTCTCTGCACAAGCCCGAGCCCCCATGCAGCCTGGTTGGCCGGCGGGAGCAAAGATGGCCGGAAACCTAGCCATTGCTCCGCCGCCGTTTTTCTCGGCAACCAGTAGACCAAATGGGAAAATAAAATGGTGGGCTTGGACTGTTGGAGATGGGGATCAACTCCACCAAATTTGGTGGAGTTTGATCAAGTGGATCACTCGCAGAACCTAACCCTAGTTTTCGGGTTTCTTGCACATGGCCGAGCTTACTGCTCCGGCGCCGGCACGCCTCCCCGCCGCCGGCCACTTGCCCAGAAGTGTTGCTGGGAGTGTAAGGAGTGCATCCATGCACTTGCATGCTGCCCATGCAGCATCGGGAAGTTGACGGCCATTATTGACCCGAAATGAAGGTTGTGGCGACCGCCGGCGCTCCGGCCAACTCCGGTTGGGCTGGGTTGGTCGGGAAGCTTCCTGTGGACCAGAGGAACAAGTCCATCCAAGTTGGAGGACTCCATGCTGCCTCTCCTGAATTTCACCATTAGAGGTGTTTAAGCTCGAAGGAGAGCTTGACCCTGCCGCGCCGCCGCCGTGCCCTGTCACCGGGCACGGGCTCGGGAAGTTTCACAAGGTGATTTGGAACCTGTTGGTGCATCTAGATGAAGCCCAGAATCTCTGGGTTGATCATCACGAATTTCAAGAATTGGGTCATCTTCTTCCTCGAGCCCGAGCTCAACCTGGGGGTGTTTGGTTGCTCCAGGTTGAGGGGAATGGATCAGTAAGCATAGAGGAGTGTTTTGCTCCAAGTTATTTGAAGTTTGTTGCAGAATTGGCTGAGATCCAACCTCGAGTTGGTGTTGAGAGATGGTGTGTGTAGTATGCATGTTAGGTGCTTGTGGAAATGCCACAGAGAAGAAAGAGATGGATTCAGGTTTCGTGTTGAATATCAAAGTTGCTTAGAAAGGTCCCCTGAGCTTGATGCTCACTTCAGATAAACCTGGATCTGTGTGGACAAAGATCTGGTGCAATGTGAACTCAGTTGAGAGCAAGGGCTTGGTTTTGGTTTAACCAGCAAACCTGGGCTGCAAATAGGGTGAGCCCTGGTACCCTGGCATTGTCCAGAACAACTTTTATATACAAAGTTTCCTTGTTTGACAAGTGGATTAAAAGTTGTGGTTAAACCAACCTTTAAGAATAATGTTTGAATAAAACACTGTTAGGGTCTGTTTGGAAAATTGTAAAAGTGTACTCCTGGCTATTTTGGGGTCACTGAACGCGATGCTCGCGTTTATTTTGGGTTTCGATAAGCCAAAGAAACGAAAATGCGTTTCGGCTAGGTTAGAAGAGTAATACATGGCCCGAAGTTTTCCTCGGGTATCGCGCTACCACAAATGTGTGAGAACGGCGTTCAGCAAGTCGAATGTCATCTACTGGAGGTGACGGCTCGTAAAAATGATTTACCGTTTGAGAGAACGAGCCAAAACAGTGGTTATTTTGTGTATAAAGCCCAATCTGAATAAACCCAGGGGTCCTGCTGCAATTGTTACACCTTGGAAAGGTTAGATAAATGTTCTAAAGTAATGTTGGCCTATTAGTGGAGTTCTCTGGGGTTTCTGAAAAGCTAAATTGCTTTATGTAGCACAAATCGACGAACTGGTCGGTTCGCGCTAGTTGCGCCTTGAAGATTGATAGCCCTGAGTTGTCATCTGGTATTTTGTAGGCCCCAGTCATCAGGAGCCAGTCCGTGATCCGTCTTATCGCGACCGTCTACCTTCTGGTGGAGTCGTTGTTCCTTTTCCTCCTATATACAGGTGGGTTATCTTCGGTCCGCGTTTTATCAGGTCGGCCCTATTGGGTGCCGTGGTAGGTCGGACCCCTGTTCTTGGTGTAGCCCTGAACCTATGCTTTAGCCTTACTATATGCTTTCATTCCAGCATTTAGTCATTTCAGCTATATTGCCTGATTATACATATGAGCCTTTCGTTATACTCTATTCTTCACTGCATGTTTAGAATAGGAGTTCTAGTCTCAGTACTTATGATTTGCATCAGTATCGATATCCTAGTGGGGATTTTCCTCGGCTTCCTGCCGTCCTTGTGGTCAGTGTATCATGGTTATATCCTAGTGGGGATTTTCCTCGGCTTCTCGCCGTCTGTCCGGTCTACCGACCGTGGACTGAGATTTAGCAGTATGATTGCTATTGAGTTTATACCTGTTATTATTACTTGCTTATCTACCAGCAGTTGCTTGATTACCCTACTGAGACATATCATGCTTATATTCCAGCAGTTGCTTGTCATATCGTGCTTACATTCCAGCAGTTACTTGTGTATCATGCGGAGTTATATTATGATTCCTTCAGCAGTTGTTATGCATTTCCTGGACACATGGCATGCTTGATTGGTCACTAGCATAGTCTATACCTGTCTCTATTCTTCACTGCATGATTAGAATAGGAGATACTATTTCAGTATGTGGCATGTTATACTAGTATCCCAGTGGGGATTTTCCTCGGCTTCTTGCCGTCTATGTGGTCAGTGGACCATGGTTTGAGCATCAGCATTATGATCGCCGTCGAGCCAGCTTTCAGTCGCGCACACCAGCGGATTAGCTACCCGTGTGGGTGTTCTTTACCGGTAGAGAGGTCTGATTGACCCGTGAGCCTTTGAGGTTATGATAGCTTGATTTGGGTGTCCAAAAGTGGTTGTTGCCTGAGGCCCCAATGACCAAAAGTGGTAGTTGCCTGAGGTCCATATGCTCCATGGCAAATTTAGCCTGAGGCCCTTGTGGCCAAAAGTGGCAGTGATTGGGTATATTTGTGATGATTACTTTTGATGCATTATCCTTGCTTATCATTTATTGCGTGCCAGATTATCAGTGATAGCATGATTGTTTCCTGCTTATCAGTACAGTATATTTATTCCTGCTTGTTAGTTATAGCATGATCATTCATTCTTACTTGTAGTCTTATCAGTGATAGCATGATCAGCTCTATATATGATTACACTGCTCAGTTGATTAATCCATGATCAATAATACTCTGCTGAGATTATATACCTGTTTTCTATCTTCAGTATATCCTACTTTTGCTATCCGCTTATTATTGTACCCAGTAGGTACGGCTTGCTATTTCCCGGCCCGTCGTGCCCACTGGGATACACTCCGGTGTGTCTCACACCCTCGGGTGACTGTTTTTCAGGTCAAGCGGGTGTTGGGATGTCGGGACGAGTTGGTGAGGTTCCGAGTTAGCTTCGACCCCTGGACAGCCGTTATCTTTGTATTAGCAATTGTCAAAGAGGAAGATTGTAATGTAATTGTGATGTTTAGTAGTACGTAGTTTAGACTACTCTGATGTTGTTGTAAAAGCTAGCCGTGCATATATAGAAAAGGCTTAATTCCATAGGGATTTGGGACTCTTCTATATATGTGGCGGTCTGTCATTGCCCTGGCTTGATTTTGAAACTCTGATATATATAAAAAAAAAAAAAATTAGACCCACTTTTGAATCTCGGGGCGTGACAATAGATCTTGGAAGAACCGTCAAATTGACCTAAAAGAGGCTAATGAGAAGAACGATAAAAACCAGCCTCTAGGGTTGCTCTCGAGTGTTTCTGAATTGATCGGTAAGTATCGAGAAACCCTAAGTATCTATTTATAACCCTTGGAAAAAGATAAAAGTCGGTTTAGCAATCTTATCCCGAGATGGCATTGTATACCGGTACCAAATAACGTGTTCCGGTACGCAATGGTGCAAAACACAGATTTTTCTATTGTGTTCCGGTACCCAAGTATATGTTCCGGTACGCAATGCAAATTACAGAAAATTTTGTGTCGGGTTTGAGGAACTCAAAGTGTGGTTCCGGTACTTAATGTAAAAACTGATTTTTCCATGATAAGCTTTATCCAAAACAGACCTAGTATCGGAATCCAAACTTAAAATAAGTTGTAAGTTAAAACCAAGTTCCTAAAACTAAGTCTAAACCGGGTTTCAATCATTTCCAGATTCCAATGATTATAAATGAACTTAAATCACCATGATTTAATTAACCATACATGAGTGTTATCTTGAGCTCATGTTGAATCTGCAATGAGTCTTCGAAAGCTGATTTGACAATTTGATCCCTTTAAGACTCCGACTCAACTCACGAAATATGCTAACACAAAAAGCCGTAACATCTACCACACTCTCACACTCAACCGATCTCATGGTTCCACAACCAACATGGTTTTACCCTGAGGTCCACAAAGCAAAACATCTTAACACAAGGTCACTAATCTCTACAGCTCAAATTCTTAAGACTTAGGGAATTCTATAGAACACTCCCACCACAACCCCTACTCACGTCTAGAGGTAAGAAAACCAACAGGAAACCAATCAAAACACAAAATAGTAGATAAAGTAAGAGATTACCTCTGTTTGAAAATATTCTCCATGTGGTGTCCCGGTTTTTCCGTACTCCCACCACAACCCCTACTCACGTCTAGAGGTAAGAAAACCAACAGGAAACCAATCAAAACACAAAATAGTAGATAAAGTAAGAGATTACCTCTGTTTGAAAATATTCTCCATGTGGTGTCCCGGTTTTTCCGTACGACCTGTCTGGGTGGTCGGCGGTGAGAAAACACCTACTATTGGTGTATCGAGCCTGTTGTGCATTAAACGGATGCCAAAAACAGAATCAGCGCGTGAAAACATTGAAAATCGGCTATTTTCGGGCTAAACGGGCCAAACGGGCCGATTTCACGAGTGGGCCGGTCCACGGCCCACTTGGCGTGCACCGGGAGCAGCCAACGGAGAGAGCTGCCACGTGGTGCGCGCGGATTGGCGGGTCAACGCACGCGCGACAGCACGCATTCCGCGCTGGGCGCGGCGCACAGTGGACCGCACCAGGCCACGTGTCGCCCGCTCATTCGCGGGCGCAGTGACCCGGGCGGCCCGCCGTGAATCGCGGCCCTCGGTTCCCGCCGTGGACCGCGCGGGCACGCGGCGCGCCGCAATTGGCGGGCGTGTGTGCGCCGGGCGAACGGGGCGCGTAGGGGCCACATGTCAGCATTTGGGCATTTCGGGCGTGGGTTGTGGGCCGGGCTGGGGAGCGGGCTGGGCCTACTATAGCCGCCCGAATCGTTTCGGGCGCCCGAAAATTCGGCCCGAAAGCCCAATAACTTGGTTTTTTGGATTCTTTTGGGTGTGGGCCTATAAATAGGCCACTTCCTCTTCGGTTTTGGGCTTTTTCCCGAGCTCAAAACCAATTATGTCCTCAAGCAAGTTTGATCTTCACCTTGTTCTGCATCTTGTGAAGGAGGTTCGGATTTTTTGGAGGCCGCGACATCGATGTCTTCGGCGAGTTAGCGCAGTGCGACGTTCTTTCGTCGGTGGCCCATTTCCGTCGCGTTTTGGTCCACGAGGACCACAGAACCACTCCGGCGGAATTTTTTTAACAATTTTCATGGCATTGGATTCATGAGAGGTAAATCTACGATTTTCGTATTTTTCACTCCTCCCAAATTTGAGTTTTTTTGGGTGTTTTGGTACATCTTTAAACCCCTATTTTGCTGGTGGTTTTCCTGGAAAATAGCGCATTGTTGGATTTTTATCTCTACACTCGAGTATAAGATTTTGAAGTGTAAGGACTCGATCGACATCTATGCTTTGTGAGGATCGCCGAAGTATTTTTATTGGAATTTTTGGAGTTTATCTTGTAGGTGATAATTAAGCTTCTTTGGGACTGAATTTTCAGCAGCTTGTAAACTTGGAAATTTTGTGTTGATTGCAATGTTTGGAACATATCTTTGTAACCAGGAGGAGTTTTTGGGTGTTTTTGGGCCCGTTGGAATCGTGGGAATCCGAGGATTATCCCCATACAGTTTTAGCCGTTTTGGACTTTGGATCGATTTTCACTTCCAGGTGGGTTGCTTCGTCTTCAAAACCGGTGGACGGTTCATTAACTCTATTTGATTAAACTCATGCATGATTGCGAGATGTGGTTAGGATGCATGTTAGAAAAGGAGATGGTGATCCCTTTATGTTGTTTTTATGATTGTATTTGATTATTGCTTCCTAATTATGTTAGTAAACTGCTATTGTTGGAACTTGACCTAGTACCCTGTCATATGATGCATGTCAATCAGACTAGTAGAAAACTCCAACTTGGGCTAGTTTATTTATGCTTTAGACACTCCCATACTTTTATCTATTCTTTTACCTGGACTTAGAGTTTCCTCGCCCGGGTAGTAGGCCGAGTGGTTGGGTGGATGTGGGATGCATATTACACTCATGCCTGGGGGCCGAGTGGAGTCCAGTAGCTGTGTTTAGATCAGTATTTTGTTCTGGGAGCCGTCTGAGTCGACGGTGGGTCCCGGCTGTGTGGTTTTCCAGCCTGTGAGTGAGAGATGGTATTGTTGGTTACTGTCGATCTTGTTGATCGTGGATTTGTACTATAGCCTGCATGAGCCACATTTGAGCTTGACAGAGATGTGCAGATACTTTCCTCGGTGGGGTCGCGCCCCTTGAGTGCCACTCCGAAGCTGAGCCTGTTACTTGCTATCGCGACTTGTCGACGCAGTCCCTCTGACTGGGCCAGTTTTGGTAGTCGTGGATGCCCTATGTAAGTCCGGTCCTCTTTGGATATAACGGCAGTAGGTAGGCGCAGGTTTGACTGGACCCTATGTGGTAGTCAGTGTAGATTGGGTGATTGTATTTGAGAGATAGTAGAAGCATCATGTTTCCATCTGTATCACTCCTTGAGCATTTAGATAGAGGCATAGTAGCTGTAGGGTTATTTTCCAGCCCTTTTCCTTTCAGTATTGCATTTGTTACTTTATGCCTCTAGTAGACTTAGTGGGCAGACCGTCGGGCTTGTTGGCGGTACCCACTGAGAACTACTGTGGGATGTAGTTCTCACACCCGCTGTGGTCATTTTTCCCCAAGGACCTCTACTCCAGTTCCTGCTGCTCCAGTTGCTGATCCTGCTGATTGAGGTAAGGGAATCGCAAGCTAGATCCCTACCAGTCTTCTTCTAGTGAGAGTAGATGTACCCTTTTGGTGATGTACTAGTATTGTTAGTGATTTTGGGATGTATCATGTACTTTTTACTTTTGAAAGTTTTAGTTTTGGAGTGACTTATGTATTGTGAGGACCTGGCATGTACTATTTGAGGAGTTGTATATATTTATTTTAGTAGTTTACTTTTCAGCTCTGATATTTGTATAGTGTAGTTTGATCTTTTGCAGGTTAGTCGCTTCGTCTATACGGGGCTTCCCGTATGGGCGGCGGATCTGTTGGCGAGCCCGGGTCACAGTTTCGACGCCGGGGCGTGACAGATTAGAGTGGTATCAGAGGCTAGGATGTAGGTCATTATGGACTTAGAAACCCTAGTCTTGTGGTTGGACCCTAGGATGACTCACGTGAGAACCGTGATTTTTAGCGAGAGTGCTGATTGAGTTTCTTAACTCACCAAATGATGGGATGAGTGATTGATATGTCTTCTCTCGGTAAGCGGCTATGTTGGCTGCAGACAACATAGTGCTACTGGAAGGGGGACATGCCTTTGACTTTCGCTAGATTGGGTCGAGTGTTGTTTTGGTTCTGATTGTTTTCTTTTGTCTCAGGTGAGCGATGCCTCCGTGGCGCAGGATGCTGATGCGTTCGCAGCCTTCTTCCTCTGAACCCGAGCAGGAGGAGTCAGAGCAGGGCCAGCAGAGTGAGGTACAGGAGCTTCGGGCTCAGATGTCCCAGATGTCGGAGGCTGTTCGACGTCAGGAGGAGGCTTCTCGGCGCCGGGAGGAGACCATGGACCGGATGATGCATATGTTTTAGTAGAGGGCGCAGCCTGTTGCAGCACCCCCTGAGAGTTCCCCTGCACCTTCTTCGCCAGTTGTGGCACCCCCTGTTGTACCGACGGCACCGGCAGCCGCTATTGCGCCGGTTACTAGCAGGCAGCCGTCCGGGTCGGCGGGCCAATTGACCCCTGCAGAGCAGCGAGAGGTGGTAGATTGTTTGATGAGATTCCGCCAGTTTTACCCGCCTCATTTCTCGGGGCAGAGTTTGGAGCCGTGGGAGGCGGAGTCGTGGATCACGGTGATGGAGCGATATTTTGAGAGTTTATTTATCGAGGAGTGGTTTCAGGTTCTGCTGGCGACGAACTTTTTGGAGCACAATGCCGAGGCCTGGTGGCGGCGTGTTCGACCTGTTGGTCCGCCTGGGACTCAGCTTCTTACCTTGGCGGAGTTCCGCAGCTTACTTCTTGGAGCCTTCTTTCCGGAGAGTGTTAGGCAGAGGTTGGAGGAGGAGTTGAAGAATCTCCGACAGGGAGATCGTCCCGTGCAGGCGTACATCGCAGACTTCAACCGGTTGTTGGCCGGTGTACCACACGTGGCCAGGGACGAGGCGCATCGGATCTACATGTTCGAGCGAGGTTTGCGCCGAGACATTTATCAGTTCGTCCGTTCGCGCAGACTGCATACGCTGGATACCTCAATGGAGCAGGCACTATATGTAGAGCGTGGGGAGGCAGTGATGGACGAGGTGGCTCCAGCTCCCGCAGTGATTAAGGGGGCGAAGCGCCCAGCACTGGTTGATGAGGGACAGACGAGTCGGCAGGGACCTCCGAGACCTCCACGATTCCATCCTTAGGGTCGTGGGTTTCAGGGGCGCCAGAGGTCAGGTTGTAATGTCACGACCTATCCTGCATTTCTTTAATCCCTTTCGGGATAAATTGGTTGTAAGGGGCTTATTTTTATCGAGTTTTCTTGGGTAGAACGTTGGCGCATGCGGGTATTTTTTCTATGATAGAGCCCGAAAACGGTGAACGGCAGGGCGATCGGATCTGAAATCTGACTTAGGATCTGAAATCCGACTTACGGATCTCCAGGAATGAGGTTTTGAAGGTCGCGACATCCGTAGTGTGCACCGGAATCCATGCTAAGAGTTGGCACGCTTTTCGAGGAGGTGGTGATTTTATCTCTTGTAACTAAAATTAAAATATCCTTAGAATACCCGATATGGAAATTTTCCTTTATACGTACATATGAAAAAGAAAAATAAAAGAAATAAATTAATAGTAAGATATATTTATACCCCGTTTACCGAAAAGAAAACCCTAGTTTTAAAAGATTGCTTCCTCTAACCCTTCCCTCTGGGGCGTGCCGAAGACCAAACGAAACCCAAGTTTGGAGATAGAAAAGAGAGAAAAGAGAGCGAACCTTCCACCTTCTTCGATCAACGTGCCGGAAGTCGGGAACGAGACGTCACCGTCATCGGAGAGCGGATCTTCAACTTTCTTCGATCAACGTGACGGAAGCCGGGAACGAGACGTCACCGTCATCGGAGAGCGGATCCGGATTCCCACCACCGCAAAGAACGGGATCGGGTCGTCTTCTCCGGTAGATCAAGGTATGCGGCTTTAATTTTCGTGTTTTCGTCGTTGTCGTTGGCGTCGTGGTTCCGTCGCCGTCGCCGTCGCCGCCGCAGCACCTGGTCGAACCGTCGCCACTGCCGCGCGGAACGGAACCGCGCGGGCATTGCCGCAGACACCGCGCCGCGAGGCCCTGCTACCGCGCGGGGTGCCGCCCGCAGGCGGCGCGCGCCGCACAGCCTTGTGCCGAGCGGGGCGCCGCCCGCAGGCGGTGAGCGCCCACGCGGCAGCAGACCGCGCGGGGCGACGCCCGCAGGCAGCGGCACCCGCGCGGGAAGGTGCCACTGCGGGCGCCGCTCGCAGGCGGAGCGCGCCGCGCGGCCTGCTGCCGCGCGGGGTGCCGCCCGTAGGCGGCGCGGGCAGCGCAGCCTTGTGTCGCGCGGGGCGCCGCCCGCAGGCGGTGCGCGCCCGCGCGGCCTGCTGCCGCGTGGGGCGCCGCCAGCAGGCGGCGGGCGCCCGTGCGACTTACTGTTGCGCGGGGTGCCGCCCGCAGGTGGCGCGCGCCCGCGCGACCTACTGCAGCACGGGGCACCGCCCGCAGGCAGCGACGGTGCCCGCGCGGGCAGGTGCCGTGCGGGGCGCCGCCCGCAGGCGACGGTGCCCGCGCGGGCAGGTGCCGCGCGGGGCCCCCCGTGGGCTGCCGTCGCGCGGTGCGCTGTCTGTGAGTGGCGACGTGCGAGGGAGTTCGGCCACACGTGGTGGGGACTGTTTTGCAACGTTCACCATGAGGGGGGTTGTCTAGCCCCGCCGCCCGGTCTGCGTTGTCCACCCGTGCGTTTCCTAGTCCGATTCAATACTTGGGTGGTCTAGGTTCTAAATTGGGCTTTCTAACGTTTTGGTTGGGACTTTTAGGGGTCCGAGAATCATGCAAGGGCGCAGGACGGTTTCAGGAGTTCCGTCGACGCGACTTCAGGTGGGTACCTTTGTTGTGTTTTGAAGTATGGTTTCATCTCGTAATATGTAAGAGTAGAGTAGAGGTGCTAATTGTTATTATCTAACCCTTTTTCGCATTCGTATCCCACTTTATTACTATCTGTTGCGACTAAGCGTCGTGGTGCTCTACGTTACACATTGACTGCGGTCATTCTACTCAAAATTGCTTACACGTACACAGGCGGTTTGGCCACCACATGGGTGTACTTTTTCGGAGAAGTGGTTCGATGACCCGTGTACCCCACAAAGGTGAAAGTGTCGTGGTGGGGATGCCTCGCGGTTACTTACGGTGCTGCACAAGTACCGTGGAGGGGTTAAAGCATGAAGGTGATAGCAAGGTGTTCACTTTTACCCGAGGTCTTTAGACCTTTTGGCAAGTGCTTTGTTTCGGTTTATAGGGGGTGCGCGGGATTCATGAGGGAAAGTTTGGATGCTCTGGTTTATCGGTTTGCTTTTATTCCAGTATTTACCATATTGTACTTGTTTACATCTACTATTCTTATCACTGACTTTTCACATTGTGACAGGTTCGGTCGGGGGTAGGACCCGGGACAACGGTGAGGCTGCGAATAGAGAGTTTTAGCCCGTTTGGGGCTAGTGACACTTCCTTTTCTTACTTTCGATTATCTTGGTTATTTTGTTAGTGAGTTTTGTGATTGCCTTTATTGTTTAACTATGTGTATGTTGGATTGAGCTCTTGACTTAGTGTTGGACCATCTTTAATATGTTTCTATTAGTCTTTCATACGGCATGTTTTCAAGTGGGAAAATGATTGCAAAAACGTTTTCAAAACTGAGTGTCGTGTGGGCACTACTTTACAAACCTGTGGATTTATCCTTTCAAAGTTATGTTGTCGCCGAAAGAGAAATTGTGAAAACGTTTTAAAAACCTAGTGTCGTGTTGGCACCGATTTGCCAAACTTGTGGCTTTATCCTCGTTCAAACTTGGGTTAATGTTAGTAGTTGTGATAAATTGTAATTCCCCTCTTTGGCTCTCAACATGACTGTGTGGTTAAAGTATGTATTGTGATTGTGACGTCGTGCATATACAAAGGAGACTCCGTCCGTTCGCGGGGTGAATTTGTATATGTGGCGGGTCTGGCGCGCACCGGTAGGCGGGGTTGTTTTCAAAAAAAAAAAATATACGCTTTTCCGCTTATTTAGAACCTCCGGGGCGTGACACAAGTGCATCCCGTCACTCTCAGCAGCAGCAGCAGCAGCGTCGACCGCCTCGGCAGTAGCAGTCTCAGTAGCAGCAGTAGTCCCAGCGGCAGCCGCGCCAGGACAGATGTGTTATATGTGGAGGACCGCACCCACCGAGACAGTGTACTCAGAGGTAGGGCCGTTGTTTCCATTGTGGACAGACGGGTCACTTTCAGGCGGCGTGCCCCAGAGCAGGCTTCCCAGCACCCTCGACGGCCTCAGCACTCTCCATTCCTCTACAGACGGCTGGACCTTCTACGACCTATGGTAGGCCCGACCATGCTTCTTCTTCGCGACAGCCAGAGCGACGACCAATAGCGCCGAGCGGGCGAGTTTACGCCACACAGGTTGAGGATGCTTCGTCGGCTGAACACGTCGTCGCAGGTATTATTTTGATTTCTGCAGTTCGTGCTCGAGCTCTTTTTGATACCGGTGCTTCACACTGATTAATCAGTAGAGCATTTGCATCCCTATATGGTATAGAGATAGTTTCATTATCGCATGCATTAGAGGTTCAGATTCCAGATCATGTTTTACATGTCGAGGAGTGTTGTAGGGCTTGCCCCGTACAGTTGGGATCCTGGATCTTGCCGGCAGACTTGCTTGTCTTGCGGTAGCTCCAGGATTTTGATGTTGTACTTGGTATGGATTGGTTGTCGCGGTACTTTGCCACCATCGACTGCAGAGAGAGGACTGTGACCCTCCGTGAGCCTAGACAGGAGGAGTTCGTCTACAGAGGCTGCCAGAGCACGCTGTTCGCAGCGACCGTTTCCTCAGCAAGGGCTAGGCGGATGATGAGTAGAGGGTGTACCACTTTCTTGGTGACTGTTGTTGAGGTGCCTACGGCGGCACTGGGACTCGAGAATATCCCTATCGTCCGTGAGTTTCCAAATGTGTTTCCTCCTGAGTTGACGACTATGCCGCCAGAGAGGGAGATAGAGTTTGTGATTGACGTGGTTCCAGAAACCGCGCCAATCTCGAAGGCGCCTTATAGGATGGCACCTGCTGAGTTGAGGGAGCTAAAGGCACAATTGCTGGATCTGATGGACAGGGGTTTTATTAGACCCAGTGTATCACCGTGGGGAGCGCCGGTGTTGTTTGTAAAGAAGAATGGTGGGCCGCTTAGATTTTGTGTGGATTACAGAGAGCTGGACAAAGTGACTATCTGAAATAAGTATCCCTTACCATGAATTGATGATTTGTTTGATCAGCTGCAGGGAGCTTCGGTGTTCTCGAAGATTGATCTCCAGTCCTGTTACCACCAGTTGAGGGTGAGGGCTGAGGACATCCCCTAGACGGCTTTTAGATCTCGGTACGGGCATTATGAGTTCACAATGATGTTGTTTGGTTTAACTAATGCCCCAGCCACATTCATGGACTTAATGAACCGGGTATTCCAGCCGTACTTGGACTTATTTGTTGTGGTATTCATCGATGACATTCTGATTTACTCCCGGAGTGATTTAGAGCATGAGGAGCACTTGAGGATAGTGCTGCAGCTTCTGAGAGAGAAGAAACTGTATGCCAAGTTTAAGAAGTGTGAGTTCTGGCTTCGGGAGGTTGCATTTTTAGGCCATATAGTGTCAGCCACAGGAGTGGTAGTGGACCCGACGAAGATTGATGATGTTCGGGATTAGCCTAGACCGACGACGGTTACTGAGGTCCAGAGCTTCTTGGGCTTAGCAGGTTATTACCGTCGGTTCGTAGAGGGCTTTGTGAAGCTCTCTACCCTCCTAACCAGTTTGACTAGGAAGGGAACAAAGTTCATTTGGACTGAGCAATGTGTCACGCCCCGGGGTCGAAACTGCGACCCGGGCTCGCTAACAGATCCGCCGCCCATACGGTGAACCCCGTATAGACGAAGCGCCAAACCTGCAAAAAAAAAGATGCTACGCTAAACAGATATCAGAGCTGGAAGTAAACTGCTATAAATAAAATAAATACAACTCCAAGTCCTCACCACAAGTACAAAAGTCGCTCAACTCTGATATAAAAGCACAACTCTATACCTCACTACAAAGTCTCTCAACAAGCAACTCTCAAAATATAAAAAGGGGTACATCTACTCTCTGGATGACGACTGGTAGGGATCTAGCTTGCGACTCCCTTACCTCGGTCTGAAGAAGCAACAACTGGAGCAGCAGGAACAGGAGTAGAAGTCCCTGGGGAAAAGACACCACGACGGGTATGAGAACTACATCCCACAGTAGTCCTCAGTGGGTGCCGTCAACAAGCCCAACGGTCTGCCCACTAAGTCTACTAGAGGCATAAGTTAATAAATGAAATACTGAAGGAAAGAGCTGGAAATGAATAACTCTACAGCTACTATGCCCCTATCTAGATGCTCAAAAAGTGGGACAGATGATAACATGGTGCATCTACTAACATATCAGTATAGTCACCCAATCTGAACTGACTGCCTCCTCGGGTCCAGTCAAACATGCGCCTACCTACTGCCGCACATCCTCAACAGGACGGGTCTACCGTAAGTATGTCCGTAGCTGCCAAAACTGGCTGAGCCAGAGGGACTGTGTCGACAAGTCACGATAGAAGAACTCAATCTCACACCGGTTACAACAACCCGGTCTAAAGCTCAAACTTAACGCCGGTTACAACAACCCGGTCTAAAGCTCAAACTCAACGCCGGTTACAACAACCCGGTCTAAAGCTCAATCTCAACGCTGGTTACAACAACCCGGTCTCACCTACTTCGGAGTGGCACTCGAGGGGAGCGACCCGCTCGAGTCAAAAGTAACCCATGTCCAACAGCTCTGTCAAGTATCTCAGCCAATGAGGCAAAAGTCGACACAATGCTCAAAGTGGAGACTCACTCAATCCACAATGCAAAACCTAGCCCCAACTGATGTATAACACTAATCGGTCAAACCGCCCACAGTTCGCGGTTACCGAAATAATAACCCGAGTCGATAATCTGGTGCAATCCCACCAGACTCAACAATATAGCTATACTATCCCCCATCCCTGCTCTCTAACCCGAGCAACAAGGAACACTCGACAGTCGGGACCGCTGTCAATCCAACGGCTCCCTAAAACAGGCATCACTGACAGGATAACTCCACAATAGACACAATAAAGGGTCCGGGAACCCCGAAAGACTAGAACCTACAACCCTAATCAAACAAGAACAGGCTCTAGGCATAGCCTCTCGTTGTTCTCGTCCCAAAGGAAAAAGGCAGACCTTGGAACCCAGACCACTCGAACCATCTCGGGTGGTAAAATTTATTAGAAAAAGGCGATATTTCTTATTGAAAGCCATTTGATCTGAAAGAAATCCATATTTAATGATTTTTAGTTCTTTTTAGGAAAACAATTGAAAACAAGCTTTATATCCAAGCCTCGTAGAGCTAATGCCTTTGTCCAATCAAACAAGAACAGACTCGGCGACTCCACGATGCTCGGAAGAAAACATTGGTTGACTAAAATCATATGTGTGTCCAAAAATAGTTCTGGGTTCAAGGTCCTGCTATCACTGGTACAAAGCTGCCACTGATGCAGTGGCGACAATAAAACAAGAAACCAAAACATCTCGGGACCGCCGTCCACCAAACGGCTCCTGCCACAGATGAACGATCAACTGTATCTACCAGACTCCACTCTGCTCCCAAGCACGAGTGCAAGAATGCATCCCACACTAAAAGAAACCCGACCACTCGGCCCACTACCCGGGCGAGTAAAACACTATGTCCAGGAAAGAAAAGAAGTGTGGATGTCTAAAGCAGAATAAACCTAGCCCAAGTTGAAGTTTTCTACAGTCTGGCTGAACATGCTGCATATGACGGGGTGCTAGGTCAAATTCCAAGATAATAATAATAATTTTACAGAGTAGGAACAAGAGATCGCATGATCATCATATAACTCTAGAATCAACAGCTATCACATTCTAGCATGCTACACAGGAATATCACTATCATGCATGGTCCTACTATAGCAGATTTAATGCACATTCCATCATTCTAAGAGACAGGGCCACCCACCTGAAGGTGCACAACTGTCCAGGGTCGTATAGCTAAGAAAGCCCAGAAACAGATATACGAGCACAATCACTAAGCCAACAGTACCAAAGTTGTCACGCCCCGGGGTCGAAACTGCGACCCGGGCTCGCCAACAGATCCGCCACCTATGCAAAACCCGCATAGGCGAAGCGTCTAACCTGCAAAAGATAGTGCTAAATCTACGCAAATATCAGAGCGGAAATAAAATGCTGTAAAATAAAATCCAATTACTGTACAACATGAAATAGGGTACAATATCCATTCCCTCGAATACAGATAACCATCATACAATGTCCTCAGTACAACATCTCTCATCTATAAAAAGGGAGATAAACTAAAACCATAGTACATCAGTCTCTCAAAATACAAAAGATCCCCCCCAAAGTAAACAATAAAAACCAGCAGTCAGCTATAAGGAATCTCCAACCAGGGGATACAGCTACACTCCTCGGGCGGTATGGATCTAGCTCGTGACTCCCTCGCCTCGAACAACGACCGAAAGATCAGCAACTCCCGCAGAAGACTCTGCAAAACAGGAGGAAGAAAAGAAGGAAACAACAATGGGGGTAAGAACCACTAGTAAACCAGTAGCCTCCCCCTGTGGGTAAAGCCTCAAACTCCGGCGTACCCACAAAGTCTACTAGAGGCAAGAAAAGGGACAAGTGGTAAAGCTGTAAACAGAACTACTGAATAAAAGGGGAAACCACTACTAGTATGCCTCTAAATGCAATACTGGAAGAAATGACTGTATGAATGCATCAAGAAACAGTATAAGACCAAATAAACCCAATCTGGTACCACTAGTAAAACTGGTACTGCCTGCTCAGCGGAATCTGCACACAAGGCTCGAAACCGCGGGATCGGCCCGCACGGCTCGCATCCCAAAACAAGTATCAGACCGGCACACAAGGCTGGGTCCGAAAAGCCTACCTCCGGAGTGGCACTCGAGGGGAGCGACCCACACGAGTAAAGTATCTCTGTCATCAGTATCACAAGTATCTCTGTAGCACATATCTCAATATAGCAGGACTGGATCAAGATTATGATCAAAGTGGGAAACTCCGTCCACTAAAGAAACCCCAATCCCCAATCAGATGCAATAGTACTCAACAAGTGGGAAACTCCATCAACTAGAGAAATCTAATACCCAATCTGATGCAATAGTAAACATCCGGTCAACCGCCCAATGTCCGCGGTCACCGCAATAACCCACAACCTACAATCGGGTAAAATAATCAAGATCCGGTCAACCGCCTACTATCCGCGGTTGCCGCAATAACCCATGATCCAACATCAAGTACACCCTGTCCCTGACCCTAAGGTCCCGGCTACACTATCCCAAACCTCTGCTCGAACCCGAGCAACATACTCGAAAGTCTAAATAAGAAGGAGAAAGAAAGCAATCATGGTTTCTCCTAAGTCAAATCCCAATATGATAGTGTAGCAATAAATAGTGGCCTATCTAGATGTCCAAACAAGCATGCAAAAGTCCTCATACAATGTGAAAGAGAGAGAATGTCAAATAACAGTTCGACATGTGTAATAATTAATAATATCCAAATAAATATAACAATCATGCTAAAATCATCAGTCAACTACACATGTATAAGATCCTTGATCCATGATAAATCCCAAGGTGGAACCCGCACATAGATAAGTCATCATGTCCCGATAATTAGTCCATTTAACCAATTTCCGTAGAATTTATGTGCTGATACGGCATGTTAACTATCACTATTAAATTATTCCACTGATCATGTTCCAACAGCAATATTATCCCCATAATAACCCCAACATGCTATATCCACAAAATTAATCTCAGATGATAGGCTCACATTTATATTAGTCACTCATGCATGATAATCAATCAATATGTGCAATAGTGGGGTTCTCTAATAAACTTAGTGAGCAAGTCAGAAGTAGAGGCATGCAACAACCACCCACCTCGAAAAGCGCGCATAGCACCAAAAGAAACCTCCTTGCTGCCCGCAGCCCTCTAACACAGCAATCCACCAAAAACTGTGTCCCACTGCACAGAACAATGTGCACAATTAATCCCAAAACTGCACAAATACCTACTGTCCAAAATCAGCCCCAAAAATGGCTAAATATCACCTCTGTCCAGTCCTAAAAAAAACCAGAAAATTCACGGTCGCGTTCCTCGCGAAGAGTAGCCCCAAAACGACTGTTTATACGCACAGATCCGATACCTGTAGGCCAAGATAAAAATAAAACACCGCTGCATACTCAAAACCTTCCAATCAAAATTCCTGTAGCAATCTGTCCAAGAAAAGCTTAATTATCACCTTCTAAACAATTTCCAAAAATCCCAGAAAAATCACCACAGTGTTCCTCGCGACGAGTAGATCAAAATCGAGTCCTTAAACGCCTTGATCCGTTGCTCCTAGGCTGAGATATAAAATCGACAAGCCAGTGCTGTCTAGAATCCAACACAGAAAAATAGGGGTCAAAAATGCCTCGGGAACCATGCCAAAAGTGCGAAATGGAGCAAAGCGATCAACACGAAAATCGAAGCCTTACCTCTCAGGAACATGCTGTCGAAGAAATCGTCCAAAAACTCCTCCTGGTTTGCTCACAGCGAATTTCCGACTGAACTGTGACGGTAATGGGCTGAAATGGGGGAAAAACCGAGGCGAACTGTAAAATCTGGGTCGCCGTTGTCGAGCTTCCGAAAAATCTGGAACTCCACCACGAGATGTAAAATCAATAGAGGAACAAACTTGCTTCAAGGCCCTCCCTCAGGTTCTCTCTCTATCTCTTGGAAAAAGCAGAAAAAGGAGGGGATGGGAGGCCTATTTATAGGCCCACAAAAACTTTTGCGAAAATGACCACTGTGTCCCGGTTTCGGGCGCCCGAATCTTTCGGGCCTCGAAACCGGGCGCACACAGTAGCCCGGCCCAAACTCGGCCCACTCCGCACGGGATCCTGGTCGGACCGCGCGGCCGTCCAACCCGGCCCACGGTGCGACACGTGTCCCCCGCACAGGGGACAGCGCGCCCGGCGAACCGGGCGCGGCCACGTGCCCCCCATGCGGGGCGGCGGGGTGGGTGGCGCCAGCCGGTGGCGTGGCGCCACGTGGCACCCCCTTTCCCGCCCGACACGCCCGCCGGCGCGCGCCTGCGCTCGTGCGCCTGCGTGCGCGTACGGCCGCAGGCGCGCGCCCGCGGGTGCTCCGCGCGCACCTGTGCCGTCCAACCCGGGGCCGCCACGTGGCGCGCCCCGGTGCACCGTGCGCCGCGCCTCTGCCCCCCGCCTGCCCGGCCTGCCCACGGTGCCCGCGCTCGGTCCGTGCACCGCGCGCGCTGCACCGGGCCAACCGGCGCCTGCCACGTGGCCCGCTGGTCCACCGTGCACCGGCGGCCCACCTCCATGGACCGAGAGTCGTGCGCCGGCCCAATGACGGGCTGCCACGTGTCCTAGGCTGGTCCACGGCTCCCCCATGCACCGAAAAACACCAGAAACTTCCGGGTCTCCGTTTTTGGGCGTCCGGACTCAGAAAAATACAAGTAAATAGCCATTTTTCAACGTTTTTCCGCGCTGAATCCAAATACGGCCTCCAATTTGCCCAAAGCTCCTCCCAAAATTCGACGGGGGTACCCGAATACACTCGGAATCCATTCAATGCACTGAGTCCATTTCTTGAGCCCGATACACACTCAAACACTCCCAACTCCCAAGAAAGTCCTCCGGAAGCCACTGATCAAGCCATAAACCCCCAATAAAGATCCGGGTCATCACATCCTCCCGCACTAAAAGAAAGTTTCGTCCTCGAAACTAAAACAACTCAAAAGGGGTCTCAAACTAGGGTAGGTACCCATCAACACCGTCTCCCGCTCCCAAGTCGCTACTCACTCCCCGTGATTACTCCTCAACAACTATAACAACAACCAGTACGGCATGGCCCGATTGCATAATTCTCTCATCACACGAGCCAGAATTTGCAACGGGTGTCCCTCGTACTCCAAACATTCACAAAAATCAAATGGAGCGAGTCAATCACGGGCGAGGGATCCAAAACACATCACCCATGTGCTGAGACGAGGAAAAACCTCAAGGACTCCAACAAAAGGCTGGGGGAAAAGGGGAGAAGAACAGCATAACACACACATCAACAACACACCATGGTGCCAACTCGATCAGTACAACCCAAAACACCCCCGCGCGATCATCCAAGAAGGGAAGAAGTTTCAACAAGCCGGGGTCATCACTCGGTCACTCTCAATTTTGACCATCCGAGTGGACTGCTCTACCTCAGACTACCATCAAAAGAAACCCCTAGGGACACAACCTCGAGCCTTGATCACTTCAACGGTTCCACACAGCGCCAGCTACGGAATCATCAAACTCAACCCCAAATAACCCTCCTGCTCCGGGTATCCGCCACCGCAGTGGCCCTATCGAGGTGATACTGGATGCTTGTCAATAATCCAACTGTAACTTCGTAGCCATTATGGGAGGCATCACTGTATCTCGCAAATCCATCTCCCATCACTGGCGATGCTAAAATCGGGGCTGGTATCAGTCTCATCACCTATTTGTCAAGCTCTGCTGGCACTATCCGGTCCAAAACCTCCTCACCTCAACAAATAACTACCGGTCTCGGCCATCTCGAATAGCATCCATTTTGGCCAAATTTCCACCGCTGCCCCTTACGACTAGAATAAATAATTCAAGAAGATATGCTTTCGAAGCTAAAACTTGTACCACAACAACTTGGCATATAGCTTCTTCCTCACAGACCTTGTCACACCATCTACAAGTGCTCCACCAGCTCTAAACCATACAGAGATGGGGTAAAATCAAAATTTCCCAGAAGAATATCTCCAATAATTCTTCCAAGTGCAGCTGGAACACACAATTCCTCAAATCCTAAAGACGACAGGGCATTAGTCCTTCCATCAGGCCTCACTGTACTCATAATGCCCCTACCATGTCCTGAACACCATATTGGCGAAATACTTAGCTGTATGATTCCAAAAAGATACATGCACCCCAGGTAGACAACTGCCGGAGTATAACTCCATCAAAAGGTCCTAAATAATATCCAGACCTGCCTGCGGTCACCCCACACAAGAACCCTCACTGTTGTGTGTCAACGACGTGGCATCACCACCGTGTATCAACGGTGTGGCATTACCACCGTATAACAACGGGGTGGCACTGGGTCGAACGGACCCTCGATCCATCAGATCCTGCGACTGCGCTATCAGCTCTCTCAGCTCTACAGGTGATATCCAACAAGGTGCTATCGGGGTTGGCGCGGTTCCCAGAACCACGTCAATCACAATCTCAATCTCCCTAATCGGCGGCATCATCATCAGCTCCGGTGGAATCACACCCGGAATCTCACGATAACAGAAATATCCTTGCGTCCCGGTGCCGCTGTAGGCACCTCTCGCATTGTCGCTGCAACCTGTGTGCTCTCACTGTCTCAACAAGCAAGCTTCTATTGTCTGGCTCGCAGAAGATCATAGCCTTCCCTCTCCGCAGTCAACATCACGTGGCACTGTGCCAACCAATCCCACGCACTGGGTCAAACACCGAACAGACACAAATACCAATAAGTCTGCCGAAACCACTCGAGGTCTCAACTGCACTGGACATGATCCGCAAGCCTCCTCCACATGCACCACACCAACAGGAACCTGTACCTCTAGTGCACGTGGTAACAAATCTGCCTCTAGTCCATGCAGGAATGCAACATGCTCTAACTCCGACTGCTGTGATGAAATCATACCTGCGACGACCCGATCCACTGCCTGGGCGCCCTCCACCCAGGCAGCACAGTCTCATACGCTCAATGTAGGTGGTCGTCACTTAGTCTGCCTGAAAATCAAGACTGTCTACAAAAGGAGCACAATTCTCTGTCTCTGCTCACTCTGAGGCGACGAATAAAGCCCTTCGCAGACAACACATCCACGCTACCGCTGCGCTACTCTGATAAAGATGCTGACGCTGCCATCGGGATCCATCCGATCTCTGACATCTCAGGAAAATCCACTATTACAACCGTCACACGACAAAACACAAATAATTCATGCAGTTCCTTACTAATCTTACCCCTCAATCACCTATATTGTACCCCAAACATGCATGTTATCAATCACAAAGGGTAACCTTCCTTTGGGTAAGCTTTACATAATCCGTCCACAAGGATATCCACCATCCTGGAAAGGAAAACGAAAGTGCCTCTACCAGCTGATCTGTCCCCCAACACTTAGCGCCAGGCGCCTCTATCCAGAACTCGCCTCTGGCGGCAGATCCCTATCCAAAGGAACTGCAACAGTACGCTCCATACACAATGCCTTCTCCATCGAGGCATCCAAAATCTAAAATCCAAACAGAGGGATCAGATAAACTAAAAGGGTATCCTGGCGCAATCCACTCCCAATCACACATACCCTATGCGCCTCGTCCCTCAAAACTTGGAGCACGCAGTTCAACAACTGCATAAACTCTCTAGCACAGGGAGACTCTTAATTGATCACTCCATCACCACCAATCACGATTCTGCCTCTAAAGGCTCCAACTCAAATCCAAGAATCGGGGTGGTTCATCTGCCAAAACTGGCTCCATCGATCGATGATGTCCCACAACTCATCGACTGTCAGCTATCCACCCCACCTGGGTGCCTCGGCACTGAACATTGGCACGGAGGGGGCTACTCGCTCAATCGGCGCCACAGAAATCCCTGTCGCTGAGGATACTGTAACCAGGTGGTCTCAGGAGAAAAACACTGTCGGGCTGCCCACTGCTCCGACAACTGTGTCACCCAGACCAGCGGCTCACTCTGCCGCTGATATACCTCAGACAATCCTGCCATCGGGGCATGAAGCTCTCTAACCTCAATCCGGATATCCGGCCCCAAAACAATCCGCTTAAGCTCCACTGCTGCGACGAGTGCACACCAATCCGCACAACGTGTCGGGGAGACACCGCTCACCATGACCAACTGCACCACAATACGAAACAAAACTCGACCCAATCCGGCGAGAGTCTAGAGCATGTCAACCGTTCCGCCGCATTATGTTGTCTGCAGCCAACATAATTGCTTAGCAGAATAAACATGCCAATCACTCATCCCGTCACTTGGGAGAGGTATAAAACTCAATCAGGACTCTCGCTAAAAATCGCGACTCTCACGAAGTCATCCTAGGGTCCAACCACAAGCCTAGGGTTTCTACAGTCCCAACTGACCTATCCCTAAGCTCTGATACCAACTTAATCTGTCACGCCCCGGGGTCGAAACTGCGACCCGGGCTCGCCAACAGATCCGCCACCTATGCAAAACCCGCATAGGCGAAGCGTCTAACCTGCAAAAGATAGTGCTAAATCTACGCAAATATCAGAGCGGAAATAAAATGCTGTAAAATAAAATCCAATCACTGTACAACATGAAATAGGGTACAATATCCATTCCCTCGAATACAGATAATCATCATACAATGTCCTCAGTACAGCATCTCTCATCTATAAAAAGGGAGATAAACTAAAACCATAGTACATCAGTCTCTCAAAATACAAAAGATCCCCCCCCAAAGTAAACAATAAAAATCAGCAGTCAGCTATAAGGAATCTCCAACCAGGGGATACATCTACACTCCTCGGGCGGTATGGATCTAGCTCGTGACTCCCTCGCCTCGAACAACGACCGAAAGATCAGCAACTCCCGCAGAAGACTCTGCAAAACAGGAGGAAGAAAAGAAGGAAACAACAATGGGGGTAAGAACCACTAGTAAACCAGTAGCCTCCCCCTGTGGGTAAAGCCTCAAACTCCGGCGTACCCACTAAGTCTACTAGAGGCAAGAAAAGGGACAAGTGGTAAAGCTATAAACAGAACTACTGAATAAAAGGGGAAACCACTACTAGTATGCCTCTAAATGCAATACTGGAAGAAATGACTGTATGAATGCATCAGGAAATAGTATAAGACCAAATAAACCCAATCTGGTACCACCAGTAAAACTGGTACTGCCTGCTCAGCGGAATCTGCACACAAGGCTCGAAACCGCGGGATCGGCCCGCACGGCTCGCATCCCAAAACAAGTATCAGACCGGCACACAAGGCTGGGTCCGAAAAGCCTACCTCCGGAGTGGCACTCGAGGGGAGCGACCCACACGAGTAAAGTATCTCTGTCATCAGTATCACAAGTATCTCTGTAGCATATATCTCAATATAGCAGGACTGGATCAAGACTATGATCAAAGTGGGAAACTCCGTCCACTAAAGAAACCCCAATCCCCAATCAGATGCAATAGTACTCAACAAGTGGGAAACTCCATCCACTAGAGAAATCTGATACCCAATCTGATGCAATAGTAAACATCCGGTCAACCGCCCAATGTCCGCGGTCACCGCAATAACCCACAACCCACAATCGGCTAAAATAATCAAGATCCGGTCAACCACCTACTGTCCGCGGTTGCCGCAATAACCCATGATCCAACATCAAGTACACCGTGTCCCTGACCCTAAGGTCCCGGCTACACTATCCCAAACCTCTGCTCGAACCCGAGCAACATGACACGAAAGTCTAAATAAGAAGGAGAAAGAAAGCAATCATGGTTTCTCCTAAGTCAAATCCCAATATGATAGTGTAGCAATAAATAGTGGCCTATCTAGATGTCCAAATAAGCATGCAAAAGTCCTCATGCAATGTGAAAGAGAGAGAATGTCAAATAACAGTTCAACATGTGTAACAATTAATAATATCCAAATAAATATAACAATCATGCTAAAATCATCAGTCAACTACACATGTATAAGATCCCTGATCCATGATAAATCCCAAGGTGGAACCCGCACATAGATAAGTCATCATGTCCCGATAATTAGTCCATTTAACCAATTTCCGTAGAATTTATGTGCTGATACGGCATGTTAACTATCACTATTAAATTATTCCACTGATCATGTTCCAACAGCAATATTATCCCCATAATAACCCCAACATGCTATATCCACAAAATTAATCTCAGATGATAGGCTCACATTTATATTAGTCACTCATGCATGATAATCAATCAATATGTTCAATAGTGGGGTTCTCTAATAAACTTAGTGAGCAAGTCAGAAGTAGAGGTATGCAACAACCACCCAACTCGAAAAGCGCGCACAGCACCAAAAGAAACCTCCTTGCTGCCCGCAGCCCTCTAACACAGCAATCCACCAAAAACTGTGTCCCACTGCACAGAACAATGTGCACAATTAATCCCAAAACTGCACAAATACCTACTGTCCAAAATCAGCCCCAAAAATGGCTAAATATCACCTCTGTCCAGTCCTAAAAAAAAACCAGAAAATTCACGGTCGCTTTCCTCGCGAAGAGTATTCCCAAAACGACTGTTTATACGCCCAGATCCGATACCTGTAGGCCAAGATAAAAATAAAACACCGCTGCATACTCAAAACCTTCCAATCAAAATTCCTGTAGCAACCTGTCCAAGAAAAGCTTAATTATCACCTTCCAAACAATTTCCAAAAATCCCAGAAAAATAACCATAGTGTTCCTTGCGACGAGTAGATCAAAATCGAGTCCTTAAATGCCTTGATCCGTTGCTCCTAGGCTGAGATATAAAATCGACAAGCCAGTGCTGTCCAGAATCCAACACAGAAAAATAGGGGTCAAAAATGACTCGGGAACCGTGCCAAAAGTGCGAAATGGAGCAAAGAGATCAACACGAAAATCGAAGCCTTACCTCTCAGGAACATGCTGTCGAAGAAATCGTCCAAAAACTCCTCCTGGTTTGCTCACAGCGAATTTCCAACTGAACTGTGACGGTAATGGGCTGAAATGGGGGAAAAACCGAGGCGAACTGTAAAATCCGGGTCGCCGTTGTCGAGCTTCCGAAAAATCTGGAACTCCACCACGAGATGTAAAATCAACAGAGGAACAAACTTGCTTCAAGGCCCTCCCTCAGGTTCTCTCTCTATCTCTCGGAAAAAGCAGAAAAAGGAGGGGAGGGGAGGCCTATTTATAGGCCCACAAAAACTTTTGCGAAAATGACCACTGTGTCCCGGTTTCGGGCGCCCGAATCTTTCGGGCCTCGAAACCAGGCGCACACAGTAGCCCGGCCCAAACTCGGCCCACTCCGCACGGGATCCTGGTCGGACCGCGTGGCCGTCCAACCCGGCCCACGGTGCGACACGTGTCCCCCGCACAGGGGACAGCGCGCCCGGCGAACCGAGCGCGGCCACGTGCCCCCCATGCGGGGCGGCGGGGTGGGTGGCGCCAGCCAGTGGCGTGGCGCCACGTGGCACCCCCTTTCCCGCCCGACACGCCCGCCGGCGCGCGCCTGCGCCCGCGTGCGCGTACAGCCGCAGGCACGCGCCCGCGGGTGCACCGCGCGCACCTGCGCCGTCCAACCCGGGGCCGCCACGTGGCGCGCCCCGGTGCGCCGTGCGCCGCGCCTCTGCCCCCCGCCTGCCCGGCCTGCCCGCGGTGCCCGCGCTCGGTCCATGCACCGCGCGCGCTGCACCGGGCCAACCGGCGCCTGCCACGTGGCCCGCCGGTCGACCGTGCACCGGCGGCCCACCTCCATTGACCGAGAGTCGTGCGCCGGCCCAATGACGGGCTGCCACGTGTCCTAGGCTGGTCCACGGCTCCCCCATGCACCGAAAAACACCAGAAACTTCCGGGTCTCCGTTTTTGGGCGTCCGGACTCAGAAAAATACAAGTAAATAGCCATTTTTCAACGTTTTTCCGCGCTGAATCCAAATACGGCCTCCAATTTGCCCAAAATCCTCCCAAAATTCGACGGGGGTACCCGAATACACTCGGAATCCATTCAATGCACTGAGTCCATTTCTTGAGCCCGATACACACTCAAACACTCCCAACTCCCAAGAAAGTCCTCCGAAAGCCACTGATCAAGCCATAAACCCCCAATAAAGATTCGGGTCATCACAAAAGTAGTGTTCAAAGCATCCTGGGTACATAATAGATCCAAGAATTACACCTAATTCCACTAAATTCAACATTTTTAAAATCTGCGATGAACAGTCTTCTTTCTGCAAAATTTTCACCTTTAAAACATCTTCCAAAAATTCTAGTAAAAATATGGCGGCGATCCTCTCGAAGTGTAGATGTCGATAGATCCTTGAAATGTTGAATTCTGATGTCCGGATGTGGAGATAAAAATACGCGAAGGCCTTGCTGTCCAGAAACCTCACCAGCACAAAAGGGGCTCAGTAAAGCCTCGAAAACCATGCCAAAAACCCAAATCTAGATGAAACACTCAACATGGAAGTTGAATATGTACCTCTTATGAATCTAACGCCACAAAAATTGCCCAAAAATACAGTCGGGGTAGCTTTGTGGACCTCTTAGACCAAAATGCGGCGATAATGGGCCTCCAACAGAAAATAGCCGCTCCGCGCTACGATGCCGTAAACGTCGATACCGCGGCTTCCAAAAATTCCGCGCCTCTGCCAGAAGATGCGCAACACGAAGATCTACAACTTTGCTAAAGGGGCCATGGGCAGGGGAGCTCGAGAAAGGGGGCAAAAAGCCCCAGCAAGCCAGCTATTTATAGGCCCAGCCCGAAAATCCGCACTTTGGACTTTTGGCCTGAAGATTCGGGCGCTCGGTACTTCCGGGTTGCTACAGTAAAGGGCCCGGCCCGTTACTGTTCACGCCCTGAAATCTCCCAGGCTGTCACGTGTACGTCCAAACAGCAAACAGCTGTTTGGGCGAACAGCCATGCGCCACGCGGCCGAATCCCGCGCCGACACGTGGCGCCCACGCCGGGAGCCGCGGGTCAGCGCGCCCACGCCGCGCCCCACGTGCGCCCATGCGCGCCTGTCGGGCACGCAACCCGAGGTACCTGCTACCCGCACCGTGGACCGTGCGCACAACACCACCCAATCATGTTCTGCCACGTGTCCACCCCGGCACACCGTGCACCCGCGCCTTCCCCGTGGACCGCGCCCACTGCGCCCGCCAACCGGGTGCCGCCACGTGGCCCGCGCCTGGTGCACGCCTCCCGCGGTGGACCGACCGGCCTCTCCTCGGCCCGCCGCCGCGCTCCGCCGCCCGCCGCCGCCGTCGGCGCCTCTCCGGCCGCCGGAACAGTAACCCCACGCCTCGAAATCCGTGTTTTCGCGTCCGGGCTCCGAAAAAAACAAGTAAATAGTCCATTCCGCTCGTTTTCGCACGCTGAATCCAAATCCGATGTCCGTTCGGCCAAATTCCACTCCTAAAATTTTCCAAAAATTCCCGAAAAAGTAAACTTGATCCATTTTTCATGCCGGGTCAAATCCTTGGTTCCAATAAGCGCGCAAAAACCTCAATCACCCCGAATGGGCTTCCTGATAAGCAAACAAGCTCCAATTTCACCAGAAAATTCAATTCTTGGGCCCGACACGCGCACACACACTCCCAGAAGCCACTAATCCATCAATAAATCCTTAAGTGGGGATTCGAGTCCTCACACAATGCCAGTAGAGCTTTGAGCAGCTGAAGAGGAGATTGATATCAGCGCCGATTTTAGCATTGCCAGTGATGGGTAATGGATTTGTGATCTACAGCGACGCCTCTCACAGCGAATTGGGTTGCATATTGATGCATCATGGTAGGGTAATTTCTTATGCTTCACGATAGTTAAAGGATTATGAGAAGAATTACCCTACGCATGATTTGGAGCTTGCAGCCGTTGTGTTCGCTTTGAAGTTGTGGCGGCATTACCTCTATGGAGAGCACTGCGAGATCTACACTGATCACAAGAGCTTGAAGTATTTGTTTACTCAGAAGGAGCTGAACTTGAGGCGACGCCGGTGGTTAGAGTTATTGAAGGATTATGATGTGAGCATCTTGTATCATCCCGGCAAAGCCAATGTAGTGGCAGATGCTTTGAGCAGGAGGACAGTGCAGAGCTTAAGTACGATGATTACACAGCAGGCACCGCTAGGCGAGCAGATGAGGCGCTTACAGATTGAGGTTGTATCCCCTGGGGTCTCTGCTAGACTTATGTCTTTGGTCATGCAGCCTACTTTGTTGGACAGGATTAGAGAGGCGCAGAGTGAGGACCCCCACTTGACGAGAATTAGAGGGCAGATTCAGACAGAGCAGATAGGGGATTTTTCAGTGGATACCTCAGGAGTACTTCGGTACAGGGACCGAGTGTGTGTGCCTATGGATTCTGAGATCAGGGAGCAGATTTTGAGAGAGGCCCATTATACACCTTATACCATTCATCCTGGTAGGACTAAGATGTATAAGAACCTCAAGGCACACTTTTGGTGGACTGGAATGTAGCGGGACATTGGGAGATTCGTGGCTCACTGCTTAACTTGTCAGCAAGTGAAGGCAGAGCATCGAGTTCCTGCTGGCAACTTACAGAGTCTTCCAATTCCCGAGTGGAAGTGGGATCACATTACCATGGATTTGGTCACGGGACTACCGAGGGCGCAGAGCGGAGCTGATGCGATCTGGGTTATCATTGATAGACTCACCAAGTCTGCTCACTTTCTACTCGTACATGTGACTTGGCCATTGGAGCGGCTTGCACAGTTGTATTTGGATGAGGTGGTGAGGCTTCATGGTGTACCCGCCTCAATCGTATCAGATAGGGACCCGAGGTTTGTATCGCATTTCTGGGGGAGTCTACAAACAGCCTTGGGGACACAGCTCCGGTTTAGCACAGCATTCCACCCGCAGACCGATGGACAGTCTGAGCGCACCATACAGACCCTCGAGGATATGTTGAGAGCGTGCGTCCTGGATTTTGGAGAAGGGTGGTACCGGCACTTAGCATTGGTTGAATTTGCGTACAACAATAGCTATCAAGCGAGCATTCAAATGGTTCCGTTTGAAGCGTTGTATGGACGCAAGTGTCAGTCGCCCTTATATTGGAGTGACGTGGGTGAGAGGAGGATTTTGGGACCTGATTTACTATTGGAGGCTGAAGAAAAGGTCGGATTAGTTCGCCGACATCTTGAGACAGCCCAGAGTCAACAGAGGAGCTACGCGGATACTCGACGGCGAGACCTAGAGTTTCAGGTAGGTGATCATGTCTTTTTGAAGGTCTCGCCTTCGAAGGGGGTCCGGAGATTTGGAGTTCATAGGAAGCTCAGTCCCCGCTTTATTGGACCCTTTGAGGTACTTGAGAGAGTAGGCCCTGTGGCATATCGAGTTGCCCTTCCTCCACGCCTGGCCGGAGTTCATAATGTTTTCTACGTCTCAGTTCTGAGGAGATACGTCTTCGATCCTTCGCACGTGATTGACTTCACTTCCTTGGAGATCGGCAAGGACCTTGGATATGAGGAGCGCCCGTTGCGGATTCTGGCTCGTAAGGTTAGGGAATTGCGCAACTGGGCTATTCCTTATGTGAAGATTCTGTGGAGCAATCACGAGGAGCGTGAAGACACTTGGGAGTTAGAGACGGTGATGAGAGATACCTATCCTTTCCTATTCGAGGCTTCTGGTTGAGGTGCGTCTGTTTTGTTTTTTTAGTTTCGGGGATGAAACTTTTTTTTAGAGGGGGAGGATGTGGTGTCCCGGTTTTTTCGTACGACTTGCCTGGGTGGTCGGCGGTGAGAAAATACCTATTATTGGTGTATCAAGCCCGTTGTGCGTCAAACGGATGCCAAAAATAGACTCAGCGCACGAAAACGTTGAAAATCGATTATTTTCGGGCTAAATGGGCCAAATGGGCCAATTTCTCGGGTGGGCCGGTCCACGGCCCACTTGCCATGCACCGGGAGCAGGCAACGGATGGAGCTGCCACGTGGCGCTCGTGGATTGGCGGGCCAACGCACGCGCAACAGCGAGCGTTCCGCGCTGGGCGCGGCGCACGGTGGACCGCGCCAGGCCACGTGTCGCCCGCTCATTGGCGGGCGCAGTGACCCGGGCGGCCCGCCGTGAACCGCGGCCCCCGGTTCCCGCCGTGGATCGCGTGGCCACGCGGCGCACCTCGATTGGCGCGTAGGGGCACGTGTCAGCAAGTGGGTGTTTCGAGCGTGGGTTGTGGGCCCGGTCGAGGAGCGGGCTGGGCCTGCTGTACCCGCCCGAATCGCTTCGGGCGCCCGAAAATTCGGCCCGAAAGCCCAATAACTTGGTTTTTTGGATTCTTTTAGGGGTGGGCCTATAAATAGGCCACTTGCTCTTCGGTTTTGGTCTTTTTCCCGAACTCAAAACCTCTTGAGTCCTCAAGCAGGTTTGATCTTCACCTTGTTCTGCATCTTGTGAAGGAGGCTCAGATTTTTTGGAGGCCGCGACATCGACGTCTTCGGCGAGTTAGCGCAGTGCGACATTCTTTCGTCGGTGGCCCATTTCCGTCGCATTTCGGTCCACGAGGTCCACAGAGCTACTCCGACAGAATTTTTGGACAATTTTTGAGGCATCGGATTCAGGAGAGGTAAATCTATGATTTTCGTATTTTCCACTCCTCCCAGATTTGAGTTTTTTTGGGGGTTTCTGGTACATCTTTAAACCCTTGTTTTGCTGGTGGTTTCCCTGGACAACAGCGCATTGTTGGATTTTTATCTCTGCACTCGAGTATCGGATTTTGACGTGTAAGGACACGGTCGACATCTACGCTTCGCGAGGATCACCCTCGTATTTTTATTGAAATTTTTGGAGTTTAGCAGCTTGTAAACTTGGAAATTTTGTGTTGATTGCAATGTTTGGACCATATCTTTGTAACCAGGAGGAGTTTTTGAGTTTTTTTCGGCCCGTTGGAATCGTGGGAATTCAAGAATTATCCCCGTGCAGTTTCAGCCTTTTTGGACTTTAGATCGATTTGCACTTCCAGGTGGGTTGCTTCGTCTTCAAAACTGGTGGACGGTTCATTAACTCTATTTGATTAAACTCATGCATGATTGCGAGATGTGGTTAGGATGCATGTTAGAAAAGGAGATGGTGATCCCTTTATGTTGTTTTTATGATTGTATTTGATTATTTCTTCCTAATTATGTTAGTAAACTGCTATTGTTGGAACTTGACCTAGCACCCTGTCATATGATGCATGTCAACCAGACTAGTAGAAAACTCCAACTTGGGCTAGTTTATTTATGCTTTAGACACTCCCACACTTTTATCTATTCTTTCACCTGGACTTAGAATTTCCTCGCCCGGGTAGTGGGCCGAGTGGTCGGGTGGTTGTGGGATGCATATTACACTCGTGCCTGGGGGCCGAGTGGAGTCCAGTAGCTGTGTTTAGATCAGTATTTTGTTCTGGGAGCTGTATGAGTCGACGGTGGGTCCCGGCTGTGTGGTTTTCCATCCTGTGAGTGAGAGATGGTATTGTTGGTTACTGTCGATCTTGTTGATCGTGGATTTGGACTATAGCCTGCATGAGCCACATTTGAGCTTGACAGAGATGCGCGGATACTTTCCCCGGTGGAGTCGTGCCCCTCGAGTGCCACTCCGGAGCTGGGCCTGTTACTTGCTATCGTGACTTTTCGACGCAGTCCCTCTGACTGAGCCAGTTTTGGCAGTCACGGATGCCCTATGTAAGTCCGGTCCTCCTTGGATGTAACGGCAGTAGGTAGGCGCAGGTTTGACTGGACCCTATGTGGCAGTCAGTGTAGATTGGGTGATTGTATTTGAGAGATAGTAGATGCATCATGTTTCCATCTGTATCACTTCTTGAGCATTTAGATAGAGGCATAGTAGCTGTAGTGTTATTTTCCAGCCCTTTTCCTTTTAGTATTGCATTTGTTACTTTATGCCTCTAGTAGACTTAGTGGGCAGACCGTCGGGCTTGTTGGCGGTACCCACTGAGAACTACTATGGGATGTAGTTCTCACACTCGCTGTGGTGATTTTTCCCCAGGGACCTCTACTCCAGTTCCTGCTGCTCCACTTACTGATCCTGCTGATCGAGGTAAGGGAGTCGCGAGCTAGATTCCTACCAGTCTTCTTCTAGTGAGAGTAGATGTACCCTTTTGGTGATGTACTAGTACTGTCAGTGATTTTGGAATGTATCATGTACTTTTTACTTTTGAGAGTTTTAGTTTTGGAGTGACTTATGTATTCTGAGGACTTGGAATGTACTATTTGAGGAGTTGTATATATTTATTTTAGTAGTTTACTTTTCAGCTCTGATATCTGTATAATGTAGTTTGATCTTTTGCAGGTTAGTCGCTTCGTCTATACGGGGCTTCCCGTATGGGCAGCGGATCTGTTGGCGAGCTCGGGTCGCAGTTTCGACGCCGGGGCATGACACTCCATCTCTAGCTGAAGCGCTAAATGAAAGTAGCAATCGGCTGCAAAGATCGCTTAGGAATACTCTTTCTGGTGCGAGCCAACTCGAGAAAAAAGTCCTCGAGCTCCTCTGTCTCTTGAAGATTATGGTCCTTCTCGGCTCATGTCGATCTCGCACAATCTCCAACTGGATTCCCCCCGGGTAAACTCGTTCTTTTCACTATATATAGGGGAACCGACTGGATATAAAAGGGGACAAATGTTATTGGGTGGCACAATGCAGCGTGATAGGATTTGTGTACACGGCACGTCACCCCCCTGTCACGTGTCGTTCGCGTTGGCTCGACCATGACATCATTGGGGCCCACCTTTGATAGAAATTTGCGGGATTGCAAAGTTGGGACATTCCGTCAGGGTTGAGCCGGCTGCGAGCCAATGGAGGAAATTCCCTAGCAATGGCCTGTGCCATAACAAGGAAATTGGTATTGCATGCGGGGTTTGAAAACGTACCCCTCGGTGAGCACCTTCGTATCCCCGGCATGCCAAAGAGGGGGATACCTTGTTGGATATAGAGAGGAAGGGTTGGACACTTGCGTAGTGGCCTCGACTCCCCCGTTGACCTATAGGACATAGGTCATCCCTTGGCAAGCGGAGTCGCCAAGCCTAGGTTCTTGTGAGCGGTATTCGATGGTTGATGAGCAAACGGGCTTAGGATAATGTCGAAGACACGAGGTCGACGGCATTACGGAGCGGGGTATGCCATGAGGTTTTCCCTCTAAGTTCGCTTGCGCTACCTTATGCCATTTCGAATCTTTGTAGTAGAGCGAACGAGCGGATGAGGGATAGTCTTGCGACGGTCGGTCTGCCGTAATGTACAAGGCTCGCGTAGGCAAGTGTGCCGAGCGGGGATTCGTGAGGCGCGAGGCCTATGAAGTTTGCGAGGCAAAGGATAAAGAGGCAATCGATGTTGGTTTTCGTTAAGTGAGCCTAGGATTGGACCAAGGGTGTTGGGGGCCAAGCATGGCTGCCCAATGGAGGTGCCGAATGGCTAGCGAAGCGGAGCGAGGCCGATTCAATTGTGGGTGACATCCGTAAAGCGAACCTTGGAGGTTGGGCCAAGTGTGTTGGCTGCCAGGCATGGCCGTGCAATGGAGGTGCCAAGGGGTTGGCGACGCAGAAAAGGTCGTCTAGTTGGCGAACCCTTGCGAAGGGAACACACGCGGGAGCGAGTAGTGTGGGGTATTCGGGAAGCGGACCTTGGACCGAATCGGGGGCAATGACGGAACTAGGTGGCCGGCGGAACGGGACATGCCCAACTCGATTATGTATCCCGTAGTAGAGATTGAGGGGCGCGGGGCGCCTTGGTAAGGCGATGGGCTTATGAACGGGTGAGACACATAGGGCAGGTCACTTCGTCAAGTAGACGAGTGGAACGCGCAAGGGCAGCTCGCTCGGGCCCATTCAAAAAGACTAAGTTGAGAGAACTTGTATTGTCCTTGGTGCTAGCTTTGAAGGCAAAGGGGCATTCGGCTAAATAGCGCTCTCGAGGAGAGCTTGTACAGCTATGCAAAATATACTCGGCTTGGTGGCCAACCTCGTTGGCGAGATTGTTCGTTTGGAACTCGCAAAGTCTGATGAGGGGTTTGACTTAAGGCGCGGTTTCGAGCAGTCAGGCTCGTGGAGGAGCATTCTTGGTTAATGCTTGAGTTGAGATCCCGCTGGTTAAGTTCGAGGGTGTGCCCGTGGCAAGGGACTCGGGAAGGCAGACTCGGTTGTGCGACCTTGAGCGTCGTAGGGAGAATTTTAAGGTGAAAAAGCTTATCCCATGACAAGTGGTATCAGAGCTAAGTTGAGCTCATGGGATGAAAATTTGGCCGGAAGGTGCGACCTTGGCAGCGAAGTTGCGGTGAGTGGAGTCACTCTAACGGAGGTACTAAGTGTCGGCAAGGCACTTTGGCGATACTTCGGTTGTGGGTCATGCGGAGTTGGAGTGTGGCGGACTCTAGTACGGTACTCTTGAAAATGGTTAAGTCCTGAGTCGTGTGGCAGACGACGAGGCAAAGATTGTGAGAGTCACTATGGTCCATGGTGGCGATTACCATGGAGTTGGATTAGGCGGGTGCCTAAGGAACGTGAGCTCGCGGAGTGGCGTTTGCAGCTTAGGAAAGGAGAGGAACACATTAAGCGGTAATGTGCTTCCTAAAGTGCGGTCTTGCAGCGAATGAATCTCTAGAAAGGAATAATTGGGAAGCGACACACGCGGCAAAAGGGTTTACTTCATAGTGGCTGAGTTTGAGAATCCGAACGAAGAGGGTCAGTGGTAGTAACACTTGTGCATGGCAAAGTTGTGCAGGGGACCAAAGACTTCTCGTTGGGTTAGTACTTGTATCTCAGTACAAGAAGATCGATGAGGAGGTCGATTAATCTCTGAGTGTGTACCCATGAATTGGATAGAGATATCTCGGGAAGAGAAAGAGATCGGGATTGGGGCCTTTACTCTCCGAGTAAGGAAAAGAGTGTGGGTTATGGGATAACAGATCTAAATAGGGGAAAACCACCTAGAGGGGGGGTGAATAGGAATAAACAATAAAACTCGAAAATCTTTGCGTAAAAATGATCCAATGCGGAAAATAAATAAAGTACGCAAGATTTTACGTGGAAAACTCCGTCACAGGAGTAAAAAATGACGGGACGGATAACACGGTGAAATCCACTAAGATTAAACACGTACAAGGTGATATACCGTAACACTACGACTCAACCTTTTCTATACGCTCCGAGTAGATCTTCTCCGCTCGCTCCGCAACGCGCCTCGATCACACGATTTGCGTCCAACGCCGAATCCACGACGTCCAACCGAATCCATGGTCTTCACCAATGTAGCACGTATCGATCACACGAACGCGCCTCGCTCCGAATCCACGAAAGCAGTAGCACCTTGAATCCACAAGACCACGCGAATCCACGCGCCGATTGTTCTTTCGGAAATCGTTGTTTTGTTTAATGGTGGTGATGATAATCGAATACTTAGATCATATAGATAAATAAGGAAAACACCATCTAAGTATTCATCAATTTGATTCTACTGAAAATTAAGAGTTTTGAAACCCTAGAATCAAATTGATCAATAGAGAAAGAAAACCTAAAATAAACAGTGTTTACCTTTTCTTCTCTATACGTGGATTACCTTTTATTCCCTTTTTGATATACAAAGTTTAGGAACCTTCGGAATAAATTTGGAATATTGGTAATTCACCTAACAGATGATATTAGGGTCTATTTATAAGTTAGAAACCTTTTAGAAAGAGATAAGAATCAAAAACTGACTTAACATAATTTTTCCCGCACGACGGTCCGAATTGGATTTGACTGATCCGGACTGTCGTCTTTTTTCAGAGAATTTTCTGAAAAAACAGTTCAGGGTCCGGACTGGAATGACCTGATCCGGACTGATTCATGCGATTCAACAAACACTAGGTTCGGGGTCCGGACTGAAATGGGATGATCCGGACTGGAATTCTGCATGAACCAAACCATGTTCGAGGTCCGGACTGGAGGATGTGGCTGGTCAGGATCCTGAACGTGTAAAATGTCCGGTTTTGATTTTTTATACAATGAAAATTTTTCCAAGTGTTGGCTATAAGATATAGAGATTTTTTTTTTGAAATTTGTTATAAATATAGATAATGCTTGTAAGAGAACCTTCTTTGTGGTATAGCCCGATTTCACTCTTTCATCACGTGAGTTGAAACTACTGGCTGTCCTCTTTTAAGTACTTCAAGTCTTTACTATACCATCGATGATAAGTGATATAAGCCAATCTAGCTATTTGAGGATATTTTGAGGCCTTATTATTATTATTATTATTATTGTTATGAATTCATGACTTACTCTAATACTATATTTATTCTGATATTAGTTTGTTATGACAAAAACAAAAAAGATTTAGTTCATCGGGCGCAAAAATATCAAAAGAAGAGAATCGAGAAAGAGAAAAATAAAATAAAACACGTAAATATTTATATGGTTAGGCTACTAGTTTATTAAAGATAATATATCAGATCATTAGTTAGATTTTATTTTAAAGATAAGATCAAATCATTAATTAGATTTGTTTTAACTATATAGTTATAAAGGATTAACTTCTAGGTTGTTAACCAATTTGGAATTTGGTATTTTTATAGTTATCCATATATATATGTACGAGTTGAGTATTATGAGAGCCTGCGGCTACATAGAACAAGTAGGCCATGAACTCGTTAATTATTCTCCACCTTAATAAAATATTTCTTCTTTATTTTTATCTATTTTTATTTTGTTGTTCTATTGAATACTTCCATAATATAGCCTTCATCCATGAATAAAAATAGAGCCAAAATTTTTATTATAATTAAAGTTGAGTACAAAAGATTCATCTCTCTCACAAAAAAAATTTAGCCTTCAAAATAAACTCATACTCATTCTCATCTGCCACACTAAATTTACGAAATAAAGGGTGTGTTTATAATAACTACTAAATCCATACTAATATAACTAGAAATACAAATAAACTAAGTTTACCAAATATGTTAACTTAACTAAATAAAATAATCCAAACATAATAGAGCTAGAAAACCTTACAGTTTTAGAATTTGAGACATATAAAACAATTATATTTATCTCAAAGTTTTTCGATAAATTGAAAAAATATAATAACTAAGAGACACTAAAAGTCCCTGCTATATATGGAAATATTTTCCTTCTTTCTTGGAGCTTTCACAAAGTCCCGCAACATGGTTGAAAAAGAAGGTTAATTTATTTCTCGTTTCCTATTCAACTAAGGAACAACAAAATCATAATGTATATATGATCTAATCTCATAATAATCCTAAAGTATTTGATCTAAATGTGTGTGCAAATTCTCTTATATCTTTCTTCATGGTTAAGGATGAAGTAAAAAATTAACAAAAAACTAAACACCCAAAAGACTAGGCCACTAATTTTAAGTAGGCCTTTCATGAAAGGACACCTAAGAGCTCTTTTAAGAGGAGTCCAATAAGCTTTTTCCCCATGCTTTTCCACCATATTAATTAAGAGAAAAGCAATTGGAATCTACTCAAGCTTTATGCTCCAAACCACTAGCATCTATGAGGCATCCCATAAGTGTGTGTCTCCTCATGTCCAAATGCCCCAAGTGTCACTCCTTGGAAACCCTAGGAGGTGCATGTAGTGATGGATTTGGGGAGTGGGGGATTCCCCACTAATGAATTTCTCCTAGAGCTATTGACTTGGCATGATGCTCTCCCACAAAGGAGCATGAAAAAAAGAGATGTGGTGTGACTTCAAAAAAAAGAGCTAGAGCATGTCCAAACAATTTTTGACTCCCTTTTTTCTCTCACAAAGAACAGCACACCCCACTTTCTTGTATAAAGTTATATAGATGGTAGTCATTCAAATGATTCAAAGTGAATGTGTGGGGGGAGCTCCTCCACATGGGCAAGCCATTAACATACAAGGATGAGAATACACAATTTGTCTATACATTATTACTCTGCAGGGCCCCAGCCAAAGAACTGAGGTAGGGGCCCGTGAAACGCTAATCATGCATGAGAGATGGAAAAAAAAAATAGCCCAAGTTATCCCCAGCATTTGACGGGCACAATATAGGGAAAAAAAAAAGAAACAAAAAGAATATGAAGATGGTTTCTCCAATCAGAACAGATTATTTTTAAATAATCCAAAAAGCTACTCCTCTAGAAGTGCAATATCTTTTTATTCCCTCGCTTTCCATAACCTTTACTTTTTACTGTTATTCTTGTAGTCATTCATTATTGTCATCTTTATATTCTAAAATTTACACCTTGATAGTTGGATTTTCTAAACGGTGTTTGGGTCAATTCTTAGTTAACTAAATTTTAATAAGAGTAGATACATTAGTTCAACAGTTAAGTGCCGTCAGCGCTGAGGAATTGGGTCTTTAAATCTATGAAAGGTGAGTTTCGGCTGTGTCCTAATTAGGTAAAGTTGTTCTCAAAGGAATATTTAAGAACATTGCATGTTATGCGGGAATCATCATGTTGATGACCAAACTTGTATTCATATTCTCGCTGAGCTTAAGTTTGCAAGCATCTAATAACTTCAATTACGCTAATCCAAATGCCCAAGCTCTTCATAATAAGACCCATTGTACATATATACATGGTTAGTCATTAAAATCCCATGTATATTAAACCAAAGGGTTCAAGAGGATTTATCAAGTTAACATGCATATGTGACTATAGGAAAAAGAGAACCTCTGTGTTTGCCGCCACGAATGAACCAACCCGCCGCGAGTGGTCATTCATGGTGCAGATCGAATTTGTTAAAGTTTTAATTTGAAATCAGATTTATAGATTCATCATAGCTTTCAACAGACTCAAGAATCTACTGTTAATTACCCCACACTGGCAATGTGAAGGAACCTTCGATTAAGATACTAAGTTTAATACTGAAGATAAAAAGAAACTGTAGTATAACGATTAACTTTTACTAATATAATTTTCAAGTACATGGCTTAAAAAGGGGCATACCCCCACTGTACATTTGTGAAATGCTCAGTTTATGGACTTCGCGGTCATTCAAAATTGGGTTGCCCAGTTTAACCACTTGGCAGTCAGATTTGAGGTTGAGATGCTCAGTTTAGCGACTTGACGGTCGATTTATTTTTAAGATGTTCAGTTTAACGACATGACAGTTGGTTTGAATTTAGATTGTTTAGTTTAACGACTTTGCAGTCATTTGAATTTGGCTTATGAGTTGATTATGTTGACTCAGCCGATTTATTTGAAGTCAGCTCGATTTGAACTCTTAATTTGTTTCCGTTCGGGTAGAGCTAGTTTGCTTGATTTGGATCATCCCTAAAATTTGGTTTGAATCTTTGTTTAGGTTGGGTTCAAATTGAATGGGTTTGAACCTTTTATATTTGATTTGGATTGAGCTGCCTGAGGCTTTCACTCGGTTTGTCCATTTTTAATTTAGTTTGGGTCGAACCATTATACTTTGGTTCAGCACTCATTGAGACATGGTTTAAGTCAAACCCTTTGGACTTAGCTCGAAACCCTTTGAATTTGATTTGGGTCGAGCCCTTATTGTTTGGCTCAACCTAAACCCTTTTATAGTTCAGTTTGGTTTAGATCGAACCTTCATGGTTTGGTTCAAGATCCGTTTGAGTTTGATTTGGGTTGAGCCGCCTTAGGGTTCGGCTCAACTTGGAACCCTTTGCATTCTATTTGGCTTGAACCCTTTTGGTTTGGTTTAAGAACCGTTTGAGTTTGATTTGAGTTGCCTTCTTTGCGGTTTGGCTCAGAACCCTTTGATTTTGATTTGGGATTGTGCTGGTGGTTGAACTGACATAAGGTTTTGTCCATATTCAATTTTGGTTGAACTGACTTATGGTTTGGAGTAGCTTGGCACAATCCTCCAGTGGTTCAGTTTGGGTTAAACAAGTTTGTAGTTCAAGTTGGATCCTTTATGGTTTGGTTTAAGTCAAATTGGCTTGTATGTGGTTTGATTTAATTCGGCTATAACCTCCTACAGTTCAGTTTAGGTTGAACCGGTTTACAACTTGGACCTCCCGTAGTTTTGTTTGAGTCGAACTGGCTTGTAGTTCAGTTCAGCGCAATTCGGACCTTCTGTGGTTTTGTTTAGATTGAATCGGTTTTAGTTCAAGTTAAATCCATTGTCGCTCAGTTTAGGTCGAATCGGCTTCTAGTTCAATTCGACTTGGCTTGGTCCTCCTGTGATTTCGTTCAGGCTGAATCGGCTTGTAATTTGGTTCGGCTCGACTCGAACCTCATGTGGTTCGATTTGGATTAAACCCGTTTTGGTTTAAGGTGAATCCTTCTCGACCCGAACCTCTTGGGGTTCAATTTGGGTCAAACAGACATATGGTTCAAGTTGAATCCTTTATGGTTTGGTTCAAGTTGAACCTTTTGTGGTTAAGTTCGGATTGAACTAGCTTGTAGCTTAGACCTTCTGTGGTTTTGTTTATGTTGAATCAGTTTCAGTTCAACTTAAATCCTTTGTAGCTCAGTTTAGGTCGAACCGGCTTGTAGTTCGGTTAGACATGGCTCGGTCCTCCTGTGATTCCGTTCAAGTTGAACCGGCTTGTAATTTGGTTTAGCTCGGCTTGGGTCTCTTGTGATTTAATTTGGGTTGAACTAGCTGGTAAATCGCACCTCCTGTGGTTATATTTAGGGTTTTGGTTCAAGTTGAATCCTTTATGGTTCGGTTTGGGTCGAATCGGCTCGTAGGTTGGTTTAGTTCACCATTTTGGATTCGGTTCACCTTCTTAGATTTAATTCCCCAATTTGGGTTCAATTTATCTTTGATCCATTGTCAACATGGCCTTCCGTCGGCTTGGGTTCAATTTGCCACTCTAGGTTTATTTTGGATCCGGTCCAGTATTTTGCATTTGGTTCACCACTATAGGTTCAAGTCTCGGTTCACATTTTGAGTTTGAATCATCATCATCAGCTCGGTTTACCGCCATGGGTTCAGTTCACCGTCTTAGATCTGGTTTATCTTTGGTTCAGCGTAATGGGTGTGGTTTGCCGTCTTGGATTTTGACCTTCAGTGCATGTAACGACCCGGTCCACTAGCAATAATAACTCATTGGGTCAAAACAATAGCCCAAAATGTTTAAGCCCAGTTATTACTAGTATCCATTGTCTCATATATACTGAATCACAATCCTATTTTCATCCGATGTGAGACTATTAGGTGTCACAGTGCACTATCTTGGATTCGATTTACTGTTGCGAGTTCAGTTCAATGTCTAATATGTGATTTAACATTCACCAAGCGATGTGTGACTTGTCTCGCTAGCCTTGTCATCTAGACCCAGGCTCAGTCGAGACTCGATACACACTTCCGGCTGGTGGTTGGCTCTGATACCAAATGTAACGGCCCGACCCACTAGCAATAATAACTCGTTGGGCTCAAATCACAACCCAAAATGCTTAAACCCAGTTGTTATTACTAGTGTCCATTGTCTCTTATATACTCAATCACAATCCCATTTTTTCCATCCGATGTGGGACTATTAGGTGTCACAATGCACTATCTTGGATTCGACTACTGTTGCGAGTTCGGTTCAATGTCTAATATGTGGTTTAACATTCAGGTTTGGTTCACTATTAGGAGTTCGGTTCACCCATTTTAGGTTAGGTTCACCGACTTTGTCTTAATTTATTTTTAATTCATCATCGGTGTGACCCGCCATTGGCATGGGTTTGGTTCAAGTTGAGTTTGCATCTTATTTTCTCTCTTTTTTATTAAGTTCAAAATGAATTCATGCTTAAGTTAGCTGGGTTCAAACCAAGTATTTATGCAGTCAAATTGATTTAACCAAACTAGATCAAGCCTATAGCGAAGACGGTGATTTGGTTTAATAAATCGGATCAAGCCTACCACGAAGACGGCAACTTGGCTTTACGAATTGAATCCAAATCAAGCCTATCACGGGGACGGCGATTTGGTTTAATGAACAGGGTCAAGCCTATCGCAAAGACAGCGACCGGCTTAACGAACCGTGAAGATGGCGACCCAATTTAACGAACTGCAAAGACGGCGACTCAATTTAATGAACCAGACTCAAATCAAGCCTATCACAAAGATGACGATTTAGATTAACAAATTGGGTCATACCTATCATAAAGATGGCGACCCGATTTAACGAACCAAATCCAAATTAAGCATATCACGAGGACGGCGATTTGGTTTAACGAACCAAATCAAGCCTATCACGAAGACATCGGCTAGGCTTAACGAACTGAAGCCAAATCAAGCCTATCGCGAGGATAGCGATTTGGTTTTAACAAACCGGGTCAAACCTTTCGAGAAGACAACAACCTAGTTTAAGCCAAACATAACATAAATCAAACCTATCACAAAGATGGCGATTTAAAATAAATATTTATTATTTTATTTTAATTTTTTTCTCTTTTTTTTGAGAGAGAAAGGTACCATGGTACCTGCTTTATTGGGTATCAACCACCAAGCCCTTTGCCACTTGCGCTAGGGACGGGTGATTATTTTAATTTTTTTCTTTCTCCATTTTTGTGGTCTAAAGAGAGTTCAACCGTGTTGAGCCTATCTTGAAGACGGCCGCACGGTATAGTAAACTTTATTATGGATCCAATGTGGATAATGATCCGATATCGGGTTTGATCGTGTCAAGCCTACCGTGAAGACGGCTGCTCGATCACCCCGACATGAGATCGTCATCATCATTTGCGCACATATTGATAATAGTGGAGGTGATATCGGGATCACGGCTACTAGATGATGGTGAATATATGTTTATGACAATAATAACAACCTAATATCGATTTTAAATGTGTTGAGCTTATTATTGGGATAAATTCTTGAATTTGATTTTATTTCTCAATATTTGATTAAATCTATTAAAGATAAATATTAAATCTATTAACAGATAAATATTAAAATATGAATAAAAATAAATCAAAAGATAAAGGGTTTCGAGAAATAGCCTGGTGAGGCGTGCAATGCACTGTCCTAGAGTAACTTTAGCCCCTCCGCATGCGAGTCTCTGGCGTAGTTTCTCTAGCGATACAACACCTTGGATTATCCCGATCTCCTTGATTGCACGGTCTCAAAGGAGTGCTTGATTGAACGCAATCCGACTTTCAAAATCTCAACTCAAGATAATATAAAACAAAATAAAAAGATATGTTGGTTAGGATTCTTGATATTTTTCAGATCTCATCTCATATTCTCTATCCTTTATTTTCCTTTTATAATAAATAGATGGTCCAAAATGACCGTTGAAATTCGTTCGCCTAAAAAGGAATACACGATCCCATGTCTCGCGAGAAAGCGGGGTACGTTACCCCTTTTTGCGGATAGAGGAGAGAAAGAGAGAATACATAGATATTTTTCTCATATTAAATAAATATATTAAATTAAATTTTAAATTAAATCTTTTAGATTAAATTTAAATCTTTTAAATTCACAACAATCCCCCACTTAATTTTAAATTTTAAACAAAATAAAAAATTTATAAACAATCAAAACATTAATAAAGATCAAAAGAAAAAAGAAAAAAAAACATCAAAAATTAGTTGTATACATCAAAAATTAGTTGTATATATCTTTATACTGTGCATTTGGCTAAAGGTACCTTTCGGTTTGAACCTCAGTTTAGTGTTGATTGTATACATCCGCGGGGACTCGATGGACTAGGCCTTGAATCGGCCCAATGAAACGGATTTTTACAAGTTACACACACAGTATAGCTGGTTTTGTTCATAGCGGATGTGCGTTTTTGACAGCCATACGCAGGCATCGAATCATGTACGTTTTAGGAATCAACCCAAATTCCATAGTCGCGGCCTCACGACTCCACACACTTAGTAGGTCCTAATAAGGGTGTAGGTAAGATAGCACCCTGCCTCACGGGTCTCGGAACCATTCAGAGCTTAGCTCTTCCTTCATCTCTTACCTTTTATAATTTTAGCACCATCGCCATAGGGGCAGGAAAAAAAAAGAAGGGTGCTCCTCACCTTAGTCATACATTCGGTTTGTTTCTACCCATTGAACCGTTTAGGTTGGGTTCCCACCGCCGATGACTTCTATTGTGGGCTTAACCCTATCCCCCTCGACGACTCGAGGACCACTATCCTAGCTAAACCTTTAGTCAGGTGATCAGCAATATTCTTTATGGATCTCACAAATGATAGTGATATCATGTTTTCTTTAATTAACCCTTTAATATATTTATGTCTCATTTTCATATACTTCTCATCTTTACTTCTGAATTTTTCTGAGCACATTTATCAATCACTGCTCTACAATCACAATGTATTGATATTGGTGGAATTGGATGTTCACCAAGTGGAATATAATGTAGGAATTCTCTCAGCCATTTTGCCTCACAAACAGTAAGGTCAAGTGCTATCATTTCAGATTCCATAGTACTTCTAGCTATTAGTGTTTGCTTAGTTGATTTCCATGAGATTGCTGCACCACCTAAAATAAAAACATATCCTGTTGTGGACTTGACATCTAAGGTGTCGCTAATCCAATTTGCATCGCTGTAACCTTCTAAGACTGAAGGGTAACCATTAAAATGTAATGCATATGAAAGAGTGCCTTTGATATAAGCAAGTACTCTTTCAAGTGCCATCCAATGCTCTCTACTTGGGTTACACAAATATCTACTTAGCCTATTTACAGCATAAGCCAAATCAGGTCTAGTAAAATTGACTAAGAAACCCAATGATCCTATGATTTGTGCATATTTCTCAATACACACAGGATCACCTGCATTTTTCTTTAAATGTGTTGCAGGGTTATAAGGAGTACTGACAGATTTTAAATTAAAGTACCCAAATTTCTTTAACAATTGCTCAGCATAATGCTCTTGTGATAAAATTATCATATTATCCTTTTTGATAATTTTTGTATTTAGGATTACTTTGGCTTCACCTAAATCTTTCATATCAAAGTTTTGAGTTAATAAATTTTTAACATATTGGATCACATCCTTGTTAGTTCCAAATATTAATATATCATCTACATATAAGCACATAATTACAACTTGATCCCCTATTCTTTTGCTATAAACACATTCATCGGGCATATTAGTTTCAAATCCGTTTGAAATAATTAAATTATCAAAATTTTCATGCCATTGTTTAGTAGCTTGTTTGAGCCCATATAAAGATCGACTTAACTTACATACTTTATTTTCTTGGCCTGATATTATAAATCCTTCTGGTTGCACCATATAAATTTCTTCTTCTAATTCTCCATTTAAAAATGCAGTTTTAACATCCATTTGATGTATAATTAATTTATGAATCGATGCTAGAGCTAACAAAGTTCTAATAGTTGTAGTTCTAGCAACTGGAGCATAAAAGTCAAAATAATCAACTCCAAATTTTTGGTTAAATCCCTTAGCTACTAATCTAGCTTTATATTTTTCTACTGTACCATCTGGTTTTAATTTCTTTTTAAATATCCATTTGCAACCTATTGGTTTACATCCAGGAGGTAAATTAGTTAAAGTCCAAGTTTGATTTTCTCTAATTGACTGAATTTCATTTGTTATAGCCTCTTTCCAAAATTCAGCATCTATGGTTTTCATTGCTTCTTCATAAGTTATGGGTGTATCTTCTAGCAGCATTATATAAAAGTCTTCTCCATAATCTTTAGGTATTCTAGCTCTTTTACTTCTCCTAGATTCTCCTTCTTCATCCTCGTTTTGATTTCTAGGTCTAATTCTCGATTTTGAAATTTGAATATTTGCCTGTATGTTATTATTTATATTAATTTTATATGGAAATTTATCTTCAAAATAAATTGCATCTCTAGATTCTATAATTGTGTTATTTGATATTTCACTTATTTCAGAATTAATCACTAAAAATCTATTTGCGTTGCTATTTGTTGCATATCCTACAAAAATTGCATCAACAGTTTTATGTCCTATTTTGTTTCTTTTTATTTCAGGCATTTTTACTTTCGCTAAACATCCCCACATTTTAAGAAAATTTAAATTTGGTTTTCTATTTTTCCATAACTCATATGGAGTTTTATTAGTTTGTTTTACGGGGACTCGATTTAAAATTATAGAGGCAGAAATTACTGCTTCCCCCCACAAATTTTCAGGTACACCTGAATTTAAGATCATTGAATTTACCATATCCGTTAAAGTTCTATTTTTTCTTTCAGCTACCCCATTTGATTGAGGTGAATATGGAGCAGTTACCTCATGTATAATGTTATACTGATATAGGCCAATGGTTTCCCATCTTGGGTGAGTACTGCCCCCAACCCTGTGCCACAGGCATCTACTTCTACAGTGAATGTTTTATTAAAATTTGGCATAGCAAGTACAGGGGCAGTGGTCATTGCTTCCTTTAGTCTCTCAAAAGCTTCTTGTGCCTTCTCATTCCATTTAAAACTATCCTTCCTTAAGAGTTCAGTAAGGGGTTTACTTAAACCACCGTACCCTTTAATGAACTTTCGGTAGTATCATGTGAGCCCCAGGAACCCTCTTAGCTCTTTTAAGGAAGTTGGTTTAGGCCATCTGACCATGGCTTCGATTTTACTAGGGTCAGTGGCCACTCCTTTGGAGGATATGATGTGGCCCAGATACTCCACAAACTCCTGACCAAAGGAGCACTTGCTCATCTTTGCTAGAAGTTGATTTCTTCCCAACAACTCAAGTACTATTCTTAAGTGACAGACATGTTCTTCTAGACTCTTGCTATAGATCAAGATGTCATCGTAGAAAACAAGTACAAATTTCCTTGGATAGGGCTCAAAGATCTCATTCATCACTGACTGAAAAGTGGCGGGAGCATTGATTAATCCAAATGGCATGACCAAAAACTCGTAATGCCCCGCGTGGGTTCGAAAAGCAGTCTTTTCCACATCCTGTTCATGCATTCTGATTTGATGGTAACCTGACCTCAAATCTATCTTAGAGAACCACTTTGACCCTTCCAGCTCATCTAGTAAGTCATCAATAATAGGTATAGGGTACTTATCTTTAATTGTAGCTTGGTTCAGCTGTCGGTAGTCCATGCACATCCTCCAACTTTGATCCTTCTTCTTCACCAGCAGCACAGGTGAAGCATAGGGGCTGGAACTCCTTCGAATAAAATTGGCCCTTAGTAGCTCAACCACCTGTTTCTCCACTTCATCTTTTTGTTCATGACTGTGCCTATAGGGTCTGACATTAATGGGTTGAGTGCCTGGCTGTAAGGGTATTCTATGATCTTGATCCCTCTTGGGTGGCATACCTTTAGGATCTTGGAAAATATGTGAGTACTGTTCCAACACTCTCTGTTCCTCTTCTGGAATGCATTCTTCAATCTTCTTAGTATCCTCCTTTAGTTGAGCTATGGCACAACAATAGCCCTGCATCCCTGCCTTCACCCACTGTTTAGCTCCAATGGCTTTTAGCTTAGCCCATTCAGCGATGCCCTCCACAGTGACAGGCTTCCCTTCTCTGACAAAGTTGACTGAGTTGTTAGAGTAATCAAAGGTCACTCTTCCATGCTGTTTGAGCCAATCTATGCCCAAGATTATACTTGAACCATCCAATCTTATCACCCTAAGATCTGCTTGGTAGGTCTCTCCCTGCATCACCCACTGGAATTCTGGGCATTTCAACTTGCTCATAACCTTATGTCCATTTGCCACAGTGACTATAAGGGGAGTTGCTACTATCATTTTAGCCTTCATTTCTTTGGCCACTTGGAAGTCTATGAAGCTGTGGGTGCTCCCAGTGTCTATAAGTATCACTAGTGGTTTTCCCCCCAATTCACCTTGAACCTTGATAGTTTCTTGGGGGGTTTCACCACTGAGAGCATGGACTGAAATTCCCATCTCTTCTGGCTCATGTTGCTCCATATCCTCCTCTTCTTCTCCTTGAAGCATCATCTCATCAAATACCTCCTCTATTTCTACTTCCCCAATGATTTGGTTTAATGATTTACCCTGGCATTGGTGACCTGGGAAATACTTGTCACTGCACTTAAAGCATAATACAGCAGCCCTTCTCTGTTCCATCACATGTCTGCTAAGACCAGGTTGCCAAGTGGGACTCTTGGATATCATTGCTTTGTTACCCTCAGCATATCTGGGGGGTTCTCCTTTCTGGGTGGAAGTCTTTGGGAACTGGTACCCTTGGTACTGCCCACTGCTTGTCCTATTAATCATCCTGTGCTTCTTCCACATAACAGCAAGGGCTTGCTCATGCAACCTTACCTGTTCATACACCTCTTCCAAGGTGGTGGGATTAGAAAGATCTATGAATGGAACTCTAGATAAAGTGCACTAATGTAGCTCTAGATAAAGTGCTCCTCACTGAGTGTTGGATTCAGATAAAGCATTCTTATTCTCAAATCTTCAAACTTTTCTTGATAAGCATCCATAGTGGTGGTCTGCTCCAATTTATTGAAGTCTCTGACCAACTTCTTCAAGGGTGCCCCATCAAATCTCCTGCAGACAGCTTCGGTTAGCTCTGCCCAATCCACTTCTGACTTGTCCACCATATACCCTTCTTTCCACCTATGGGCTTTACGAGTGAAATGCATTGTGGCCACTTCTACCTACTGCTCCACTGGAATTTGATACAACTTGAAGAACTGCTCGCTTTTGCTAATCCACTCCCTGGGCTCCTCACCTCCAAAACTGGGGTACTCCAGCTTGGGATAGGGAATATAAGGGTGGTGCTTTGGTACTGGCTGTGTACTAACAAACTCTGCTCCCAGGTGGGGGTTTGGTAAAACTCCCTTTCCCCTATCTTCCCTAAATGGGTACTTGTTGTTACTGCTGCCTGGAAACTCTGGGCCCCCTACTCTTCCTTCTCTAATGTGCACTAATGGATTTGGATCAACCTTGAGAGAATTGGTTTGTGAACTCAGTAGCTTCAATAGCTGTTCATGCCTTCTCGCAGCTTCAATTTGCTGGGCTTCATGTCTCTGTTGCTCCCCCAACTGAATTTCTTCTAACTGGTGCACTAGGGTTTCTAATTTGTGGTTGTAATCAGCTCCAAATTGTTGTAACTTGTCTTCTATGATACTCTGACATTCTATGGTGACTGATTGCATCTTTTCTTCCATGTTACTAATTTGTTTACTCATCTCCTTGAGTCTGGTACCCTCGGCCATTTCAACCAGGTATGGATCCTTGGTATTAAAATTGAACCTGTTGTATTTAGATTTTCCTATCTTGGAGTGGTTTTGATTTCTGATGCTAAGCTTTCCTTGATTCTCAGATATGAACTAGGGCAATACTTGGGGGAAAAATCGAGAATTCAAGCTAATTCAGGCAGATCAATACCTCTCAGCAGTGCCGCTCCATGGTTCCCCAATCAGATCTGCTTGAGTTGGTTGATAACTGCTTGATTGCTGCGATGTTGCCTTGATTTGTTGTCATTTACTATCTGGTTGCCTCGATTTGTTGCTTGTTGCCCTATTGCCTCGATCGCTTGATGCCTGTTGCTTGTTGCCTCGATCTGGTACTCAGCTCTTCACGATCCCTGGGATCGGAACAGCTCTGATACCAATTTATAACACTCCTGACGATCCGCAGCCAATCGATGAAGGCGTTGAGCTGAGATTAGGCTTGGCAGTGAGGATGATGGCCGATCCGGACGATCCGTCACCGATCGAGGATTAGATTACTTTGAGATCGGTTGGCGGAGAGGATGATGGCCGATTCAGTTTGATCTAGATGATCAAACCGGAGCTGGATTGGATCTGGGAATTAGATTATTGTAGAATTAGGAAATTTGGAGAAGGGGTTTGAGGGATTTGGGAGAGGAGAGAGAAAGAGAGAGAGAATTGGAGGGAAAGAGAAGAAGTAGGAAATGAGATCAATATTCTATTTCATATCCTTCTCTGTCGTACAATGCTCTATTTATACTATTCAATCCGAGGACTAAATTGTAATACTATTACTATAGAGGGTTTTGTATGTAAAAGAGTATATCGTGAGTGGGCCTCAGTGGGCCTCTTCTCTGTGGCTACCGGACTCTTGGGTTGGGCCGTCTTCCGCTACAGTGTCGCTCCACCTCGTGCAGTCGACGGGTCGGATCCCTCCATGCCTCAGCGCCCGCTCCACTGGAATACTCCAGAACCCCCCTGACGCCCCCCTGTCGCTCCGTCCTATCTCACCAACCCTGTACTCCTATCTACCCTTACTCCTCCTCTCTCCCATCTTCCCTTACCATGGTTAGCTTCCTCCCTCTCCTCCTCCAGAGCTCCTTCCTCTTCTCTACTTCCTCTGCCTCCACTCCTCTATCACTAAGATTGTTGCAATGCTTGACTTGTATCACATACATCGCTATGAATTAATTCAAGTAATTCAGAGTCTCTATCTACACTTTTGAATGGTTGACGAGGAAGTTTAGCTTGTACACATATTTGACATTTATCTTGATTTATTTCGACTTTTGGAATTAAATTTAATTTTATCATATTTCTTAATGATTTAAAATTTATATGTCCAAGTCTAGCATGCCAAATTTGAGAAGAGCACTCGACGTTTAAAACTTGAGAATTTATATTCACATGCAAAGAAATGACATTCAATTTAAATAAACCATTACATAAAAATCCTTTCCCTACAAAATTTATTCCTCGACTAATTACAATTTTATTACATTCAAAAACTAGCTTAAAACCTCTCTGAACAAGTAGGGATCCACTAATTAGGTTTCTCCTTATCTCCGGCACATGATAAACATCGTGAAGGGTTAAGGACTTGCCAGGAGTCAACTTTAAATCAACTCGACCAATTCCCAACACATTTGCTACAGCGTATGTGCCCAAAGTCACAGTTCCTCCACTTGAGACCTGATAGGTCGAAAACCAAGAGCGATTAGCACACACATGCACATTAGCCCCGGTGTCAATCCACCAATCATTAGCATCTAAAGTCATATTTATTTCTGAAAAATAAGAAACATACCTGGATGCCATCTCAGTGGTACTAGGTCCAGCCGTCAGCATGTTGACTTGAGGCTGCCCAGAATTAGATGTTCTTTGTTTCGATGCTGTGGGAGAAGTCTTCTTGTAAAAATAGTCCTTGGCAAAGTGGTTCGTCCTGCCACAAACGTAGCAGCACCGACCCCCATTTTTTCCCTCAGCTCGTGTTCTTTTATTATTATTATAGTTATAGTTTTTATTATTTCCAAAATTATTAGTATTATGGTTATTAAATCGCCTTTTATTAAATAATTTCTTTTTATTGAAATTATTTCTATTTTGACTTTTACTTGATTTAAGATTTTCTTCCAAATTATTTATCACAGGTTGTTTTTCTTCTTTCTTATCTTTTGTTCGATTTTTCTCTTCAATTCTAATAGAATTTAGGACATAATTTAAAGTTAATTCACCTTGAATATGATTTAGGTTATGGACATGAGTTGACCATGAAGGTGGTAATTTATCAATTAGACTAGCTACAACATAATTTTCATCTAAGGTCACACCACTCAACCTTAGTTGTTCCACTATTAATTCAAATTCACTTAATTGATCAATTATTGATTTATTTTCTACCATTTTATATTTGATAAAATCAGAAGCTTTAAACCTTTTTTGTCCAGGATCTGATTGACCATATTTAGCTTCTAAGATCTTCCATAACTCTTTAGTTGAAGTAATATGACAATATATGTCATATAATTTTTCATTTAAAGCACATAATATTCTATTCAAACAATGGCAATTAATTGTGTCAGGAGTGAGGGTGGGGGTGGATGGTGCGGTCTCCGCAGTGGGAGAGAGTACAGGTGCACTTCTTTGACCTCTATGGTGGTTTACTACTGGAGGTGCCTCAGAATGACCTGGATTCGAGGTCACCTCGGTCGGATCAGAAATGGCTGAGATAAATCCCAAAGTGGTGAGCCAAAATTGCATTTGATTCCGCCACCGACGAAAATTTGTTCCGTCGAATGGTTTTGATTTAGCCGATATGACGTCATCCATTACAGTTCTCAACATGGTTTAAATATACTGTGATGATCCGGACTCCCGCAGGAACTGTGCAACATTAAACAGTGACTGTAGGGAGCTTATCCGGTGAAGCAGAATCAAAATTGAACATTTATTATTGACTCTGCGCGAAAATCGGAGCAAATGGAATTTTCCGGGAGCTTTCGGCAAAATTTCGGATGAGAATTTGGCGAAATGGACGTCGTATTTGGACTCAGCGCGCGAAAACGATCAAAACGGTATATTCGCTTTATTTTTTCACACACTTGGTACTGTTCACCGGAACAGTAACCGCCGGCCGGAATTACTGTTCCGGCCGCCGGCGGCGACCGGCGAGCGGCGGCGGGCGGCGGCGCACGGCGGCGGGCGGCGGCGCAGCGGCGGCACAGCGGCAGAGGGCGGCGGCGCAGGCGCGGGCGGGGGCTCGGGTGCGCGGTCCATGGGCCTGGCGTGCACCGGGAGCACCGAATACCCCCCGTGCCACGTGGCGGCTCCCGATTGGCTGGCCGGCTTCTAGAAGCCCACGGGGACTGTGACACGTGGCGCACCCGGATTGGCCAACATTTTCCGGAAGACCCGGCGCGGGGACCGGGCCCGTGCTCCACGTGGACACGTGGCGTCTTCTGAGTGGCATTGCACAAGGCTGTTTCCTGTTTTGTCAACACGTGGCGCGTCCTGGATGGTCCATTCCGGTGTTTGCTGTTCTGCCCGGGATCTGGTGTGGAGCCTCAGCCCATTATAAATAGCAGCCCCCACCCCTCCTCATTTCCCACCTCGGTTTTCGAGCCTTTAGAGAGAGAACCAGAGAAAGTGCCCTCTACGAAAATTCTTCCTCTCTCTCTTCTTTCTCTCTCCTCAGAATTTTAGAATTTTTGGAGTTACAGTTAGTGAGTTATCTGCGACGCGGCGCACTGCGACGGTTTTCTTTTTCGGCCCATTTCCCGTCGCAGTTCCGTCAAAAATTCCCTGTGGGCTAACCAGGAGGAATTTTTGGACGATTTTTGCGACAGCGCGTTCCTAAGAGGTAAGGCTTCGATTTCCGTGTTGATCACTTTGCTCCATTTCGTACTTTTGGCACGTTTCCCGAGGTCTCTTTGACCCCCCTTTTTGCTGTGGAAATTTCTGGACAGTGTCAACTTCTCCGATTTTTATCTTGGCGTAGGAGCATCAGATCGAGGCGTTTAAAGAGTCGATTTTGATCTACTCTTCGCGAGGAACGCAACCGTAATTTTTCTGGATTTTTCTGAGCACTATACAGAGGTGAAAAACTCCTCTCTTTTCGTGCTATTTGAAAAACAGCAAAAGCTGTATTTTTATGAATACTATAGTTACACCCTGTGCAATGTGTGTTGCTGTAGGGCACCGTTTTCGGCAGACAGCAGTTCTAGGAGACTGTGGACAACCAGGAGACTACCTGAGGTGTAATTTGAGCTGTTCGAGGTGGGCGGTTGTTGCTTACCTCATTTTTGACAAGCTCACTGGGATTACTGGAACTCCCCTAAAATTTAATATGACAATTGATGAGAACAATTGGGACAAACTAATATGACAATTGATGAGAACAATTGGGACAAACTAATATGACAATTGATGAGAACAATTGGGACAAACTAAATTGATGAGAACTATTGGGACTACTAACAGGACTACTAACAGGACTACTAACAGGACTACTAACAGGACTACTAACAGGACTACTAACAGGACAATTGATGAGAACCGCTGGGACAAACTCTCCTAAAATTTAATATAATTCCACAGATGATATGATGACTTATATTGGGACACTGTGATTGAGACAAAGGCTATAATCTCGTATGCAAATGACTTTTTAAATCTTTGACACTATTTTACAACTTTTAAAATAAAGACAGTTGCATGCATGCCCGGACATCAGGTAGGGCCACTATTTATTGCTACACTATCATATTAAGACTTGACATGTTTTATTGCTCTCTTTTGCTTTCAGTTGCTTGTCGCTCGAATATGAGCAGGGGTTTGGAATAGTATAGCCAAGGTTATGTTAGATTATAAAACTTGTGGGGTGTTGCGGTGACCGCGGACTGTAGGCGGTCGGCCAGATGTTTATCCTTGCATCAGAATGGGGTTGAGTCTGGTTTATTTTTGGCATCAGCAGGGGATCGGGCTTTTCTTTAGTGGATGGTTTTTCCCACTTATTGAGTACTATGGCATCATATCAGGGTTTCTTAGTGGATGGCTTTTTCCACTTTGATCATAGTCATGATCCAGTCCTGCTGTTTACGACACTTATGATACTTATTACTGAGGTACTTTTACTCGTGTGGGTCGCTCCCCTCGAGTGCCACTCCGGAGTGTGTTACAGGCAGGCTTGAGTCCTTGAGACTCTCATTCCCTATCGGTGTTATGCATTGGCCAGCATACCCGATTTGGGCAGGCAAGGCGCAGCAGGCAGTACCAGTTTTACTGGTGACATAAGATTGGGTTTATTCAGGCAGGCATGTTAGATAATGAGGCATACATACAGTCATTCCTTTTGGCACTGCATTTAGAGGCATGCTAGTGGTGGTTTCCCCTTTATTCAGCAGTTCTGCTTACAGCCTTACCACTTTTTCCTTTCTGGCCTCTAGTAGTCCTAGTGGGTGCGTCAGAGTTGAGGTTTTGCCCACTAGGGGAGGCTACTGGTTTATCTGGTAGTTCTCACCCCCATTATTGTTTTTCTCTTTCTTCTTCTTTATTTTGCAGAGTCGTCTGCGGGAGCTGCTAGGCTATCAGCGGCTGATAAAGGTAAGGGGATCGCTGAGTAGATAGATCTCCTGGGAGACTGAGAGCTGTAGATAGACGTTGTACCCTTCACTCAGACTGTGATATTCTCCTTTTATTTTGAGTCTGGTTTTCGCCAGCTGGTTGTATTATTATGTGAGCTGGGAGATTATTGTACATATTACAGTTTATTTTTAGTCCCAGTATGAGATACTATGTGGTTCTTCTACTTCAGCTCTGCATTATGCTCTTTTATTATTCATATTATATCGGAGCAGGTTACCAGCGCTTCGTGTACTCGGGAAATCCCGTGTGCACGGCGGATCTGTTGGCGAGCCCGGGTTCCGGGGCGTGACAGATTAAGTTGGTATCAGAGCTTAGGGATAGGTCAGTTGGGACTTAGGAAACCCTAGGCTTTTGGTAGACCCTAGGATAATAGGGCGCGAGAGACGTGACATTTTGCGAAAGTCGTTGATTTATTTGTTTGACTCTTCCAAGTAAGTGAAGAGAGACCGACATACCCCATTTCTGGTGAACAGTTATGTTGGCTGCAGACAACATAAAGTCACAGAAATAGGGGAATGTCTTTGACTTTCGCTAGATTGGGTCGTGTGGAATTTTATTTTGCTGATTTGTGGCTTTTGGTGACAGTATGTCACCCCGTCGTTATTTTTCCGTCGGGGATATTTCTACCCCTTCTGAGAAGCCCGAGCAGGCGGTATCTGCTGAGCTGGGAGAACTACGGTCCTTGGTGACCCATTTGGTGGCAAGAAGCTTTCGACAGGACCAACGCCTGGAGCAGTTGCTGGCGCAGAGAGGTGACTTGGCGGTTGACGAAGGGGCCAGGACTTTCGAGCAGCGTCCAGACAAGAAACGCCCCGCCCCAGATAATGATGGACAGGCCAGTTCAGGGAGACCACCACGACCCCTGCGGCCCCAGTCTACGGGCCGTGGGCGTCTTGATCAACGAGGACCTGGTAGATCGCAGAGGCCTCCGCAGCAGCAGTCTCGACAGTCTCGGGCGTCGGTCCGATGCATTTTCTGTAGGGGGCAGCATTCATCAAATACCTGTGGCTTGAGGGAGGGTCGATGCTTCCGATGTGGGCAGCCAGGCCACATCCGACCTACGTGCCCCTTTCGGGTTTTAGTAGCACCTTTTTCAGCATTGGCCCCTACCGCATCCCAGCAGAGGTCACAGAGGCCTCAGCGGCATAGGCAGCAGCAACAGCAGGTAAGGCAGCCTCAGTCTATAGTTAGGTGCATTTTCTGCGAAGGTCAGCACACTTCAGGTGCTTGTGACTTGAGGTTCGGCCGCTGTTTCAAGTGCGGACAGCCCGGGCACGTGCGAGTTACGTGTCCTTCGGGGATAACGGTGGCACCTACTTCGGCATCTGTCCCTACCACTTCCCAGCTACGACCGGGAGCTTCACCGACAGATCTTCAAGGAGATCAAGTTTCATTCCCCCGCCCTTCTGGAGAGAGACAGCCGTTGTTGAGCAGTCAAGATGGCTTAGCGCAGGCAAGGGATTCTGCTATGGCTGATCGAGTGGAGGCAGGTATGATTTACTTTCTGGCATAAGGACTCGTACCTCATTTTTATAGGGGCATCTCTTTTATTTGTAGAGAATGTACATCATTGCATAGGGTTAGGAATAGGACTCTCACCTTGTGCACAGAAGGTGTAGATTCCCGATTGAACTCTGCACATGGAGGAGTGCTGTTAGCCCCGCCCGATTTAGATCGAGTCCTGGATTATGCCAGTAGACCTATTGGACCTGAGTCAACTGAAGGACTTCGATGTGGTCCTCGGGATGGACTGGTTGGCTCGGTATTTTGCGACTATTGATTGTGCCGCAAGGACCGTCACTTTTAGAAAGCCAGACCAGAAAATGTTGGTATATCGGGAATGTCAGAGCGCTTTCTTTGCCTCTATGATTTCGACTTCCCGAGCGAGGCTGATGATCCGCCGAGGATGTGTAGCCTTTTTAGCTAGTGTTGTTGAGGGGCCTACGGCGGCGCCGGAACTCGGGGATATCCCTATTGCCCGCGAGTTCCCGGATGTTTTCCCACCTGAGCTGTCTAGCATGCCGCCAGATAGGGAGATTGAGTTCGTGATTAACGTAGTTCCAGGAACTGCGCCAATCTCTAAGGCTCCTTACCGGATGGCACCGGCTGAGCTGCGAGAGCTTAAGGCGCAACTCCAGGATTTGATGGACAAGGGCTTTATTAGGCCGAGTGTGTCGCCTTGGGGAGCGCCGGTGCTATTCGTGAAAAAGAAGGATGGGTCACTTCGATTATGTGTGGACTATAGGAAATTAAATAAAGTGACCATCAAAAACATGTACCCTTTGCCGCGCATCGATGATCTTTTTGATCAGCTGCAAGGGTCTTGTGTCTTCTCTAAGATAGATTTGCAGTCCGGTTACCACCAGTTAAAGGTGAAGGCCGAGGATATTCCGAAGACGGCATTCAGATCACGGTACGGGCATTATGAATTCACAGTTATGCCTTTTGGGCTAACTAATGCCCCTGTCGCGTTCATGGATTTGATGAACCGGATCTTCCGACCTTATTTGGACCGGTTCGTGGTGGTGTTCATTGATGATATCTTGGTCTACTCCCGAAGTGATGCTGAGCATGAGGAGCACTTAAGGATTGTGCTGCAACTTCTGCGAGAGAAGAAGTTGTTTACCAAGCTAGCAAAATGCGAGTTTTGGCTTCGGGAGGTAGTCTTCTTAGGCCATGTGATTTCCGCCACAGGTGTGGCAGTAGACCCAGCAAAGATTGAGGCAGTCCGTGATTGGCCCCGACCGACGACGGTTTCTGAGGTACGTAGCTTTATGGGTTTAGCTGGGTATTACCGTCGGTTTGTGGAAGGCTTTGCGAAGCTCTCCACACCCCTCACTCGCTTGACGCGTAAGGGAGTGAAGTTTATCTGGAGTGAGGACTGTCAAAAGAGCTTTGAGGAGCTGAAGAATAAACTGATGACCGCTCCTATCCTTTCCCTTCCTGTTATGGGAAAAGGATATGTGATCTATAGTGATGCATCACACAGCGGACTTGGTTGTGTGCTGATGCAGGAAGGGAGGGTAATTGCTTACGCATCAAGGCAACTCAAGGATTATGAGAAGAATTACCCTACCCATGACTTGGAGCTTGCTGCTGTAGTGTTTGCACTGAAGCTTTGGCGTCATTATCTATATGGGGAGCATTGTGAAATCTACACCGACCACAAGAGCTTAAAATACCTGTTCACATAGAAGGAGTTGAATTTGAGGCAACGTAGGTGGTTAGAGCTATTAAAGGATTATGATATTCTCTACCACCCAGGCAAGGCTAATGTGGTCGCTGATGCCTTGAGTAGGAGGGCGGTGCAAAGTTTGTCTATGTTGATCACAGACCAGGCACCGCTATTAGAGGAAATGAGACGACTCGAGATAGAGGTTGTGTCCCCTGGGGTCACTGCTAGACTGACATCTTTAGTCTTGCAGCCCACTCTGCTGGACAGGATCAAAGAGAAACAGAGTGAGGACCCCCACTTGGCCAGGATTAGAGATCATATTCCGAGTGATCAGTCGGGGGACTTTACGGTAGATGCCTCGGGAGTACTGAGGTACAGGAACCGAGCATGTGTGCCAATACATGTGGAGATTAGAGAACAGATATTGCAAGAGGCCCATTATACACCTTATACCCTACATCCTGGTGGGACTAAGATGTATAAGGACCTCAAGGCACACTTCTGGTGGAAAGGCATGAAAAGGGATATTGGGAGATTTGTGGCCCAGTGTTTAACTGGTCAGCAAGTGAAAGCTGAGCATCTAGTGCCAGCTGGCAAGTTACAAAGTCTCCCAATCCCCGAGTGAAAATGGGACCACATTACAATGGACTTTGTGGTCGGACTACCGAGGGCCCAGGGAGGAGCAGACGCTATCTGGGTAGTTGTAGATAGACTTACCAAGTCGGCGCACTTCTGCCCATGCAGGCTACGTGGCCACTTGAGCGACTAGCCCAGCTATATCTAGATGAGATAGTTAGATTACATGGAGTACCAACCTCCATTGTATCAGATTGAGACCCGAGGTTTGTTTCACGTTTCTGGATGAGTTTGCAGACAACCTTGGGAACTCAGCTTAGGTTCAGTACTGCTTTTCATCCGCAGACGGATGGACAGTCAGAACGGACGATACAAATCCTGGAGGACATGCTGAGGGCTTGTGTCTTGGATTTCGGCGGAGGGTGGATTCGGCATTTATCTTTGGCTGAATTCGCGTACAACAATAGCTTTCAAGCGAGTATTCAGATGGCTCCGTTTGAAGCATTGTATGGACGCAAGTGACGATCACCACTTTATTGGAGTGATGTGGGCGAGAGGCGGACCTTGGGACCAGATGTGTTGTTAGAGGCAGAGGAGAAGGTCCGAGTGATTCGGGAGCATCTTCAAACCGCCCAAAGCCGACAAAGGAGTTATGCCGATGTTCGGCGACGAGACTTAGAATTTCAGGTTGGAGATCATGTATTCCTGAAAGTCTCGCCATCCAAAGGAATCAGGAGGTTCGGCATTCGTGGGAAACTTAGCCCCCGATATATTGGACCCTTTGAGGTATTGGGGCGTATCGGGCCAGTTGCCTACCGACTCGCACTTCCTCCAAGGCTTGTTGGTGTTCATGATGTATTTCATGTTTCTACTTTAAGAAAGTATATCTTCGACCCATCGCACGAGATCAGCGAGGATTTGAGGTATGAAGAACGCCCACTGCGAGTTCTGGATCGAGAGGTGAAAGAATTACGCAGTCGGGCCATTCCCTATGTGAAAATCCAATGGAGCAGTCATGACGAGCGCGAGGCTACATGGGAGCTCGAGTCGGAGATGAGGGATGCTCACCCCTACTTATTCGAGACATCGGACTGAGGATTATTGTTTAGTCTCGTTTCGAGGACGAAACTCTTTTTAGTGGGGGAGGATGTGATGATCCGGACTCCCGCAGGAACTGTGCAACATTAAACAGTGACTGTAGGGAGCTTATCCGGTGAAGCAGAATCAAAATTGAACATTTATTATTGACTCTGCGCGAAAATCGGAGCAAATGGAATTTTCCGGGAGCTTTCGGCAAAATTTCGGATGAGAATTTGGCGAAATGGACGTCGTATTTGGACTCAGCGCGCGAAAACGATCAAAACGGTATATTCGCTTTATTTTTTCACACACTTGGTACTGTTCACCGGAACAGTAACCGCCCGGCCGGAATTACTGTTCCGGCCGCCGGCGGCGACCGGCGAGCGGCGGCGGGCGGCGGCGCACGGCGGCGGGCGGCGGCGCAGCGGCGGCACAGCGGCAGAGGGCGGCGGCGCAGGCGCGGGCGGGGGCTCGGGTGCGCGGTCCATGGGCCTGGCGTGCACCGGGAGCACCGAATACCCCCCGTGCCACGTGGCGGCTCCCGATTGGCTGGCCGGCTTCTAGAAGCCCACGGGGACTGTGACACGTGGCGCACCCGGATTGGCCAACATTTTCCGGAAGACCCGGCGCGGGGACCGGGCCCGTGCTCCACGTGGACACGTGGCGTCTTCTGAGTGGCATTGCACAAGGCTGTTTCCTGTTTTGTCAACACGTGGCGCGTCCTGGATGGTCCATTCCGGTGTTTGCTGTTCTGCCCGGGATCTGGTGTGGAGCCTCAGCCCATTATAAATAGCAGCCCCCACCCCTCCTCATTTCCCACCTCGGTTTTCGATCCTTTAGAGAGAGAACCAGAGAAAGTGCCCTCTACGAAAATTCTTCCTCTCTCTCTCCTCTCTCTCTCCTCAGAATTTTAGAATTTTTGGAGTTACAGTTAGTGAGTTATCTGCGACGCGGCGCACTGCGACGGTTTTCTTTTTCGGCCCATTTCCCGTCGCAGTTCCGTCGAAAATTCCCTGTGGGCTAACCAGGAGGAATTTTTGGACGATTTTTGCGACAGCGCGTTCCTAAGAGGTAAGGCTTCGATTTCCGTGTTGATCACTTTGCTCCATTTCGTACTTTTGGCACGTTTCCCGAGGTCTCTTTGACCCCCCTTTTTGCTGTGGAAATTTCTGGACAGTGTCAACTTCTCCGATTTTTATCTTGGCGTAGGAGCATCAGATCGAGGCGTTTAAAGAGTCGATTTTGATCTACTCTTCGCGAGGAACGCAACCGTAATTTTTCTGGATTTTTCTGAGCACTATACAGAGGTGAAAAACTCCTCTCTTTTCGTGCTATTTGAAAAACAGCAAAAGCTGTATTTTTATGAATACTATAGTTACACCCTGTGCAATGTGTGTTGCTGTAGGGCACCGTTTTCGGCAGACAGCAGTTCTAGGAGACTGTGGACAACCAGGAGACTACCTGAGGTGTAATTTGAGCTGTTCGAGGTGGGCGGTTGTTGCTTACCTCATTTTTGACAAGCTCACTGGGATTACTGGAACTCCCCTAAAATTTAATATGACAATTGATGAGAACAATTGGGACAAACTAATATGACAATTGATGAGAACAATTGGGACAAACTAATATGACAATTGATGAGAACAATTGGGACAAACTAAATTGATGAGAACTATTGGGACTACTAACAGGACTACTAACAGGACTACTAACAGGACTACTAACAGGACTACTAACAGGACAATTGATGAGAACCGCTGGGACAAACTCTCCTAAAATTTAATATAATTCCACAGATGATATGATGACTTATATTGGGACACTGTGATTGAGACAAAGGCTATAATCTCGTATGCAAATGACTTTTTAAATCTTTGACACTATTTTACAACTTTTAAAATAAAGACAGTTGCATGCATGCCCGGACATCAGGTAGGGCCACTATTTATTGCTACACTATCATATTAAGACTTGACATGTTTTATTGCTCTCTTTTGCTTTCAGTTGCTTGTCGCTCGAATATGAGCAGGGGTTTGGAATAGTATAGCCAAGGTTATGTTAGATTATAAAACTTGTGGGGTGTTGCGGTGACCGCGGACTGTAGGCGGTCGGCCAGATGTTTATCCTTGCATCAGAATGGGGTTGAGTCTGGTTTATTTTTGGCATCAGCAGGGGATCGGGCTTTTCTTTAGTGGATGGTTTTTCCCACTTATTGAGTACTATGGCATCATATCAGGGTTTCTTAGTGGATGGCTTTTTCCACTTTGATCATAGTCATGATCCAGTCCTGCTGTTTACGACACTTATGATACTTATTACTGAGGTACTTTTACTCGTGTGGGTCGCTCCCCTCGAGTGCCACTCCGGAGTGTGTTACAGGCAGGCTTGAGTCCTTGAGACTCTCATTCCCTATCGGTGTTATGCATTGGCCAGCATACCCGATTTGGGCAGGCAAGGCGCAGCAGGCAGTACCAGTTTTACTGGTGACATAAGATTGGGTTTATTCAGGCAGGCATGTTAGATAATGAGGCATACATACAGTCATTCCTTTTGGCACTGCATTTAGAGGCATGCTAGTGGTGGTTTCCCCTTTATTCAGCAGTTCTGCTTACAGCCTTACCACTTTTTCCTTTCTGGCCTCTAGTAGTCCTAGTGGGTGCGTCAGAGTTGAGGTTTTGCCCACTAGGGGAGGCTACTGGTTTATCTGGTAGTTCTCACCCCCATTATTGTTTTTCTCTTTCTTCTTCTTTATTTTGCAGAGTCGTCTGCGGGAGCTGCTAGGCTATCAGCGGCTGATAAAGGTAAGGGGATCGCTGAGTAGATAGATCTCCTGGGAGACTGAGAGCTGTAGATAGACGTTGTACCCTTCACTCAGACTGTGATATTCTCCTTTTATTTTGAGTCTGGTTTTCGCCAGCTGGTTGTATTATTATGTGAGCTGGGAGATTATTGTACATATTACAGTTTATTTTTAGTCCCAGTATGAGATACTATGTGGTTCTTCTACTTCAGCTCTGCATTATGCTCTTTTATTATTCATATTATATCGGAGCAGGTTACCAGCGCTTCGTGTACTCGGGAAATCCCGTGTGCACGGCGGATCTGTTGGCGAGCCCGGGTTCCGGGGCGTGACATATACTATAATAAATAAATAGAGCAAATAAATATTGATACTCTACTGTAAAAATAAAACTATAAATTTAAAGCAGTTCAATATGATAAAACACCAAACTGAAAAATTGATGCTAATAATAAAAGCAAGCAATAAGCAAAAATGAAAGAATATTGATCGGATTTTTTTTTTCCCTTTTTTTTTTTGTTCTCAATAGATAATAACAAATATGAAATTATCTCTAATATTAACAAAACCTGATTACTCTGTTTTAATTCGATTTAACAGAGAAATTTCTTTTTTTTTTTCTTTTCCTCTTTTCTTTTGGATAACTACAAATTTAGAAATGAAGATAAAATGCTTTGCCTGATAATCTTTAGATCAAATATTAAGAGAAACAGTTAAATAAAATTTTATCAAATTCTAGATAAAGTTACTCTAGATTGTTGGGATAAATTCTAGAATTTGATTTTATTTCTCAATATTTGATTAAATCTATTAAAGATAAATATTAAATCTATTAACAGATGAATATTAAAATATGAATAAAAATAAATCAAAAAATAAAGGGTTTCGAGAAATAGCCTGGTGAGGCGTGCAATACACTGTCCTAGAGTAACTTTAGCCCCTCCGCGTGCTAGTCTCTGGCGTAGTTTCTCTAGCGATACAACACCTCGGATTATCCCGATCTCCTTGATTGCACGAGGAGCCCCTCCGCGTGCGAGTCTCTGGCGTAGTTTCTCTAGCGATACAACACCTCGAATTATTCCGATCTCCTTGATTGCACGAGGAGTGCTTGATTGAACGCAATCCGGCTTTCAAAATCTCAACTCAAGATAATATAAAATAAAATAAAAAGATATGTTGGTTAGGATTTTTGATATCTTTCAGATCTCATCTCATATTCTCTATCCTTTATTTTTCTTTTATAATAAATAGACGGTCCAAAATGACCGTTGAAATTCGTTCCCCTAAAACGGAATATACGATCCCACTTCTCGTGAGAAAGCGGAGTACGTTACCCCTTTTTCCGGATAGAGAAGAGAAAGAGGGAATACGTAGATATTTTTCTCATATTAAATAAATATATTAAATTAAATTTTAAATTAAATTTTTTAGATTAAATTTAAATCTTTTAAATTCACAATACTTATCACGAAAACGAGCGCTCGATCAAATCAATGATAAGATATATAGTTCTCACGTCATTCACGCGCAATTACCATGTCGTCATTATCGTGGTCGTCGACGTTACTTTGGAGTCGCCGTTGCTATCGCCGAGAAATCGAGTGAAAGGACACATGTCCTTCCCTCGCATTGCCGTTGTCAGAGAAGAGGAAGGGCTATGGAACCTCCCATTTGCCATTGCGGTCGTCGTTGTCATCCCGTGCATCTTCTTTGTTTTATTTCTTCTTTTTTCTTGCCTTTTTCTTTTTTTTTGTGCTGGTGTGAGAGAGGGGGACCCACGACCTCTCTCTCTCTCTCTCCGATTCAGAGATAGGGACGGTTGGGGCCTCCCTCTCAGCGCCTCTCTCATTCTCTTTTATTTTATTTTTCGGTTTTAAATTTTGTTTTTATGGTCTAATTTATAATAATTTTAGAATTTTTTTATTTTAAAAAGTAATTCAAAAAATTTAGAGCGGGCTCGTGATCTCAGAGCCAAGAAGCTTTCCTTGGCGAGCGCTTCGCCGTCGGATGACATCCCGTGTTCGTCTCCTTTGAGGTCTCCGCCTGCTCCCCCCGCACCCCTTCCCTCTTCGGTCTGCCCTCCACTTCTTTGCCCTCCTTCCCCTGGTAGGGTTGGGCGTGTGGAGGGCCCGTCACGGGACCGGGAGCCCTCATTCCCGCTTTCGGAGGCCGATGTGGCTCTCATTAAGGCTTCCTGCGGTATTTTGGATCCGATTGTTGACCCCCTTCTTGCTCCGCCTGCTATCAGCAGCGTGCTTGTCCGTCCCGTGGCGGCGGAGGCGGCTGATCCGTAGCGTGCGGATGGGATCTCGGGGGTTCTTTGGAGGGTATCGCTTCGTTTGTTCTTATGGCTAGGAATCGGGTCTTTCGTTTCCTTTCTTGGAACGTTCGTGGTTTAAACGACCCTTATAAACGCTCGTCTATCTTACCTCTTATTCGGAATAGTAGGTGCTGTGTGGTGTGCCTTCAAGAGACGAAGTTAGCCTTCACTTCTGCTGTTATTCTCCGCTCTGTGTGTGGCTGCTACCTGCGTGATTTTCGAACTCTTGATGCCGTTGGTTCCAGAGGGGGCCTTCTTACTGCCTGGAACTCGGTTGTCTACGACTGTCTTGTAGACTGGATTGGGTCTTATTCGCTGAACGTGGTTCTCAGGAGGAAGGCTGACAATGTGTTGGTTTTGATCTCGAACATTTATGGCCCCACTGGTGGTCTCTGTAAGGAGGACTTCTTTTTGGAGCTATCTGATATTTGCAGCCTGTCTCCACACTCTTGGATTGCTCTGGGTGACTTCAATGTCCTCTACTCTGTTCAGGACAAGAACGGCCCGCCCTCGAACGTCTCCGACATTCTCCGGTTTAGGGAGGTTATTAACCGGATGGACCTCTATGATATCCCCCTATCGAACCGCTCCTTCACCTGGACCAACGGCAGAAGTTCACCTACTCTTGAGCGCCTTGATCGGGTTTTCATCTCGCATGGCTGGCTTTCCCACTTTCCGAGCACCACTCTTCGGGCTCTCCCTCGCCCTAGGTCGGATCACTCTCCTCTGGTTGCCACTGCCTTCTCTTTCATTCCCTCTGCTTCTCTGTTTAGGTTCGAAACCTACTGGCTTCGCTATCCTGACATCTCGAGGGTGATCTCCGATGCCTGGAACTCGGTGCCGTCGGGCTGGGGGCCCTTGGCTTGTTTCACCGCCAAACTCAACAGTGCCTGTTTGGCTCTCCAATCTTGGAGCATGGGTCTTTCGTCCACGATTAAAAAGCAGTGCGACTGCTGCCTCTTTTGGATTGAGTGGCTGGATCTAGCGGAAGAAGGTAGGCCTTTGAACGCGCTCGAACGTTCTTTGCGGCCTCGGCTCAAGGTCAGGTACGAAGAGCTTTGCCTCCAGGAATAATTAAAATGGAAACAACGCTCTCGGATCCTTTGGTTAAAAGCGGGGGATTCCAACTCGAAGTTCTTCCATCGCAAAGCCAACTGCCGCAGGATTAGAAACCGCATCTCCTGTTTGTCGGTTGGCAACTCCCCCCTTTCTTCGCACCAGGACATCGCCTCCTATCTCCGCTCCTTCTTCAGCAAGCAGCTGGGGAGTGCCTCCCCTCCTAGGTCCACGATTAATTTTCCGCTCCTTTATCAGGCAGCTTCTTATGACCTCTCCTCCCTCCAGTCGCCCTTCTCTTTACAGGAGGTTAGAGATGCCGTGTTTTCTTCAGCCCTGGAGAAAGCCCCGGGGCCCGACGGCTTCCCATACCTTTTCTACCAGCGTTTTTGGGACATCCTCCATCAGGATATTATGGGTGTCTTCGAGGGCTTCTATAATGGCTCCATCAGTCTATTGAACTTTAATTCTAGTTGGATTTGCCCTATCCCAAAGAAGTTGGCGGTTTCGTCAGCTAGGGACCTCCGCCCGATCAGTCTTGTTCACAGCTTGCCCAAGCTCATATCAAAAGTGCTGGCCTCGCGGTTGCAACGGTGTCTCCATTTTCTGATCAACCCCTTTTAGACGGTGTTCATCAAGGGGCGACATCTTCTCGATAATTTTTATTGTGCCCAGCTTATGGTTCATCACCTTCAATCCACCAAGACGCAGGCGGCCTTGCTTAAAATTGACTATGAAAGAGCCTTCGACCACATCAACTGGACCTTTGTAAAACAATTGCTTCTGGCTCGTGGTTTCGGAGATCGCTGGGTTCGGTGGATCGATGAACTGCTCTCGACGGCCTCGGCAGCGGTTTTACTTAATGGAGTTCCGGGCAAGACTTTCTGCTACACGCAAGGGCTCCGCCAAGGGGACCCCCTCTCCCCTCTTCTCTTTATCTTGTGTATTGATGTTTTATTTAACATGTTGCAGCTAGCGATTAACGCAGACCTCTTACCGTCAGTTGGGGTTAAGGAAGTTAAGATCCATTCGCTGTAGTTCGCGGACGACTTGCTCATCTTTTTCGATGGATCCTTAAGGTCGGCGGCTACTATCTTGCTGATCCTGAACTCCTTCTCGGAGAACTCGGGCCTCGTGATTAATTACGATAAAAGCTCTCTTATTCCTATTATCTTGGCTCCCGACTGAACGTTGGCGTTGGCTAATTTCTTCGGCTGCCAAATTCAGGCTTTCCCATTCAAGTATTTAGGTCTTCCCCTCTCTCCCCGAAAGCTGCGTAAATCTGATTATCTTCCCCTTATTGAGAAACTCGAATGTCGGTTAGCTGGTTGGAAGGGCCTGATGCTATCGAGGGGCGGGCGTCTGGTCCTTCTCAACTCGGTTCTTTCAGGTATCCCCTCTTTCTTCTGTTCGGCGTTCCGGCTTCCGAAGTGGGCCTCCTGCGCCATCGACAAAATTCGAAGGAGCTTTTTCTGGAAGGGAAGAAAGCTAACTAATGGTTTTCATTGCTTAGTTTCTTGGGACTCTGTCTGTCGCCCCAAAGGGCAAGGAGGCCTCGGCATCCGCCAGCTTCAACCGATGAACTCAGCCCTTCTCATGAAGGGGCTCTGGAATTTCTTTAGCTCCCCCTGGCTACCTTGGGTTCGGATTCTGCGGTCCAAGCACTACAAGCACAGACCGCTAGCACTGACAGGCAGATATCCGTCCGGCTGCTCGCCAATTTGGAGGGACATCCTTCGTCTGGATCTTGCTTTCTCTACATCGGTATACTTCTCCCTCGGCAATGGCCTATCTCTGTCGTTCTGGAATGCCCGCTGGGTGGGGGAGTTCACACTGCGAAACCTCCTCCCTAACCTGCATGCGGCGGCGTCTTTCAACCACCTTTCCGTCTCCGCTTGGTTGCACAGATACTTGGACAACCCCGCCTCGGCTTTCAACCATCCGCTGTCTAACCTGGAACTGGGAGAGCTTCACCAACTCGGGGGTTTGCTTGGCATCTCTTCGCTCTCCTTCGCTGAGGACTCTCCTATTTGGCGCTGGAGTAAGCAGGGCTACTTCTCTACCTCGAGTGCTTACCAGTTCTTGACGTTCAGCGGGGTCAATGATCGCAATACCCTTTTCCTTTGGAACCTTAGGGCACCACTCCGGGTTAAAATTTTTATTTGGTTAGCCGCGAGAAATAGGGTTTTGACAGCTGATACGCTTGCTAAGCGGGGTTGGCACGGACCTACCATCTGTGTGTTTTGCAGCAGAAGTGCAGAAAACCTGGATCACATGCTCTTTTCTTGTAGCTTCGCTATCTCTCTGTGGAATCGCCTTCTGGTTGGAATGCCGAGGTACTCTAGGCCAGGTCACGGACCATTGGGCCTGACCTCTAGATGGGGAGCACTTAGATCACCATTGTCGGGCACGTCCAGAGATCTTTTTGATATCCTTTTTGCGGCGGCATGTTGGGAGCTATGGAAAGAGAGGAACAATAGATTGTTCAACAACAGGTTCTCCTCTAGCGTCGCTATCGAGGGAAGAGTGGGGTCTCTGGCAAGGTTCTGGGCCGACAACCTTAGGGTGCGCAACATCTAGAAACTTCGGCCTTTGGACGGTTCTACCAGTGCTCATTCTTGCTTCTCTTAACCTCGCTGGCAGATTTGGAGTTTACGGAATCAGAGTTGCTTCAGCAACCGCACCCCCGCTGCTAAGAATTGGGAAGGAGTCCTGCTGTTACTTGTTTTGTTTTGGTTTTATCCCTGTCCTGTGGGTTCGGTGTGCTTTCATTGTTCATCGGTCGCTGTGTACTTCGGTCGAGCTTTGTCTGCTCAGTTCCTGCTTCTCTTCTTTCGCTCTGTACTCCTTCTCAAATAGGGTATATCCCTGTTTAATCAAAAAAAAAAAAAAATTAGAATATAGGACAATAATATATATATATATATATATATATATATATATATATATATATATATATATATATATATATATATATATATGGATCATTTAGGATAAATATCAATTCATTCATATTTATTTTATGAGTAATGCTACATGTACACCCCGAAGGGGTGTACATCCTACACCTCCACCCCTTTAATGGTGTCGATGTTTTTTACGGGTCACATCAAGTGACCCCTCATCACACCCCCACCCTTAGATGGGTGGGGGTGTGAGATGTACATTCCTTACGGGTGTACAAGTAGCATTTTCCTTATTTTATTCTCTCTTTTCATTTCCATATTTGTTTTTATTTTATTTTTTTTTATTTTAATTTTTTTAAAATTTTTTTATTCCTACACTCCAATGTAAAGACTTAAATGTCATGCCACAGAACTATACCGTAAATTTGCCGACACGATATAACACGGTGTGTACCGAACTGTGCCGAAAAGTATCGGTTATAAAAAATATATTTGTGCCAACAAATAATGACATAAAATATTTATTTTTTCTAGTAACAAAATTTTTTAATTATTTATTATATATCTTTATAAAATTTTTTAAATTTTATTAAAAAAATTATTTAATAATTTTTAAAAATAAGTGTTTTGGACTGTGTTATTAGTATGAAAGCTGTATCATGCCGACAAGCACGATGTTGCACTGTGGTTATAACTTGTGCAGATGAATATTTAATTTTTTTTTTTTAATATGTAAGTATGACAAACCTATTATTCTATGTAAAATAGGCTCAACTATATTAACCCCATATCCTCCAGACTAAGTGACCATTGTTGTTAGGGAGGGGGAGAGAGAGGAAAAGCTCTTCAGAGCAGCAACAACCTCGAAGCTAGTTCAAACTAGTGGGAGGTTGTGCATGTGCAAAGAGAGAGAGAGAGAGAGAAATATATATACACATAAATATACATGGCTCGTGGAAAGGTGCAGATGAAGAGGATCGAGAACCCGGTCCACCGCCAGGTGACCTTCTGCAAGCGCCGCGCGGGGCTCCTCAAGAAGGCGAGGGAGCTCTCGGTGCTGTGCGACGCCGATATCGGCATCATCATCTTCTCCACACATGGAAAGCTCTATGAGCTTGCCACTAAGGGGTATGTTGATCACTTAATTCCCGTCATGTAGATTGAGTTCACTAAGGATCAAATTACACTTGTACGAGTATTGTAAAATCAAATGCGCTATTGTGCAAATATAGTAAAATCAAATCTTTAGATGCCTCAAAATGGAAGTCTAAAATGCTTGAATGTTTGATAACATATTAAAGGCCTATACATATATAAAAAAATAATTATAATAGAAGTTTTGAAAAAATCTATTTTATTCAGCATCTAGAAGTACCAAAATCAGTGATTTGAGTTCCGTAAAACCACACAAAACTTACCCAAACTATGAACTATGTTGGTTCCACTAGTTGACTTTTCAAAATTTTTATTTTACCATCTAATTTTTAAATTTATTTTATTTGAATCATTTAATTTGTTTTATTTGAATCAGTCGGCGGCACTGTGACTTTAAATTTTAAGCTAATTATTGTATTATTTAATAAATTTATAGCTGTGAGAATTATATGAAATATATATATACTAACTAAATTTGTAAAGATAAATGACGCATTCAAATTTTAAAAACAAAATTTTATTCACCAATTCAAATCAAACAAATTAAAAGATTAAGTAGTAAAATCAAAATTTTGAAAGATCAGATAATCGAATCAAAAATGATCCATGAATAGTTAGGATAAGTTTTGCCAGTTTTTACATTTAAATTTGCCATAAGATTTATTCATTGTTCAATCCATAGGATATAGTTTTCCAAAAGTCATAATTTTTGTACATTAGCTAGCCTTTTAAAAATTGTAGATCATGCCCAACTGTTTTGATATTAGGCTGGCATAAAAAATGTGTGTAACTTGAAATTGCTGAAGTTGATCCCAAATCTATTAGGTATAATTAGACAGAAACAACTTATATAGACAAATTCTCGCTCCAAAGTTATAAAATTGATGAGAATGTTGTTGAATTATTTTGCCAAAAGGACTATGGAGGGCTTGATTGAGAGGTACAAAAATGCATGTGGGGAAGCCCATGCTGAAGGCGGTGAGTCGAGCCAACCCCAGGTGAGCCCTATTCTTCTACTATATTCTTCTCTTTTTTGTCTTTTTTGTCTTTTTCTTTTTACTTCTCTTTTCTTTTTTTTTTCTTTCTTTTTTCTTTTTTTTTTTTATTCTTTTGAAGGGTATGATTCTACTCTTCTGGCGGTTGACATTATTATCCAATAGCATTTGGTGGTTTATCAATGTTGATGGATGGCTAAACATTTATTTGTTTTTTTCCTTATTTGTTTGCTTATTTACTAGTGATACTTTATGCTGCAAAAGTATAACCCCACACACACACACACACACACACACACACATATATATATATATATATATATATATATATATATATATATATATATATATATATATATATATATATATATATATATATATATATATATATATATATATATATATATATATATATATATATATATATATATATAGAGAGAGAGAGAGAGAGAGAGAGAGAGAGAGAGAGAGAGAGAGTCCAGCTACTATACTATCTATAGCACTAAGCATTTTATGCTATTAAGTTTTCTGCTGGTAGATCTACCCCTTTAATTATTTTTATCTCTTAGATCATTTTATTTCACCAACCATGCACCCACTAAACTCTAGGCGACCACTATCATCCTAACCGTACATTCCTTTATCCAAGGGCCGAGAACCTAATAACACCAATGGCTTGGTGCTATTGATAGTTGTTAAGTCCAAAATTTTCGCCACTCGAGAAAGCAGCACGTAGCGAATACCATCGGCTACAAACCATCAACCGATTGGAGAACGAGCCCGGCGCAGAAGACTCGAGCCTCAATCAAGACCAGTGTGCAGCCGCATAAAGGTGCAGCTTGCGACACTCACCGTCGGCTAAAGACATCAGCCGATAAGAAAAGCAGCCGACAAGTAAACCATCGCTTCGCCTAGGAGTGACCTCGGCCGAAGACGAGCACCAATTCAACTCAATCAGGCGACGAGGAAGGCAAGAATCAAAGTTAGCCTTTGTTTGTTCAAGCCGAAGAAGGGGAAGACTTCCAAAGTAAGGAGCGCGAGATTTGAGCGTAAATCCCGCAACTAACCCACAACGGCAAGCCGTGCCCAGCATAAGAAAACGCCGAGAATCACGCTCTGGCGTGATAATAATGGGATGAAGTTGGACAGAAAACTGACCACCATCTTGTTTGAGGAATATCTGACTCAAAAGGAAATAGGTACTGAATATCCGATAACCTCCCCTAATTTATGTCGATAATTCATATCAGCGCCTAATAACGTTGGTTTAGGGAGTGTATAAATACTCGAACCATCGAAGAAAAAAAGAGGTCCGGCAATCTCGTAAACCCGTGATCGAGGTTTTTCATATCTTTACTACTTTTCTAGGAGTAAATTAATTGTAATCTTTACCGCTTTTAGTAGGAGTAGGCTTATTTGTAATTTCTTCCCTTTTCTCTTCCTTATAACCCCTTTCCAAGCAATACAAAGTTATAATCGGCTCATCAACCGTGTCCATATCATTGTCTCTATTATCCGGTTCGGCTGCTCCAAGTCGAACCCAGTCTTTCTTTCTCCATCTCCATATCCCGATTCTGCTATTCTAAGCCGAACGGTCGTGAGAGTTACCAGAGGAGAACCTGGCCGAGTAGATCCCTCCTCAACCCAATTGCTTGATCGAGTTGGGACGCGGCGCATCACACCTTATAGGGTCACCCTAGGGGCCGATCCCTGATCACTATTTTTGGCCCCAACAATAGTATAGTAGCCTTGTTCTCTCTCTCTCTCTCTCTCTTTCTCTCTCTCTCTCTCTATACATATATATATATATATATATATATATATATATATATATATATATATATATATATATATATATATATATATATATATATATATATATATATATATATATAATTGAGCCCCTATGCTTTTAAAAGCAAGTCATTGGTGTTTGTGAGTTTTCAACACTGGGTTGAAAAGATGGGAGGTTAGAATGATAGTGGGTCTCTAGGGTTTAATTAGTGGTTAGTGGAATAATATTATCTAACGGGTAGAATTAATTAAATAGATAAATCTAACGGTAAAAAACTTATAAGTACCAAATGATTGATACTTTTACAAGCAATATAGTCACACTTTATATATATATATATATATATATATATATATATATATATATATATATATATATATATATATATATATATATATATATATATATATATATATATATATATATAATTGAGCTTCTATGCTTTTAAAAATACCAAGTCATTAGTGCTTATAGATTTTTAGCCTTTGAATGAAAAGATGTGTGGTTAAGATGATAGTGGGCCCCCTAAATTAAGTGACTAGTTGGTGGAATAGAATAATCTAAGGAATGAAATTAGTTAAAGGGGTAGATCTAATGTAGAAAACTTACATGCACCAATTGCTTAGTGATTGTACAAGCATAGTAGCCAGACTATATATATAGTCGACCTGGAATGTTATCGATAACAAACGGGCTCCGTTACCACCCATTTATTTTCGATGATGGAGCTTCCAAAATGACGATCGATATCGATAAATATGATCTAGACCATTTAAACTATCTTAAAATTAAATTTCATACTTTTTTTATATTATTTTCTTGCCCATCAAGTGGACACAAAAATGAACGGCGAAAAATGAATATCCTTAATAAAGTAAAAATATGAGTTTTGTCACGCCCCGAGGTCGAAACTGTGACCCGGGCCCGCCAACAGATCCGTCGCCCATACGGAAAACCCCGTATAGACGAAGGACTAACCTGCAAAAGATACTACAACTACAATATAGATATCACAGTTGAAAAGTAACTGCTGTAAAACTAAAAATCCAATTACTATACAATTGAAAATAAGAAAAAAATACACTATCCAACTCCCAAAATAATCATCAATACATCATCCTCTGATACAATATCTAAGAAACCGAACGGGGAGTTAAACTAAAATAATAATACATCTGTGTACAGGCTCACGGTACAAGTCAGATCCTCACCATACAACAGTCTCTCAAAATAAAGAAATCTCTCAAAAGAGTAAAATATACTAATCTAACAGACTGTACTATAAATCTCCAATAAGGGGGTACAGCTACTCTCCAAAGACAGGTAGGGATCTAGCTCGCGACTCCCTCGCCTCGATCAAAAGAAACAACAACAGCAGGGGTAGGAATTGGCGAAGATGCCTCAGCAAAATTGTCACCGACAGAGGATGTGAGAACTACACCGTCACGTAATTCTCAGTGGGCAACTGCCACCAAGCCCGACGGTCTGCCCACTAAGTCTACTAGAGGCATAAAATAACAAATGCAGTACTAAAAAGAAAAGGCTGAAATAACTCTACAGCTACTATGCCTCTATCTAAATGCTCAAGGGGTGATACAGATGAAACATGATGCACCTACTATCTCTCGATAAAACAATCACCCAATCTACACTGACTACCACATAGGGTCCAGTCAAACCTGCGCCCACATACTGCCATTACATCCACGGAGGACTGGACTTACGTAGGGCATCCGTGACTGCCTAAAAAAAGGCCCAGCTAGAGGGACTGTGTTGACAATTCGCGATAGCAAGTAACAGGCCCAGCTCCGGAGCGGCACTCGAGGGGCGCGCACCCACCGAGGAAAGTATCCATGCATCTCTATCGAGCTCAATACGGCTTATGCAGGCTATAATCCAAATCCACGATCAACAAGATCGACAGTACTCAAATCACATCTTTGACTTACTAGCTGGAAATCCTCAACAGCCGGGACCCACCGTCGACTCAGACGGCTCCCAAGACAAGTACTGATCTAAACACAGCTACCAGACTCCACTCGGCCCCCTAACACGAGTGTAACATGCATCCCACGACCACCCGACCACTCGGCCCACTACCCGTGCGAGGAACTCTAAGTCCAGGTGACAAAAATAAATATGTGGGAGTGTCTAAAGCACAAATAAACTAGCCCAAGTTGGAGTTTTCTACTAGTCTGGTTGAACATGCAACATATGATAGGGTCCTAAGTCAAGTTCCAATAATAGCATTTAATTTAACACAAATAGGAAGCACTAGTCAATATGATCCTAATAACAACACCAGAAAATATTATCTCACACAAACATGCTTCCTATCACCGCTCACATTATGCATGCTCACTAACACAAGTAGAATTAGAGAACCGTCCACCAGTTTTGAAGACGAAGCAACCCACCTGAATGCGCGCGTCGATCCCAAGTCCAAATAAGCCGAAACTGAACGGGGATAATCCTCAGATTCCCACGAATCCAACGAGCCCAAAAACATTAGAAAACTCCTCTTGGGCACAAAGATACAGTCCAAACATTGCGGTAAGCAAAAATCCTCACGATCACAAATCTGTGAAAAGATCAGTCCGAAAAAAGCCAAAATATCACCTGTGAGATGATCTCCAAAAAATCCAATAATAATATGGCTGTGATCCTCGCGAAGCGTAGATGTCGATCGAGTCCTCACAATCCAAAATCCGATAACCGAGCGTAGAGATAAAAATCGAAAAAGCTCTGCTGTTCAGGAAAACCAGCAACAAGAAAAGGGGTTCAAAGATGCTCCGAATACCCTAATAAAAACCCAAAACTGAGATGAGCGAAAAACACAAAAAACGAAGATCTACCTCTCGTGAAACCGATGCCGCAAAAATCGGTCAAAAACTCCCACCCGTCAGTCATGGGGAGCTAGCGGAAGAAGTGTCGACGAAAAACTCGGTATCAAAGGTGCGTCGAAGCTCGTGATGTGAAGAAGAACGCAGATGAGACGCCTTCCAAAAATTCCTCGGGATGCCAAAAGTCGAAGAAGACTCGAAGGTGGAACTCCCTGTCGAAGATGCGCTCAAGAGAGGCTCGAAAAAGAACAGAAAATGAGGCCCAAATAGGCTATTTATAACCCAACCCATCAAAAAAGGAAAATCGGATTCGGGTGCCCGAATCCGGCCCCGGCCCGGTACTGTGCGCGCCCGAAATCCCCCGGGCGCACCACGTGGCCCGCACTACGCCCCGTGCATGCGCGCCCGCCAATCACGCCGCGCAGCGTGGCAGTGCGGTCTACGGCGGGAAGCGCGCTCCACGGTTCACGCCTGGCCAGCCGGGTCGCTGCGCCCGCCAATGGACGGGCGACACGTGGCCTGCACAGTCCACCGTGCGCCGCGCCCGGCGCGGAGCGCGCCCTGTCTCACGGGTATTGACCGACCAACCGTAGCTTACCACGTGTCCCCATGCGCGTTTTCGTTGGTCCCGGTGCACGCGGAAGTGGGCCGTGGGCCGGCCCACTTAAGAATTCGGCCCGAAGGCCCAGTAAGTCCAAAAATAACCGATTTTCAACGTTTTCACGCACTGAGTCCGTTTTTGGCATCCGTTTGACGCACAACGGGCTCGATACACCAATAATAGGTGTTTTCTCTCCGTCGACCACCTAGTCAAGTCGTACGGGAAAATCGGAACACCACATCCTCTCCTACTAAAAGAAAGTTTCGTCCCCAAAACTAAGAAAACAAAAACAGACGTACCTCAGCCAGAAGCCTCGAACAAGAAAGGATAGGTATCTCTCATCACTGTCTCAAGCTCCCAAATGGCCTCACGCTCCTCCTGATTGATCCACAAAAACTTTGCGTACGGTATAGCCTAGTTGCGCAATTCTCTCACCTCACGAGCCAGAATCCGCAACGGGCGCTCCTCGTATCCAAGGTCCTCACTGAGCTCCAGTGGGGTGAAGTCAATCACGTGTGAAGGATCGAAGACATATCTCCTCAAAACTGAGACATGAAAAACATCATGAACTCTAGCAAGGCGCGGTGGAAGAGCAACACGGTATGCAACAGCGCCTACTCTCTCAAGCACCTCAAAGGGTCCAATAAAACGGGGACTGAGCTTCCCACGAACTCCAAATCTCCGGACCCCCTTCGAAGGCGAGACTTTCAAAAAGGCATGATCACCAACCTGAAACTCTAGGTCTCACCATCGAGTATCAGCATAGCTCGTCTGTCGACTTTGGGCGGTCTCAAGATGCCGCCGTACCAATCTGACCTTTCCCTCTGCCTCCTGCAGTAATTCAGGTCCCAAAGTCCTCCTCTCTCCTACGTCACTCTAATATAAGGGAGGCCGACACTTGCGTCCATACAACGCTTCAAACGGAGCCATCTGAATGCTTGCTTGATAGCTGTTGTTGTACGCAAACTTAACCAATCCTAAGTGCCGATACCATCCTCCTCCAAAATCCAGGACGCACGCTCTCAACATATCCTCGAGGGTCTATATATGGTGCACTCAGATTGTCCATCGGTCTGTGGGTGGAATGTCGTGCTAAACCAGAGTTGTGTCCCCAAGGCTGTCTGTAGACTACTCTAGAAATGTGAGACAAACCTCAAGTCTCTATCAGATACAATCGAGGCGGGTACACCATGTAACCTCACCACCTTGTCTAGGTACAACTAAGCAAGTCGCTCCAAAGGCTAAGTCACCTACACAGGTAGAAAATGAGCAGACTTGGTGAGTCTATCCATGATTACCCATATCGCGTCAGTTCCACTCTGCGCCCTCGGCAGTCCAGTGACGAAATCCATAGTGACGTGATCCCGTTTCCACTCGGGGATTGGAAGACTCTGTAACTTGCCAGCAGGAACACGGTGCTCTGCCTTCACTTGCTGACAAGTTAAACAATGTGCCACGAATCTCCCAATATCCCTTTTCATTCTATTCCACCAAAAGTGTGCCTTGAGGTCCTTATACATCTTAGTCCCACCGGGATGAATGGTATAAGGTGTATAATGGGCCCCTCTCATAATCTGCTCTCTGATCTCAGAATCCATAGGCACACACGCTCGGTCCCTGTACCGCAGTACTCCCGAAGTATCCACTGAGAAATTCCCTTTCTGCTCAGCCTGAATCTGTCCTCTAATTCTCGTCAAGTGGGGGTCCTCACTCTGTCTCTCTCTAATCCTGTCCAACAGAGTGGGCTGCACGACCAAAGACATAAGTCTAGCAGAACCCTAGGGGATACAACCTCAATCTGCAATCGCCTCGTTTGCTCAATCAGAGGTGCCTGCTGTGTGATCAACAAACTCAGACTCTGCACTGTCCTCATGCTCAAAGCATCTGCCATGACATTGGCCTTGCCGGGATGATACAGGATGCTCACATCATAATCCTTCAGTAACTCTAACCACCGGTGTTGCCTCAGATTCTGCTCCTTCTGAGTGAACAGATACTTCAAGCTTTTGTGATCGGTGTAGATCTCGCAGTACTCCCCATAAAGGTAATGTCGCCATAGCTTCAGAGCAAAAACAACAGCTGCGAGCTCCAAATCATGCGTAGGGTAATTCTTCTCGTAATCCTTTAGCTGTCGCGAAGCATAAGCAATTACCCTACCATGCTGCATCAATACACAACCCAAACCGCTATGAGAGGCGTCGCTGTAGATCACAAACCCATCACCCATCACTAGCAATGCTAAGATCGGCGCTGATATCAGTCTCATCTTCAGCTCCTCAAAGCTCTACTGGCACTCCTCAATCCAAATGAATTTGGTTCCCTTCCTAGTCAGTCGGGTCAGGGGAGTAGAGAGCTTCGCAAAGCCCTCCACAAACCGACGGTAATAACCTGCTAATCCCAAGAAGCTCCTCACCTCAACAATAAACGTCGGTCTCGGCCAATCTCGAATAGCATCCATTTTGGCCGGGCCTACTGCCGCTCCTATGGCTGGAATAAAATTGCCCAAGAAGGTAAGCTCCCGAAGCTAAAACTCGCACGTCAACAACTTGGCATACAACTTCTTTCCTCACAGACACTGTAGCACTATCCACAAGTGCTCCTCATGCTCCGAGTCACTCTTGGAGTAAATCAAAATATCTACGAAGAAGACCGCTACCAATCTATCCAAGTACCGCTGGAACACACGATTCATCAAATCATAAAGGCGGTAGGGCATTAGTCAATCCAATTGGCCTCATTGTGAGCTCATAATGCCCATACCGTGTCCTGAACGCCGTCTTGGCAAAGTCCTCGGCCCTCACCCTCAGCTGGTGGTAACCGGACTGCAGATCCACATAAAGCCTCTGTGATCCATCATTTCCTCCACAGTAATGATGGCGCTCCCTTAGGCGAAGCACTGGGTCAAACAAATCTCTCGATCCGCCAGATCCTGCAACTGCGCTATCAGCTCTCTTAGCTTTACTAGTGACATCCAATGAGGTGCCATCGAGGTTGGCACGGTTCCCGGAACCACGTCAATCACAAACTCAATATCCCTAACCGGCGGTATCATCATCAGCTCAGGTGGACTCATCCTCGGGAACTCACGGGCGATAGGGACACCCTTGAGTACCGGTGCCGCCGTAGGCACCTCTCACACAGTCGCTGTAACCTGTGTGCTCTAACAGTCTCTAAACAACCTCCTCTTGCCTACATCGCAGAAGGTCATAATCCTCTCTCTCCGCAGATAACACAAACATGCTACCACCGTTGCTGATACCAATGCTGATGCTGCCATCAGGGGTCCACCCAACCTCTGGCGCGTCAGAAATCCCCGGCCCCGGGGCAGGAATCAGAAAGGCCTCTGCCTGCTGATCTGTCCTCCATCATCTGGCGCCGAGCGTTTCTCTCTAGAACTCGCCCTAGGCGGCAAGTTCCTGTCCCCAAGAACTGTAGTGCCACGCTACAAATGTAGCGCCTACTCCATCGAGGCATCCAAAATCTGCAGTCGGAGGGACCGACAAGCTGGAAGGTATACTGGCGCAACCCTCTCTCAAACACACATATCCTATGTGCCTCGTCCCTCTTAACGTGGTGCGCACAGTTCAATAATTGCGTAAACTCTTTGGCACAAAGAGGCTCTCAAATGGTCTCTCCATCACCACCGCCCACGACTCTGCCTCTAGAGGCTCTAAACTCAATCCTACGAATAGGGGCCGGTCCAACTGCTGAAACTGGCTTAGTCGATCCATGATGTCCCACAGCTCATCTGCTGTCAGCTGTTCACCCTGACTCGGTGTCTCGGTACAAATCGTTGGCACAGAGGGGTCTGCTCGCTCCATCGGCGTCACTGGAATCGCTGCCACTGAGGATACTGCAACGGGGTGGTCTCAGGAGGGAGCATTGTCGGCTGCCCGCTGCTTTGACAACTGTGTCACCCAAACCAACTGCTCACTCCTCCACTGATAAGCCTCTAACAATCCTGCCATCTGGGTCAGGAGTTCTCTGACCTTAATCTGGGTATCCGGCCCGAATCTAAAAGCTCTGACTCACTACTACGACTGGATGCACACGGGTCAGAATCCAGCGTCGGGGAGACACCGCTCACCACGACGAAAACCGCAAATCAGCACACAACAAACACTCGACCCAATCTAGCGAAAGTCTGGAGCATGTCACTCATTCCATCACATTATGTTATCTGCAGCCAACATAATCACTTAGGAGAATAAACATGTCGATCACTCATCCCATCCCTTGGAAGAGGTATAAAACTCAATCAGGACTCTCGCTATCAATCACGGCTGTCACGTGAGTCATCCTAGGGTCCAACCACAAGCCTAGGGTTTCTAAGTCCACAATGACCTACAACCTAGGCTCTGATACCACTCTAATCTGTCACGCCCCGAGGTCAAAACTGCGATCCGGGCCCGCCAACAGATCCGCCGCCCATACGGGAAACCACGTATAGACGAAGCGACTAACCTGCAAAAGATATTACAACTACAATATAGATATCAGAGCTGAAAAGTAAACTCCTGTAAAACTAAAAATCCAATCACTATACAACTGAAAATAAGAAAAAAATACACTATCCAACTCCCAAAATAATCATCAATATATCATCCTCTTATACAATATCTAAGAAGCCGAACGGGGAGGTAAACTAAAATAATAATACATCAGTGTACAGGCTCACAGTACAAGTCAGATCCTTACCATACAACAGTCTCTCAAAATAAAGAAAACTCTCAAAAGAGTAAAATATACTGATCTAACAGACTGTACTATAAATCTCCAATAATGGGGTACAGTTACTCTCCAAAGACAGGTAGGGATCTACCTCGCGGCTCTCTCGCCTCAATCAGAAGAAGCAGCAACAGCAAGAATAGGAACTGGCGAAGATGCCTCTGCAAAACTGTCACCGACAGAGGGTGTGAGAACTACACCGTCACGTAGTTCTCAGTGGGTACCGCCATCAAGCCCGACGGTCTGCCCACTAAGTCTACTAGAGGCATAAAATAACAAATATATTACTGAAAAGGAAAGGCTGGAAATAACTCTACAGCTACTATGCCTCTATCTAAATGCTCAAGGGGTGATACAGATGAAACATGATGCACCTACTATCTCTCGATAAAATAATCACCCAATCTACACTGACCGCCACATAGGGTCCAGTCAAACCTGCACCCACCTACTGCCATTACATCCACGGAGGATTGGACTTACGTAGGGCGTCCATGACTGTCTAATAAAAGGCTCAGCCAGAGGAACTGTGTCAACAAGTCGCGATAGCAAGTAACAGGCCCAGCTCCGGAGCGGCACTCGAGGGGCGCGACCCCACCGAGGAAAGTATCCGTGTATCTCTGTCGAGTTCATTACCGCTCATGCAGGCTATAATCCAAATCCACGATCAACAAGATCGACAGTACTCAAATCACATCTCCGACTCACTAGCTGGAAATCCTCAACAGCCGGGACCCACCGTCGACTCAGACGGCTCCCAAGACAAGTACTGATCTAAACACAGCTACCAGATTCCACTCGGCCCCGAGGCACGAGTGTATCATGCATCCCACGACCACCCGACTGTTGGGTTATGTTAAAATATGGATCTAAATAGGGGAAAAACCACCTAGAGTGGGGGGTGAATAGGTGTAAACAATAAACACTCAAAAATCGTTGCGCAATAAAACCCAATGCGGAAATGAAAATATAACACGCAAGATTTTTACGTGGAAAACTCCAAAACTGGAGTAAAAAACCATGGGACCAAAAACACGGCGAAATCCACTAGAATTAACACACGTACAAAGGTGATATACCGTACTCACAGACGACTCGACCTTTTTCTATACGCTCCTAGCACATCTTCTCCGCTCGCTTCGCAACGCTCCTCGAATCCATAATTAGCGTCCAACGCCGAATCCACGGCGTCCAACGCCGAATCCACGGTGTCCAACGTCGAATCCACGACGTCCAACCGAATCCACGGTCTTCACCCAGTAGCACGTCTCGAATCCACGAAAGTACCTCGCTCCGAATCCACGAGAGCGGTAGCACCTTGAATCCACAAGGCCACATGAGTCCACGCGTCGATTTTGGGAAAATCGTTGTTTTTGGGTGGTGATGATCCGCCGAATACTTAGATCAAAGATAGATCGGAAATACCATCTAAGTATTCATTAATTTGATTCTACTCAAAATCTGAGTATGAAAACCTAGAATCAAATTAATCAATATAGATGAAGAAACATAGAATTAAATCTAGTTATTTCCTTTCTTCTCTATATGTGGATTTCTCCTTTTCGACCGTATTTTGGATTACCCTAAAAAAATGAATCGTAGGGTTTATTTATAGGTTAGAAACCGTTGGAAGAGGATAAGAATCAAAAACTGACCTAATCTGGAATTTTTCAGGACGACGGTCCGGACTGTAGAATCGGCGGTCCGGACTATCGTGGCTAGACAGACAATTTTCAGAAGAACATACGTTCGGGGTCCGGACTGAAGTACACGGTCCGGACTGTTCATACATTTCAGCAAAACCCATGTTCGGGGTCTGGATCAGAATTGGCTTTGTTCCGGACTGGATTTGCGCATGAACAAACAACGTTCGGGGTCCGGACTGTGGTCACTGATCCGGATCCTGAACATGTCCCATGTCCAGCTTTTGATTTTTATGCAATTAAAAATTCATCCATGTGTTTCTACACTATAAGAAGTATTCGGATCATCAAAATTAATTAGTTAAACGTACCTGATCCTTTTGAATTCTTCTTTCTTGAGATTGAGGTATATGATCCAAACTTCTTTATCTTCAATCTTCAAGACTTAACACTTTCACGAAATACGCCAAAACAAATTCCTTTACAATCTCCCCCTTTGGCGGTTTCGTGACAAAACAAAAAATCCACTCAAGAAAATTCAAAAAAATATTTTTGTTGCTATCACCATACAACAAAAATTTACATTTGAGAACCAAGAAATAAGTACATGAGATAAACTCCTAAAACAGACTCTAGACTTAGATATCTGTAATCTCTGCAAAAGAAATCATTCTTGACAAAAGAGATCGTTAGATACCTCAAGAATATTTAGCATTCAAAACCAAACAGAGATAGAGTTTATACTTACCATGACATTTGTGAACTCAGATATGTATTAAGATCATAATCAGAAATAGACATATCTTCTAAGCATTAAAATCAAAATGTCATAAGTTTGTTAGTAATCAAACAACTTGTTAGTAATAATACATGCCCAAATAGTTAGTCGAATAGTCGAGGCATGCATTCAAAACACAATACAGAACCAAAAGTTGTTTTGATACTTACCTTCAAAGTTTCAAAGTTCAAAGTTCTCACACCATTGTACCTAACCATTGTTCCAATTGTTCTTATATCTCTCCCCATTTTTGTCACTAAAGTAGCCAAAATTACAAAAATAAAGGGAGTGTTAAAAGTTCAAAAAGGTAAGAACTAAAACTGAAAAACCTGCAAAACACAAAGATATTTTAGAAAGAAATTCAGTTGTCGGACTCAGAATCCTCAGAGCTACTGCAGTCCAATTTGTTCAAAATCCCTTTAAGTATTCTTGATAATTTGGAACAATTCTTTTTCATCTTGTGAATGTCAGCCGACATTCTTTCTTGTTCTTCAGACATTCTCCTCTATTCTCGTTGCATAGATAATATATCAGCTTTTGTGGTGTTTCTCTTGGAGGTAGAAGGAGATTGCGTGGATGCTGAAAGTGTATTTTGACCTTCATTCCAAGGAGATTCTTTAGGCAGAGAGCGTGCTCTGGCGAGGGGTTCATTGATCTGAATTCCTCTGCCCCTCGAATTCTTGCTCCTTGTGTGCTGCTTGGTTGTTGAGGAAGACTTCATCAGCATCTTTTGCTTTAGATAGAACCTATCTTCATCATCAACCGCTTGTTGTACTTCTTTACAAAATGTGTCCCAATCTTCTTCGTCTTCTGATTCTGAACCATTTTGAAGGACATTCTTCGTTTCCTCTTGACTTGGTCCATCTTGTTCCTTTTTAACAGATGCTCGAGTTCCCACCATTGCTACAATGAGTGCAATAATCCAAGCAAAAATCATTTTTGCTGCTAGTGCTCAGATGATAGAAGAGCCTGTGAGCAAAACTCAAGAACACACAAAAAATTGTTTATTTTCAAAAATTGGAAAAATTGTATCCAAACAATCATTATCATGTAGAGAGACTAGGAATCAAATTAGTTTTGCAAAAAGAATTTTAAAAATAGATCAATCCCATGATTTTCAAAAATTCCTATTATATGCCCTAAAACCGAATTTTCAGAAATCGAAGCCTAAAAATCCGTTAATCAAGAGAATACCTAGCATATAATCAAAACTAATCTACCCAGAGTTCTTATTTCAAAAGAAATTTGACCAAAAACCAATCTCAAACGAAAAAGTTACAAGATTTCCATCACGTTTTGAGCAAAATAATGAAAAACTGTGAAAAACCGAGTTTTTGATCAAGAAAACTCACTTGGAATCGAAGAACCTGAGTTGAAAAGGCTCCAAATCGATTGATTTCTAGAGAGAGAAGCTCTGGAGACTTAAGAACAAAAGATTGTAGTAAAAAGAAATCAAAACCCTTTTGTTCTATATAAAACCCTAGCCGTGGTCCGGATCGGATCGTGAATCCAGTCCGGATCGGCTACCCGCAGGAAATTCCTGCGTTCGGGATCCGGAACGGATGATCCGGTCCGGATCGGCTCCAAACTTTTTCTTCAGAAAAATTCAGAAAAATTCCAGAAAATGCAGAAAAAGATTGTAAGCACTTTTGCATGCTAACTTTAAATGAAAATCATCATTTCATAATAAAAGAAATAGGTTATGCAAAATCTATCAAAAATATCCAAATAATGAAACGAAAATTTATAAAAATTAAATCCCTTAAAGTTGAACAAGTTCAATTACATCTATCATGATCTTATGAGTAATGCCTTTATCAAATCATCAATTTGGTAAAGAAAATGAAATACCAAGATCAATAGATGTTTGAAATCCCAGATAAATTAGATATTATATCTAGTCAAATTATTGTAAGGAGTGGCTCTTTGAGCATCTTTCAATAAAATCCCCACCTTATACCAACCTTGGAATTCGACAGAGTCAAGTATTCCAAAAAGCATTTTATCTAATCAACTTGAAAAACCATGCTTGGTATACATGTGGTAGCTGCACACAGTACTCGGACGACCGATGTGGTAGCTCTTTTCTCCATGTGGTGGTAGTTTTCACACTCCTCATTGGGATGTAACTCTTTCCACATTTTTTGAGGATAACAATTTGCATTAACTCCCCCTCAATTGGCTATCAATTATTTAATATATAAGGTATTCAACCAAAAATTGATCTCGATTTCATACTCGACTCAATTGTCAAATAAAATAAAAACTATACCAAGAGATCATTTGAGAGAGAAATTGACTTTGATCAAAACAAAGATGACTTAATTGACATAAATGATCATAACATCAAATGAATTATTATGATATCCAAAGCATAATAAATTTCAAATTATACAAAATGATGCAGTTAAAGTCAATAGTACTAGTGCTCAATTAATGTTCTATGTACAAACATAGATAATGAACAAAAACACAAAACAAAACCTAACCTAAGCAATGATTTCAAAAAGGAATTATTTCAAGGAAAGCATTCCAATTGCCTTACGCAAATGAATAAATCATTTTTGATCCAAAGGTTTTGTTAAGATGTCAGCTAATTGATCTTCAGTTGAAATGTAAGAAATTTGAAGAATATTCGATTCAACTAGCTCTCTTAGAAAATGATATCTAAGTTCAATGTGTTTTGTTCTTGAGTGCAACACAGGATTTTTGGAAATATTTATAGCACTTGTGTTGTCACAAAGAATTGTTACCGAAGTTGCTGAAATCCGGAAGTCGCTCAACACACTTTTCATCCAAATGAGTTGGGTTGAACAATTACCCGCTGAGATATATTCCGCTTCGGCAGTTGAGAGTGCTATGCAGTTTTGCTTTTTACTATGCCATGCAACAAGGCAATGGCCAAGATAAAAACATGCACCACTCGTACTCTTCCGATCATCCACTGATTCTGCCCAATCGGCATCTGAATATTCTATAATGTCAAGCGTTGTTCCCATAGGATACCAAATTCCGAAATTCAGTGTTCCTTTGACGTACCGGATGATCCTTTTCACCGTTTTCAGGTGAACCTCCTTTGGTGCTGACTGATATCTCGCGCAAATCCCAACACTAAAGGATATATCCGGGCGACTAGCCGTGAGATGGAGTAGACTTCCAATCATACTGCGATAAAGCTTCTCGTCTACACTTTCACTAAGAGATTTACTTCCTAATCCCTTATTGCTAGTTCCCATAGGAGTCGGAAAATCTTTAGAGTTTTCTAAATCGAATTTCTTCACCAATTCCCTTGCATACTTGGATTGACACAAATGGATGCCTTCATCATTTTGTTTCACTTGCAATCCAAGAAAGTATGTCAGTTCGCCCATCATAGACATCTCAAATTCGCTTTCCATGGTTTCTGCGAATTTAGAAGCATCATTATCTCTAGTTGCACCAAATACAATGTCATCGACATAGATTTGTGCTACAATAAAATTATCCTGATAATGCTTCACAAAGAGAGTCCGGTCTGCTCCCCCTCGAGTGTAGCCCTTTTCCAATAGGTGCTTTGTTAGCCTTTCGTACCATGCTCGCGGTGCTTGTTTTAGACCGTAAAGAGCCTTTTTTAAACGAAAAACATGATTCGGTTGTTTATAATCTACAAAACCTTTCGGTTGAGCCACATAAACTTCCTTGTTTAAAAATCCGTTTAAAAACGCACTCTTAACGTCCATTTGAAAGAGTTTGATTTTAAAATGACAAGCAATTGCGAACAAAATTCTAATCGACTCGAGTCGAGCTACCGGGGCGAATGTCTCATCAAAGTCTATACCTTCAATCTGTGAGTAGCCCTGAGCAACTAGGCGTGCTTTGTTCCTGATGGTGGTACCATCCTCGTTTTTCTTGTTCTTGAAAATCCATTTAGTACCAATCACGTTGTGTTGCTTCGGTGGCTTCGTTAGTTCCCAGACTTTGTTTCGTTCGAACTGATGGAGCTCTTCCTGCATTGCTTCAATCCAATAGTCATCCTGAAGAGCTTCATCGACGTTCTTTGGTTCTACCATGGAGACGTAGCATGCGACTCCACAAACCAACTGTCTCCGAGTCCTGACTCCTTCTTGTGGGTCTCCAATAATGTTTGATTCCGGATGATCCTTGGAGATGCGTAGCGTTTGAGGTAACGGAGTACTCGGAGGTACATGTGATGATTCCTGCATTTCATATAAACTAGAAGAACCATTAGATGCATCAACTTTATCGAAAGAGTTATTACGAGAAGATGCATTTACAGGAGTATCATCATCAAGAGACATATTAGGGATAGATTTATCAGATGTAAAATGGAAAGCTTCATCTACTTTAACATTAATAGATTCTACCACCGTTTTAGATTTCAAGTTAAATACCCGATATGCTCTACTGTTTGTAGAATAACCCATGAAAATCCTTTCGTCACTTCGAGAGTCGAATTTACCAAGATTTTTGCGATCACGCAAAATAAAACAACGACTCCCAAAGATAGGAAAATATTTGATATTTGGTTTTCTACAAAACCACAGCTCATATGGTGTATTTAAAGTTCCCGGGCGCAAATACACTCGATTAATTACATAAACAGCGGTGTTCACAACTTCAGCCCAAAAATGTAACGGGAGATTCCGGCTATGAAGCATCACACGCGCCATCTCTTGAACAACCCTGTTTTTGTGCTCAACAACACCATTCTGCTGAGGTGTATAGGATGCTGAGAATTCATGTTTTATGCCATTAGAAGTGCAAAAATCTATGAATTTAGAATTAATGAATTCTCCACCTCTATCACTTCGAACACGAACGATCTTTTCATTTTTTTCAATCATAATACGATGACAAACCTCATGAAAAGAATCTAAAGTATCCGCTTTCTCTTTTAAAAATATTACCCAAGAGTATCTAGAGAAATCATCAACCAAAAGAAAAATATACCATTTACCTCCCAAAGATGGTTGACGAGTTGGCCCCATTAAGTCCATGTGCAGTAATTCTAAGGGCCGTTTGGTGCCAACGTGGTTCAAGGACGAAGGAAGAATTCACCTTTGCGTATCCAAACTTTATGAGTTTTGGAGTACGTCGGCAATGTTCGTGAAGTTATTACCTTAGGTGAAAGCATCTTGATCGATCCATCGCTTTTCCTTGACATCGTCGTCTTGTTTGATGTACTACCAATGTTCTTTTCTTTTGAAAAATCTTTCATTGATTTCCGGGGAGTGAACTCGTTGGTAGTAGTTGCAAGAGGTGCTTGATGTGATCTTTTCGCTCCAATCTTGCAATTTCTTCTTATGTGCCCTGCATAACCACAACGAAAACATACCTTTGAACTTGACGATCCCGAAGAGGGTAAGGTAAGGTGGTTGTCGTTGTATACAGTGATTTCCGTCGTCGGAGGAGGAGTTACCGACTGGGGCACAAAAACTGTCCCAACCGAACTAGAATTGTCTTCAGTTCGATTGTATCCGAGGCCGAATCGGTTTGTTTGACCAAGACCAAGCATCTTATCCAACTTACTCCTTCCCGAAGAAAATTGCTTTAAATCATCCTTGAGTTGGAAAATGGTCTTCGTCATTTCCATTTTTTCTTGTCAAGCCTCGGAGTAGAGCTTCAAGAAGTAATTTGCTTTATCAACCATTTTTACATGTTCCTTCTCGAAATGCTCATTTTTCTCTTGAAGTGAAACATTTGCTTTTATCAGATTATCCCTTTCCACTTCAAGACCGGTCGCGAGAGAAGTTGCCCTTTTTACTTCTTCTTCGAGATCCTACAATCTCCCTCTCAACCCCTTGTTTTGCTTAGCCAGTTTCTTTGAATCCCTCAAAAGTTTATGGTAGGCTAAAACAAAATCTTCACCTTCAGAATTATCCGATTCATCGTCCGTTGCAGTTTTTTCAACTTGGGAGGAGTTGGATAATGACTCAGATGTGCCTGCCATAAAGCATATGAACGGTGAAGATGTGGACACGTGGAATGTCGTTGCATTGTTTTCTTCATCACTTGAAGATGACTCATTTGATGTTGAGGTGTCATCCCAAGTGACGGCTTGCATCGCTTTCTTCTTCGACGGATTTTTATTGGGACACTCCGTTGAGATATGGTCGTATCCTCGGCACTTGAAGCATTGGACTTGTCCCTCCGAGCTTTTCTTATCCTTTGAAAAACTCTCTTGCTTCCTTGACTTGTGGCTTGAAAAACCTTTGCCTTTCTTCGACTTTTCGAAGAATGGAGTTTTACTTGAATTACCCCTTCGAAAGTTTCGGCGAAATTTTCTGGTCAAGAGAGCAAGCTGCTTCTCGAAATCCTCCATAGATAGGTTCTCGTCATCGTCTGAGGAGGATGAATCCGCGTCTTCTTCTTTTGTTGTTTTCAACGCAAAAGCTGAAGACTTAGAAGAGGATGCCTTTCCCGAAGAATAGTTAGTAGGAAATGTCATTTCATAAGTTTGTAATGAACCAACTAATTCTTCTACACGGATTTCGTCCGGGTGTTTAATTGTTTCAATTGCCGTAACCTTGGAACGAAATCTTTCAGGAAGAGTTCTTAAAATCTTTCTTACAATTTTAAAATCTGGAATTTTCTCTCCTAAGTTAGCACATGAATTCACGATGTCTTGCAATCGTGTATAATAATCTGTGAACAATTCATTTTCTGTCATGAAAATGGAGTCAAACTTGCTCGTAAGCATTTGCAGTTTTTGAATTTTCACAAGGTTAGTTCCCTCATGTGTAACTTGAAGAACATCTCAGATTTCTTTCGCAGTCTCACATGCCGAGACGCGAGAGAACTCAGTTTGTGACAAGGCATTAAATAAAGCGTTAATTCCTTTGCCATTGTAAGAATATGAATCAATCTCTTTCTTGGTCCATTTCGACCTAGGTTTGATGGTGCGAACATCAGCAATAATTTCAGTTGGATTTGACCATCCTAACTTGATAGATTGCCACACCCGTTCGTCGATGGAAATTAAAAAGGCTTTCATCCGTACTTTCCAGTAGGCATAATTTGTTCCATCGAAGAATGGGGGTCTGTTGATGTTTCCACCTTCAACCATTGTTTACAACCCTATTCCCTCTCTGATACCAATTGTTGGGTTATGTTAAAATATGGATCTAAATAAGGGAAAAACCACCTAGAGGGGGGGGGGGGGGGGGGTGAATAGGTGTAAACAATAAACACTAAAAAATCGTTGCGCAATAAAATCCAATACGGAAATGAAAATATAACACGCAAGATTTTTACGTGGAAAACTCCAAAACCGGAGTAAAAAACCACGGGACCGATAACACGGCGAAATCCACTAGAATTAACACACGTACAAAGGTGATATACCGTACTCACAGACGACTCGACCTTTTTCCATACGCTCCTAGGAGATCTTCTCCGCTCGCTCCGCAACGCTCCTCGAATCCACGATTAGCGTCCAACGCCGAATCCACGGCGTCCAACGTCGAATCCACGACGTCCAACCGAATCCACGGTCTTCACCCAGTAGCACGTCTCGAATCCACGAAAGTACCTCGCTCCGAATCCACGAGAGCGGTAGCACCTTGAATCCACAAGGCCACGCGAGTCCACGTGCCGATTTTGGAAAAATTGTTGTTTTTGGGTGGTGATGATCCGCCGAATACTTAGATCAAAGATAGATCGAAAACACCATCTAAGTATTCATTAATTTGATTCTACTCAAAATCTGAGTATGAAAACCTAGAATCAAATTAATCAATATAGATGAAGAAACATAGAATTGAATCCAGTATTTCCTTTCTTCTCTATATGTGGATTTCTCCTTTTCGACCGTATTTTGGATTACCCTAAAAAAATGAATCGTAGGGTTTATTTATAGGTTAGAAACCGTTGGAAGAGGATAAGACTAAAAAACTAACCTAATCTGAAATTTTTCATGACGACGGTCCGGACTGTAGAATCGGCGGTCCGGGCTGTCGTGGCAAGACAGACAATTTCCAGAAGAACATACGTTCGGGGTCCGGACTGAAGTACACGGTCCGGACTGTTCATATATTTCAGCAAAACCCATGTTCGGGGTCCGGATCAGAATTGGCTTTGTTCCGGACTGGATTTGCGCATGAACAAACAACGTTCGGGGTCCGGACTGTGGTCACTGATCCGGATCCTGAACATGTCCCATGTCCAGTTTTTGATTTTTATGCAATTAAAAATTCATCCAAGTGTTTATACACTATAAGAAGTATTCGGATCATCAAAATTAATTAGTTAAACGTACCTGATCTTTTTGAATTCTTCTTTCTTGAGATTGAGGTATATGATCCAAACTTCTTTATCTTCAATCTTCAAGACTCAACACTTTCACGAAATACGCCAAAAATAAATTCCTTAACACCAACCACTCGGCCCACTACCCGGGCGAGGAACTCTAAGTCCAGGTGACAAGAATAAATGTGTGGGAGTGTCTAAAGCACAAATAAACTAGCCCAAGTTGGAGTTTTCTACTAGTCTAGTTGAACATGCAACATATGACAGGGTGTTTGGTCAAGATCCAATAATAGCATTTAATTTAACACAAATAGGAAGCACTAGTCAACATGATCATAATAACAACACTAGAAAATATTATCTCACACAAACATGCTTCCTATCACCGCTCACATTATGCATGCTCACTAACACATATAGAATTAGAGAACCGTCCACCTGTTTTGGAGACGAAGCAACCCACCTGAATGCGCGCGTCGATCCCAAGTCCAAATAAGCCGAAACTAAACGGGGATAATCCTCAGATTCCCACGATTCCAATGAGCCCAAAAACACCAAAAAATTCCTCCTGGGCACAAAGATACAGTCCAAACATTGCGGTAAGAAAAAATCTCCACGATCACAAATCTGCTAAAAGATCAGTCCGAAAAAAGCCAAAATATCACCTGCGAGATGATCTCCAAAAATTTTAATAAAAAAATGGCTGCGATCCTCGCGAAGCGTAGATGTCGATCGAGTCTCACAGGCCGAAATCCGATAACCGAGCGTGGAGATAAAAATCGAACAAGCTCCGCTGTCCAAGAAAACCAGCAACAAGAAAAGGGGTTCAAAGATGCTCCGAATACCCCAATAAAAACCCAAAACTTAGAGTAGCGGAAAACACAAAAAACAAAGATCTACCTCTCGTGAAACTGCTGCCGTAAAAATCGATTAAAAACTCCCTCCCGTCAGTCCTGGGGAGCTCGCGGAAGAAGCGTCGACGAAAAGACTCGGTATCAAAGGCGTGTCGAAGCTCGCGATGTCGAGAAGAACGCAGATGAGACGCCTTCCAAAAATTCCCCGGGATGCCAAAAGTCGAAGAAGACTCGAAGGTGGAACTCCCTGTCAAAGATGGGCTCAAGAGAGGCTCGGAAAAGAACAGAAAAGGAGGCCCAAATGGGCTATTTATAGCCCAACCCATCAAAAAAAGAAAACCGGATTCGGGCGCCCGAATCCGGCCCCAGCCCTGTAATGTGCGCGCCCGAAATCCCCTGGGCACGCCACGTGGCCCGCTCCGCGCCCCGCATACGCGCGCCCGCCAATCACGCCACGCCGCGTGGCAGCGCGGTCCACGGCGGGAAGCATGCTTCGTAGTTCTCGCCGGGCCAGTGGGGTCCCTGCGCCTGCCAATAGGCGGGCGACACGTGGCCTGCGCGGTTCACCGTGCGCCACGCCCGGCGCATAGCACGCCCTATCTCGCGGGCGTTGACCGACCAACCACAGCTTGCCACGTGTCCCCATGCGCGCTTCCGCTGGTCCCGGTGCACGCGGAAGTGGGTTGTGGACCGGCCCACTTAAGAATTCGGCCCGAAGGCCCAATAAGTCTGAAAGTAGACGATTTTCAACTTTTTCGCGCGCTGAGTCCGTTTTTGGCATCCGTTTGACGCACAATGGGCTTGATACACCAATAATATGTGTTTTCTCACCGCCGACCACCTAGTCAAGTCGTACGGAAAAATCAGGACACCACAAGTTTTGTAATCAATATTAAGACTGTAGACCTTATTTTAAATAGTTTAAAGAATTTTCTAACCAAAATTTAATTAACTTAGAATTTTTTACACCGTTAAACTAGCAGAAGACTCATATCTACCATTAAAATTTTAAATTTTGTAATCCTTTGATCAATAGGTCAACGACGTCAAAAAAAATTGAAATTTAATTTCTAGATAATTTAAATCATTTAGATCATATTCAACTGTGCCGATTATCGATTTGGAAGCTCCATCATCAAAAATAAATGAATGACAACGGAGGCCGTCAACTCTCTCTCTCTCTCTCTCTCTCTCTCTCTCTCTCTCTCTCGAGAGAGAGAGAGAGAGTAAATATTTATATATTCTAGAAAGAATATGCTTTGCTTCACTGTCAAAATAAGGGGAACAAGTGGCTAGGATAATTGGAACAATCGAAGATGATGGTACAACTTACAATAGGGAGGAGGAGAAGAAGGGGTATTTTCTTCGGAAGTTCAAAGAGCTATATTCCCCCGATGTTACAGGGCTTTCGACCTTCGGGGACTGGAGCACCTTGTTCCATCAGCGGCGGCTTTCAGACGAGGAGCGTGGGAGTCTTATCGCACCTTTCACCTTGGAAGAGATTAAAACATTGGTTTTCCAACTAGGAAGAGACAAAGCCCCGGGCCCTAATGGTTTCCCGTTAAGCTTCTACCAGGTGTTCTGGGATGTGGTGAAGGAAGATATTGGCGCAATTTTTCAGGAGTTGCAGGAAGGTAGAATCTGCACGAATCCGTTGGACTACTCTTATGTCTGCCTGATACCAAAGGTAGAAGGCCCTCGAAAGGCAAGCGATTTCCGACCGATTAATCTTCTTAACGGAATCCAGAAGATCATTTCCAAAGTTTTGGCTAACAAACTTGCAACAGTCCTACAATTGCTGATTTCTCAGTCCCAATTGGCGTTCCTCAAGGGGAGGAATATTTCAGGCGCTTTCGTGACGGCCTGTTAGTTGTTTGGGTGGAGTAGTAGGGCAAAACTCGAGGCGGTCGGGGTGAAAGTCGATTTTGAAAAAGCGTACGATAGGCTCAGTTGGTCATTCCTGCATAGAATAATGGACTGGTGGGGATTCGACGAAGCTTGGTGTGAGTGGATCCAACAATGTATCAGGAACGCTAAGGTGGCGGTGCTAGTCAACGGCGAGGCGACCAACTGGATCAAGATTAAGAGATGGGTGAGACAGGGGGACCCCCTATCTCCTTATATGTTTCTTATGTTGGCGGAGGGCCTATCCCGTATGACGGACGAGGTTGTGAGGAACAATTTACTTACGGGGCTCGGACCAAATGAGAATTCCCGGGTCCCTCTTATTCAATACGCAGACGATACCATCTTTTTCTGCGAAGCCCGTAAGAGACAGCTGCAGAACTTAAAATTCATATGGCTCCTGTTTGAATGGGCCTCCGGACTCTGTGTGAACAAGGAGAAGACAACTCTGTTCTATACTGGAAGACGTGAGAATAGGGGGAATACTTTGGAAAGATCTTGGACTGTAAAGTGGGGGTTTTTCCGACAAAGTGTCTTGGCTTGCCTGTATCTGATAAAAGCCTTGCGAAGGAGGATTGGAGAGGGGTTATCGAGAAGATACAAAGACGAATTGGCGGATGGCAGGCCAAGCTACTATCGAGAGCTGGAAGGCTCACGCTTGTTAATGTTGTTTTAACCAACATCCCCCTATACCACCTATCCATTTTTAAGGCGCCTATATGGGTCTCTAAACGTATCGAGGCTCTCAGAAGGGATTTTTTTTGGGGCGGCACCATTGGTCCAAACGGTTGGGGACGGCTCGTCGCGTGGGAAAATATATGTAGGAGTAAGCTTCAAGGGGGTTTGGGTATTCTAGACCTGAGAGTAATGAACGAGGCGCTCCTCTGCAAATGGTGGTGGAGGTTGTTTACAGCTACTGAACTTCAGTGGAACAAGCTGGTGCGCGGTCTCTATTACTCGAAGAGGAAGCCGCTGTGGGAGGGGAGCTCGTTTAGGCCAGCTTCACAATGGTGGAGGAATGTTCTCACCACCAAGGACATTTTTAAAGGAAGGGTTTCCTACTTGGTCGAAGATGGGGGGAATTACTAGCTTTTGGAAAGATAGATGGTGTGGGGAGATGGCGTTGCAATCCCTTTATCCCGAGCTGTTTAGTGAGGTAGAGAAGAAGGGGATCACAGTTAGCGAGTGCTTCGACCGCAACAGTTGGAGATGGCGAAAAATCTTAAGAGAAACTATTTTGCGAGATCAGAGGGGGAGGGCTCGGGTGCGAGCGCTGAAGGAAGTGGTGGGGGGTATTACGCTAGGGAACGGGAGCGACGAAGTGATCTAGAGATGGCATGAAAAGGGCATCTTTACTGTCAAGGCTACCTATGCATTCCTTAACGACGGGGGTATTGTGGACTACACCGGCCAGGTCTTGTGGCAGATGCGTATGCCGCCCAAAGTCAAGATTTTCATTTGGCTTGCTCTTAAGAATAGGCTTCTTACAGTGGATAATCTCGAAAAGCGGGGGTGGGTGGGGGACAACCGTTGTGTGCTCTGCGGATCAATGGTAGAGACGGCCGATCATTTGTTCTTGAGATGTGTCTTCTCACGGTTTGTAATCGGGTTGGGCGATGGGGATGTTGGATTTCAGACTAGTGGAACTTCGGTTCGAGGGGTGTGGGTGTGACACCCCCGGAATTTGGATTAGTCCTATATATAAATAATATAATAGGACTAAATCTCTTAACCCGGCTATAGCATTTTGGATGGTAGCAAGATCCAAGAGGTTATGAGAGTTAAGCGTGCTAGAGCTAGAGTAGTTCTAGGATGGGTGACCTTCTGGGAAGTGGGGCGTCACAGTTGGTATCAGAGACATTCACCAGCCGGAAATGTGAGATGAGTCTCGGCTGAGCCAGGGTTATATAGCGGGTAGAGCGAGGCTCCCCGGCTAATGACCGTTGTGGGTGGAGTGCAGCTCCCCACAAGGTCGGCTAAGGCTAGCGAGACGAGTCTCACATCGCCTGGTGCTTGTGAGTGTGCTCGAGCCTGACGTGGACGTCAGGGCTTAAAGGGGGGAAAAATGTGACACCCCCGGAATTTGGATTAGTCCTATATATAAATGATATAATAGGACTAAATCTCTTAACCCGGCTATAGCATTTTGGATGGTAGTAAGATCCAAGAGGTTATGAGAGTTAAGCGTGCTAGAGCTAGAGTAGTTCTAGGATGGGTGACCCTCTGGGAAGTGGGGCGTCACAGTAGGAGGACTGTGTAGGAAAGGGGTGGTCTAGGGCCAGTGGTAATACCCTAACCTTGTGGGTGGAGTGCAGCTCCCCACAAGGTCGGCTAAGGCTAGCGAGACAAGTCTCACATCGTCTGGTGCTTGTGAGTGTGCTCGAGCCTGACGTGGACGTCAGGGCTTAAAGGGGGGAAAAATGTGACACTCCCGGAATTTGGATTAGTCCTATATATAAATGATATAATAGGACTAAATCTCTTAACCCGGCTATAGCATTTTGGATGGTAGCAAGATCCAAGAGGTTATGAGAGTTAAGCGTGCTAGAGCTAGAGTAGTTCTAGGATGGGTGACCCTCTGGGAAGTGGGGCGTCACAGTGGGAGGACTGTGTGGGAAAGGGGTGGTCAAGGGCCAGTGGTAATACCCTAACCTATTTGGCAGCGAACTGGTGGATGATCTGGAAAGCTCGAAACAGAGTCATCTTCCAGCGGTCTAATACTGATCCCCTTTTCGCGGTTAGTTTAGTTAGGAGTGAACTGGTGCGGTGGGTGGAACTAGGGCGAGTGGCATGTACAGGTGCCGGTACCAACCCTTTGTAGCTCCCATTAGGTGGGTTTTAATTGTGTGCTTTTTGTCGGTTCTTACCCTTTTAGTTTTTGTCGTTGTTTAGAGACCTTGTTGTCTCACCTCTGTTGCTTAGTTCATTTTCCAATTGAATGAAGTGCCCTAACCTATTTGGCAGCGAACTGGTGGATGATATGGAAAGTTCGAAACAGAGTCATCTTCCAGCGGTCTAATACTGATCCCTTTTTCGCGGTTAGTTTGGTTAGGAGTGAACTAGTGCGGTGGGTGGAACTAGGGCGAGTGGCATGTACAGGTGCCGGTACCAACCCTTTGTAGCTCCCATTAGGTGGGTTTTAATTGTGTGTTTTTTGTCGGTTCTTACCCTTTTAGTTTTTGTCGTTGTTTAGAGACCTTATTGTCTCACCTCTGTTGCTTAGTTCATTTTCCAATTGAATGAAGTGGGTAGCCGGCAATGCTACCTCTACACCCAAAAATGGGTGTAGAGGGTACACCCCACCCATCCAAGGGTGGGAATCTTTCCACCCATCACTTCGAAGTGATGGGTGGAATTCATCCCACCCTAGGATGGGTGGGGTGTATGATGTATATCCAAATTTGGATGTACATCAAGCATTTCCCTATGTGCTAAGAGAAGGGACTAATATTATACGCCACTTTTTTTTTTTCTTTTTTTTTTCTTTTAATTAGTTACTGCATAATATCTTCTTGGACTAATTTACTTCATTCATTTATAGTCACACAATTCCATTGGATGGGTTGAATTAATTATTATGGCATGCATGTGATTGACGGTGTCAAGTAGTGGTTTATTTGGCACAATCATAATCATAATAATAAAATGTGTACTGGGCAAAAACAAACCGGACACGCATGGCAATTAAATGCCTCAACTCATATTCTTGTCGACGTTTTTACAACGGATACGGATGTGTATTTGGGTATTGATCAGATACTAAAAGTCAAATCCAAATCCAAATCGAATGTATATATAGTTGGATAGTAAAACGAGAATTAGTTAACTGTCAAAGGTTAAATGGACCTTTCCAAATGATCCAAAACTCGGGCTAGCTAGCTTGTTCCGAAATCCGAATGTTTTAAAACTCATATTCGTATCAATGTTTTTACCCTCCAGAAATTAAGTATTGTTTCCTAGAATAACTGAAAGGAAAGTAAATATGCAAATAAATAATATAACTATTTTGTTGGTTGTCGACTCCCTTTCTTGTTGAGAATAGCTTTATTTTTTAATTTCTCATATTTTTGCATACTACTTATATGATCAGGAGTCGGAGCAAGAAGTTATGGTGTTAAAGCAAGAGATCAATCTGCTGCAGAAAGGTCTCAGGTAACTAATCCTCCACACAAGCATGTACTCTAATGAGTCCTTTTTCCAATATGTAATAGGAAATGTGCCCTATGTTGAGCAAAAATGATCGAAACGCCATTCTTTGATAGTTTAAGTTTCTAAAACTAGCCAATAGTTTCGCATAATACCAAAGCACGAGCACTTTGATTTCAAATATACCCTCACTTCTGCTATATTTAATTTTCTTTTATTTATGTCAAAATACCTCGTGTAGGGCATGTGGTCAAAAGTTGCCCACAAGTGAGGGAGAGTATTGATCAATATTTACGATTCAAATATCATTGATCTCTAATAACTTTAACTTTCACCGAAAAGTAATTTTTCATCACCAATCTCTACTTCTTTTAAAGAAACTTTCTCAAGCTCCACTTGGATGTATAGATTTGTGAAATTTACATAAGTAAATAGGATATGATCTGCAGCATAAATTATTAATCCTCTTCTTGAGTGAGACATGTTTTTCAAATTTGTACTGATTTCACATAAATGTTGCAAAAGACAATTAACACTAACTATTATCCAAGAAACTTCATATAAGTCTGATATATAGATAAGGTGTATATATATGAAGACAAATGAACTTATAATAAGCCAAGAAACTAAACTTTGAACAGTACTAGTCAAGCAAGCACAAACTCAAATTCAAACTCAAACAGAAGCACAAGCAAAAGCTAAAGCAGAAGCAGAAGCAAATAATCATTACTTATAGTTTTAAAGAGCATATATAAAAATTCGGTCGCAGGTACATGTACGGCGATCGAACCACCGAACACATGCCACTAGAAGAGTTGCTTGACTTAGAAAGGCAACTAGAGATATGGATGTACAACATCCGCGCTGCAAAGGTACTTAGTTTTCATGTAAGTTTTATTTTATTCCTGATCATAAGAGTAATTGATAAGAGACATATTTTTGAATCTGCTATGAACAGATGCAGATAATGTTCCAAGAGATCCAATCGCTGAAAAATAAGGTACGTAGCTCAGTGTTTGCTAGTACTTTAAGATTTTAAATAACTTTCTTGTAAATTATCACATGAAATCAGACATTAACCCAGATAGGTGATTTCAGACATCATTATACGACAAAAGTGACTAAAAAGAACATTGATAAGATCATTTTTAATTCAATTTGAGTTATTTTTAAAATTTTATTTGATCTGAAGATCTATCTCAAAAAAAGAAAAGGGATATTTCGCTCACTTATTCTTCCAAAAGTATTTGTTTCAAATGGTAAATCTGTATTAGTTACATTTGATGAACAGGAAGGCATACTGAAGGCCACTAATGAACTTCTCCAAGAAAAGGTAGTAAAATCAAAACTTATCGATATTAATATATATAATTTATCATTATTCTTATTTTTTGTTTATTTTTAATTTTTTTTTCTTATTTTTGTAGATAGTAGAGCAAAATGGTTTCATAGACATAGCCCCTGTGATAGCACAACAAAATGGGCATTTTGCTGTAGCCCCAACGGTAGCTGATCATATTTCTTATAACTCACTAACCATACAAAATGACTACTATTCAAGTTGTAGGGGCTCAGAGATGGGCTATTCCTACTGATGCTAATAAGGCTTGAGGGACTTGACTTGCTGAGAGTTATTATTATTATTATTATTATTATTATTATTAGTATTAGTATTAGGGTTTGATCTGCATGTTTAATTTGTGTCTGTGTACAGTTTTTTTTTTTTTTCTTCATAATGGTCCCTCAAGCACTCATTAATTATTTCCTGCTTGTGTTTAATTACTGTTATATTGTGTATTTTGTTGGTGATTGGCTGCATGTGTTCTCTTCATCGCGACTAATTAGAAAATTGTATGAGGGTTTTTTAATGTAATTTCTTGCCAGTTTATGTATAGTGTTTTATTTTCACTCTTTTATAGCCATGAAAGTGTCTTCAATTTTTTTTTTTTTTTTTTTTTTTTTGAATGTTTGAAGTTTTGTGGTGGCCTTTCTGTAGGTTTAAGAGTGTTTAATATGAAATAACGGATGGAAACTCAAGACTTTCTACTGTGATACCATATAAAATAACTGACTACTTTAAAAATTAAGTTATTAAAAAATAATCTTTCAATATTTTTAGATTCGATACTTTTGGATTCAAGTATGACATGATTATAAAAAACTCGTTAATAAAAAAAAAATGTACACAGAAAAAAAAATCACAATTAATACATATTCTACACTAAACTCACTAAACTTTTGTTTCTAAAAAGTACTTGCTATCATATACTATCAAGCTCCAAGACCGTCAATTTGATCAGTTCGGGCACGCGCATAGACCCGCCAAACGGATAAAGTCCTCCCTACTCAAACGAAGCAAAATCATATACCAAACTATAGGAGCATGAATAATAGGGATATACCAAACCTCCACTACTTCGCGACGCTCTTGCTGCAGTCACGTGTGCCTCTCTGGCGATATCTGGATCTAAAAAAGAGATAAACTATAGAGAGTGAGAACTACGAATAGTTCTCAGTGGTGCAACCACCAAAAATGATGCTTTACACTCTCACTCGATCCGAATGTGGCATTAGTAGAGAGATAATTATAACAGTAATTATTTCTATACTAGAAATGCGGTAAATAAATTTACAACTACAATGCCTCATTTACCTAATATACTATTATATCACTTGTTATAGGTTTACCCAATTACCTCGTATCCCTAGCCATCTAATTAATTGGTTATGTTTCATATTAGACCTCATGGAGAGTCGAGAGAGATCGTACTACTTTTCAATCGGTTGACATGCACACCGCATAGAAAGCAGAAAAAGATTGTCCCGCTCTCTAATCGATTGACATGCACACCTCATGGAGAACCGAGGGAGTTTGTACTACTCCAAGTATGAGGGTAAGAACTTGGAGTTGAGGGTGTTTGCCCAAAATATCACATGCGGAGTCGAGAGGATCGGCACTCCGGTGAATAATGGGAGTCTAGGGAGATCAGCCCTCTCAATGCACACGAGGGAGTCGAGGGTGATCGACACTCTCATAGACACTTCCGGAAAGTCGCGACATAACACATCATGACACCCTAAGCTCAATGAGGCTGTATTTGGTTTGGGTATAAATAAGAATTGTTTATTTCTGATATATATAGTTACAACTCTTGGAATAAGCAAGAATAAGACTAATTGTGTGTTTAAATGAAAATTGGGTTGTTCCCAAGAATACACTACAAGAATTTTAACAAATAACGACATTATTTGTAGCAATATCTATTTAAATATTAGTAAATATAAAATTTATTGACATTTATAAAAAAATTATTGTTATATATGATATTGTTGAGACCAAATTTTTTCGCCACTTAAAATAGCGACATGTGGCGCCTACCATCGGCAGAGGACACCAGCCGATGGGAAGATGAGTCAAACCAAGAAGGGTTTGCGCTGCATAGGAGCGCAGCACACGACGAGCGCCATCGGCCAAAAGCATCAGTCGATGAAGAAAGAAAGGATCCATGCCCTAATTCCGGGCCGAACCCAGTCATATAAGAATGCGGCACATGGCATAAGCTATCGGCTGAGGGTACCAGCCGACAGGAGAAACAGTCGATGTAAGAATCTGTCGATGAAAGGAGTCACGAATCACTCAAGACCGACTTCGGCTGACAGCGTCTACTAAACCTCTTCGGTCAATCGACGGAGGAGGCGGGAATCAGAGTCAGCGTGCGGGGATTCAAACCGATAAAGGAAAGACTTCCAAAGAAAAGAATACGAGGTTTGAGCGCGTGTAGGACCCCCGAACCCCATGCAGCATTTTTCCGATGGATCCACTGTTAGAACACCTGTTGTTGGTGTATCTGGCCCATGGTGCATCAATGGGATGCCACAGATGGACCCTGTAAGGTTTTATTAGCTGTGTTGGCTTTCGGCTGGGTTTGCCGAAATTTTGAAAAAGAATTAGGCCAAACAGACGGCGGAAATGGATTCAGCACGGAAAAACGCTTGAAAATGGCTTTTTGTTTGCCAAATTCTGAGTCCGGATGCCCAAAAACGGACTCCCGGAAAATTTACTGGATTTCTGGTGCATGGGGGAGCCGTGGACCGGCGGGGGTGCCACGTGGCAGGCCCGGATTGGCCGGCGCACGCGGCCGGGTCCACGGAGCGCAAGGGTTAGGACCGGGGTGCACCGCGGGGCGCGTGGACCGGGGGCGTGCCACGTGGCAGCGCCTGATTGGGCGGCTCAGGTGCGCTCGGTCCGCGGGAGCGTGCGGGGAGGCGTGGACCGGGGTGCGCCACGTGGCGGCACCCGGTTGGCGGGCGCATGCGCGCGCGGTCCACGCAGCGCGCGGGGCAGGTGCCGCGGGCAGGTGGCCGTACGCGGGGCAGGCGCGGGCGACGTGGGCGTGCCACGTGGCGCCCGCTGATTCGCGGGCGCCACCTACCGCGTTGACGCGGGCAGGGACACGTGGCGCTCCCCGTGGCGGCTTGCACGGCTGCGGCGTGTTCGGGGGACACGTGGCGGGCGCCGGCGCGGGTCGGACCAAGCAAGCGTCCGGCTGGATCCCGTGTGCGGGCTGGGCCGGGCCGGGCCGCACTGTGCGCGCCCGAAACCGGCCGGGCCGGGCTGCACTGTAGCCGCCCGAATTCGGGCTGGGCCGCACTGTAGCCGCCCGAATCTGGGCTGGGCTGCACTGTAGCCGCCCGAATCTTGGGACAATTTCGGTATTATCCGAATTGTTCCTTTGGGCCTATAAATAGGCAGCCCGAGCCCTCTTTGCTGCCCTTTTTCTCTCTGTCTGTGCATGATCTCCCCGAGCTTCCTCTTGATGATTTTTTTCCTCTCTTAATCCTTGATCTTCCTGCGGAGTTTAAGAATTTTTGGAGGCTCGAATCCCGAGGTTTCAGATTTTTCTTGGCGCGGCGCGACGCTCTTTCTTCGGTGTTTCTTCCGTCGCTCTTCGGTGTACGAGCTCCCCCGACCTACTCCGACCATCGTTTCGAGCGATTTCTTCGCTGCTGGATTCGTAACAGGTGAGGCTACGATTTTGGGTTTCTCGGATATTTTCAGATTTCACGTTTTTCGAGGTGTTTTCTCATGCTCATTGGGACCCTTTTTGCTGTGAGATTTTGGTGAGGGCAGCACCTTCTTTTGAGGAGATCTTCGCGCACGAGTCTCGGATCAAGACGTGCTTATAGACTTTTTTCATCTACTCGACGTGAGGATCATCGTGGATTTTTCTTAGAATTTTTGGAGACCTTCCCGAAGGTATACACTGTTCCTTTTATCTGTACAAGAGTTTACAGTTGAATGGTTTTGGGATTGTGCGCACCGATACTGTGGAATTTGTAACTTGGCCTACGGTGCTCGGAATTGGACGTGCAGGTACCCGTTTCGAAGCTATCGACGCGAGGATCGCTGTGGTATTTTTATCAGAATTTTTGGAGTTCGTTTTACAGGTGAAAATTTCGCAGTAAGTGGACTGTTCCCAGCAGATTTGTAAAACCTGGATTTTATTGGATTTAAAGTGTAACTGTAGCCTTATGTTGTACCTAGGGGGATTGTGGACTGTGCTGGACCTAGAGTGGTTATTTTCCTGGTTTTCTCAGCTGTACGACTCCGGACAGTTAGCGTCTTCAGGTGGGTGGCTTGCTTTCAAGATCTATGGACTGTACTCTAATTCTATTGATATAGAATCATGCATGATAGTGATTGGACTTGGGTAGCATGCTAGAGTGTAGGAATTGTTGATCCTTGTTTTATCTGTCGATCTTGTGATCTCTTGCTTCCTACTATCATGTTAAATATTTGTTATATTGGAACCTGACCTAGCACCACCGTCATATGTTGCATGTGTAACCAGACCAGTAGAAAACCCTCACTTGGGCTAGGGTTATTTATGTTTAGACATCCACACTTTATGTCGCATTCCTGGACTTAGTGTTATCCTCGCCCGGGTAGTGGGCCGAGCGGTCGGAACTTCTTTTAGTGTGGGATGCATTTGCACTCGTGCTTGGGAGCAGAGTGGAGTCTGGTAGATGCAGTGGTTCGCTTGTCTGTACCGGGAACCGTTTGGGGTAAACGGTGGACCCCGGGAGATCTGGTTTTCCCCTGTTGGGTTGTCGCCACTGTGTTAGTGGCGGTAGTTTTCTAGTGATAGCCGGACCTAGAACCCAGAAACCTTTTCGACATACACATGATTTTAGTCTGCCAATGTTTTCTTCCAAACATCGAAGGGCCGCTGGAGTCTGTTCTTGTTTGATTGGACAAAGGCATCAGCCCTTCGGGGTTTGGGTAAAACACTTGTTTTCTAACTGTTTTTCTAAAAAGAACTAAAATCATTAAATATGGATTTCTTCCAGATCAAATTAGTTTTCAATAACAAATGTCACCTTTTTCCTGTAAATCTCCCCACTCGAAAGGATTCGAGTGGTCTGGGTTCTAGGGGTCGTTCCTCTGTCGGGACGAAAGCCACGGGGGCCGAGCCTGGAACCTGTTCTTGTTTGATAGGGTTGTAGGTGTAGGTCTCCCGGGACTTTCGGGCCCTGTTGGTGTCTTCTGCGAGTTGTATTGTGATTATTGCCTTCCCGAACTATAAGGGATCGTGAACTTCGATAGTCGGAGCCTAGAGTCTGTTCTTGTTTGATAGGGTTCTTAGCACCGGTCTATCGGGTTTCCGAACCCTTATGGTGTCGGTCTTTCTGGAGAGTTTAGTGTTCTCTTGTGGGAGCCGTCTGGTGGACGGTGGCCCCAGCTGTGTGACTTCCAGCTTGTGGTTGAGAGTTGGTGTTGTTGGTCGATCTTGTTGATCGTGGTTTGGACTATAGCCTGCATGAGCCATATTTGAGCTCGACAGAGATACGCGGATACTTTCCTCGGTGGGGTCGCTCCCCTCGAGAGCCACTCCGGAGTTGGGCCTGTTACTTGCTATCGCGACTTGTCGACGCCGTCCCTCTGACTGGCCCGGTTGGCGGCAGTCACGGACACCCTACGGTAGACCCGTCCTGTTAAGGATATGCGGCAGTAGGTGGGCGCAGGTTTGACTGGACCCTTTGAGGCAGTCAGTTTAGATTTGGTGAGTTTACTGTGTGTGTTAGTAGATGCATCATGTTTCATCTGTTCCTTTTCTTGAGCATCTAGATAGAGGCATAGTAGCTGTTGAGTTACTTTTCCAGCCCTTTCATTTCAGTTTTATATTGTTACTTTATGCCTCTGGTAGACTTAGTGGGCAGTCCGTCGGGCTTGTTGGCGGCACCCACTGAGAACTACTTGGGACGTAGTTCTCACACCCGTCGTGGTGTATTTTCCCACAGGGACTTCTACTCCGGTTCCTGCTGCTCCTGTTGCTGCTTCTTCTGATCGAGGTAAGGGAGTCGCGAGATAGTTCCCCACCAGTCGTCGTCCAGAGAGTAGATGTACCCTTATTACTTTTGAGAGTTCCTGTTGAGAGAACTTTGTAGTGAGGTATAGAGTTGTATTTATTTTCTACTGCTCGAGTGACTTTTGTACTTTTGGTGAGGACTTGTGTTGTATATAGTTTTTATTTCTAGCAGTTTTTCTTTCAGCTCTGATATCTGCATAGTATAGATGCTCTTTTGCAGGTTAGTCGCTTCGTCTATACGGGCTTCCCGTATGGGCGGCGGATCTGTTGGCGAGCCCGGGTCGCAGTTTCGACGCCGGGGCGTGACAGATTAGGTGGTATCAGAGCCTAGGTTGTAGGTCATTGTGGACTTAGAAACCCTAGGCTTGTGGTTTGACATTAGGATGACTACGTGAGAGTCGTGACTGTTAGCGAGAGTCCTGATTGAGTTTTTACCACTCCCAAGGGATGGGATGAGTGACTGGCATGTTTATTCTCCTAAGCGATTATGTTGGCTGCAGACAACATAATGCTGGGGAATGGGTGACATGTCCTAGACTTTCGCTGGATTGGGTCGTGTGTTGTTTGGTACTGTCCTGATGTTTCCATGTGTGTTGCAGGTGGGCACGATGCCTCCCCGACGCAGGGTACAGACGCGTTCTCAGCCTTTTCCCTCCGATGAGTCTGGGCAGGAGGAGCCAGCACAGGGTCAGCAGAGTGAGGTGCAGGAGCTTCGGGCTCAGTTGGCCCAGTTGTCTGAGGCGGTGCAGCGCCAGGAGGAGGCTTCTCAGCGCCAGGAGGAGGCTTCTCGGCGCCAGGAGGAGGCCTTTGGTCGGATGATGCTTCTTTTAGAGCAGAGGACGCAGCCTGTGGTAGCACCCCCTGTGTGTTCGCCTGTGCCTTCTTCGCCAGCTGTGGCGCCCCCTTTGGTTCCGTCAGCGCCGGCTATTCCTGTCGAGCCAGTTTCTAGCATACCACCGCCTGGGTCGATGGGACCTTTGACGTTGGCTGAGCAGAGTGCGGTGGTGGATCTGTTGATGAGGTTCCGCCGGTTTGATCCACCCCGTTTTTCTGGTATGAGTGCTGAGCCGTGGGAGGCAGAGTCTTGGATCACGGCCATGGAGCGTCATTTTGAGAGTTTGTTCGTTGAGGATCGATTTCGAGTCTTTTTGGCTACACACTACTTGGAGGGCAACGCCGAGGCTTGGTGGCGGCGTGTGCGGCCTGCTGGTCCGCCTGGGACGCGGATTCTTCCCTGGGCGGAGTTCCGCAGACTTCTGTTAGGGGCCTTCTTTCCTGAGAGTGTTCGTCAGAGATTGGAGGAGCAGCTGAGAAATCTCCGCCAGGGAGATCGGCCCGTGAATGCATACATAGCCGAATTCAATCAGCTGTTGGCTAGTATGCCTCACGTGGCCAAGGACGAGTCTCACCGGATCTACATGTTCGAGCGGGGGCTGCGCCGGGATATTTATCAGCTTGTTCGCTCCCGCAGATTACAGACTTTGGAGGCATCGATGGAGCAGGCGTTATATGTTGAGTCTGGAGAGGCAGTGATGTCAGAGGTGGCTCTAGCCCCCGTAGTGATTCCTGGGGCGAAGCGCCCAGCACCGGGTGATGAGGGTCAGACGAGCGGGCAGGGACCTCCGAGACCTCCACGATCTCATCCTGAGGGTCGTGGGTTTCGTAGGCGCCGGAGATCTGGTGAGCCCCAGCAGCAGCAGCATCAGCGGTATCGGCAGCAGCGGCAGGAGCGGTGTGTCATCTGTGGCGGGCCTCATCCACCGTCGCAGTGTGATCAGAGACAGGGGCGGTGTTTCCTCTGTGGAGAGTTGGGACATTTCCGCGCAGCTTGCCCCCAGGCCATTCTGTCAGTGCGGCCGATTGCGACAGCACCCCCCTTGCCCATCCATGCAGCGGGAACCCCTCCGGCCCACCAGCGGACAGAGTGGGCCACGACGTCGGGACAGACGGGACGACGACCTGCAGCACCCAGCGGACGGGTTTATGCAGCCCTGTTGGAGGACACCCCGGCAGCGGATCTTGCCGTGGCAGGTATGATTTTATTTCAGTTAGCCGAGTTGAGCATTTTGTTACCGCTGCATTCTTCTGCTTTATTAGTTGAGTATCTGCATCGGCGTCCTTGCATGGGTTTGGGTTAGAAATTTCTGCTACATGTTTTAGCGATTGGATTCTTCCCTGTATCCTACGAGTAGAGGAGGGTCGCAGTGTGTGATCAGTGCAGTTGAGACTTGGGACTTCACTTGCTGATGTGACGATTCAAGGACAGCTCCAGGACTTGGATTGAGCACCCAGGTTGGACTGATTGGTGCGGTGCTGTGCTACGACTGATGATGGAACGAAAGCAGTTATCCTTCTGCGAGTTGGACAGGAAGAGTTCGTTTTCTCGGATTGTCGGCGTATCCTCCCAACAGCATGGGCTACAGCGACTGTGGACAGACGCCACCTCGGGGGCAGACGTGATGTTAAGACTAGTGGTTATGTCCTTAGGAGTCTCGGTTAGTGATAGCTTCCTTTTGTGGCTACAGTAGGAACGACACCAACACTTCTCCCCCTTTTCTCACCTTGTACTGAAATTTACGAGCAGGACGAAAACTTCGAAAGATTGCTCCAGAAATGGAGACAGTGCCCGAACCTGTTCTTGTTTGATTGGGGCGAAGGCACTGATTTTTTTAAAAATTTTCGGACTTTTCGCTAATTTCAGCTGTTTTCTAAATCGAGGGTTGGAGTTGATGACTTTCCTGCTGGTGGAGCCGTATCTTTCTTGTTAGTTTAGTGTTGCGTTCTTGGTTGTTTTGATTGTTTTGGTTTTATTGTTGTGGCGTGTTTTTGTTTCGGGGACGAAACTTCCTTTTAGTGGGGGAGGATGTAGGACCCCCGAACCCCATGCAGCATTTTTCCGATGGATCCACTGTTAGAACACCTGTTGTTGGTGTATCTGGCCCATGGTGCATCAATGGGATGCCACAGATGGACCCTGTAAGGTTTTATTAGCTGTGTTGGCTTTCGGCTGGGTTTGCCGAAATTTTGAAAAAGAATTAGGCCAAACAGACGGCGGAAATGGATTCAGCACGGAAAAACGCTTGAAAATGGCTTTTTGTTTGCCAAATTCTGAGTCCGGATGCCCAAAAACGGACTCCCGGAAAATTTACTGGATTTCTGGTGCATGGGGGAGCCGTGGACCGGCGGGGGTGCCACGTGGCAGGCCCGGATTGGCCGGCGCACGCGGCCGGGTCCACGGAGCGCAAGGGTTAGGACCGGGGTTCACCGCGGGGCGCGTGGACCGGGGGCGTGCCACGTGGCAGCGCCTGATTGGGCGGCTCAGGTGCGCTCGGTCCGCGGGAGCGTGCGGGGAGGCGTGGACCGGGGTGCGCCACGTGGCGGCACCCGGTTGGCGGGCGCATGCGCGCGCGGTCCACGCAGCGCGCGGGGCAGGTGCCGCGGGCAGGTGGCCGTACGCGGGGCAGGCGCGGGCGACGTGGGCGTGCCACGTGGCGCCCGCTGATTCGCGGGCGCCACCTACCGCGTTGACGCGGGCAGGGACACGTGGCGCTCCCCGTGGCGGCTTGCACGGCTGCGGCGTGTTCGGGGGACACGTGGCGGGCGCCGGCGCGGGTCGGACCAAGCAAGCGTCCGGCTGGATCCCGTGTGCGGGCTGGGCCGGGCCGGGCCGCACTGTGCGCGCCCGAAACCGGCCGGGCCGGGCTGCACTGTAGCCGCCCGAATTCGGGCTGGGCCGCACTGTAGCCGCCCGAATCTGGGCTGGGCTGCACTGTAGCCGCCCGAATCTTGGGACAATTTCGGTATTATCCGAATTGTTCCTTTGGGCCTATAAATAGGCAGCCCGAGCCCTCTTTGCTGCCCTTTTTCTCTCTGTCTGTGCATGATCTCCCCGAGCTTCCTCTTGATGATTTTTTTCCTCTCTTAATCCTTGATCTTCCTGCGGAGTTTAAGAATTTTTGGAGGCTCGAATCCCGAGGTTTCAGATTTTTCTTGGCGCGGCGCGACGCTCTTTCTTCGGTGTTTCTTCCGTCGCTCTTCGGTGTACGAGCTCCCCCGACCTACTCCGACCATCGTTTCGAGCGATTTCTTCGCTGCTGGATTCGTAACAGGTGAGGCTACGATTTTGGGTTTCTCGGACATTTTCAGATTTCACGTTTTTCGAGGTGTTTTCTCATGCTCATTGGGACCCTTTTTGCTGTGAGATTTTGGTGAGGGCAGCACCTTCTTTTGAGGAGATCTTCGCGCACGAGTCTCGGATCAAGACGTGCTTATAGACTTTTTTCATCTACTCGACGTGAGGATCATCGTGGATTTTTCTTAGAATTTTTGGAGACCTTCCCGAAGGTATACACTGTTCCTTTTATCTGTACAAGAGTTTACAGTTGAATGGTTTTGGGATTGTGCGCACCGATACTGTGGAATTTGTAACTTGGCCTACGGTGCTCGGAATTGGACGTGCAGGTACCCGTTTCGAAGCTATCGACGCGAGGATCGCTGTGGTATTTTTATCAGAATTTTTGGAGTTCGTTTTACAGGTGAAAATTTCGCAGTAAGTGGACTGTTCCCAGCAGATTTGTAAAACCTGGATTTTATTGGATTTAAAGTGTAACTGTAGCCTTATGTTGTACCTAGGGGGATTGTGGACTGTGCTGGACCTAGAGTGGTTATTTTCCTGGTTTTCTCAGCTGTACGACTCCGGACAGTTAGCGTCTTCAGGTGGGTGGCTTGCTTTCAAGATCTATGGACTGTACTCTAATTCTATTGATATAGAATCATGCATGATAGTGATTGGACTTGGGTAGCATGCTAGAGTGTAGGAATTGTTGATCCTTGTTTTATCTGTCGATCTTGTGATCTCTTGCTTCCTACTATCATGTTAAATATTTGTTATATTGGAACCTGACCTAGCACCACCGTCATATGTTGCATGTGTAACCAGACCAGTAGAAAACCCTCACTTGGGCTAGGGTTATTTATGTTTAGACATCCACACTTTATGTCGCATTCCTGGACTTAGTGTTATCCTCGCCCGGGTAGTGGGCCGAGCGGTCGGAACTTCTTTTAGTGTGGGATGCATTTGCACTCGTGCTTGGGAGCAGAGTGGAGTCTGGTAGATGCAGTGGTTCGCTTGTCTGTACCGGGAACCGTTTGGGGTAAACGGTGGACCCCGGGAGATCTGGTTTTCCCCTGTTGGGTTGTCGCCACTGTGTTAGTGGCGGTAGTTTTCTAGTGATAGCCGGACCTAGAACCCAGAAACCTTTTCGACATACACATGATTTTAGTCTGCCAATGTTTTCTTCCAAACATCGAAGGGCCGCTGGAGTCTGTTCTTGTTTGATTGGACAAAGGCATCAGCCCTTCGGGGTTTGGGTAAAACACTTGTTTTCTAACTGTTTTTCTAAAAAGAACTAAAATCATTAAATATGGATTTCTTCCAGATCAAATTAGTTTTCAATAACAAATGTCACCTTTTTCCTGTAAATCTCCCCACTCGAAAGGATTCGAGTGGTCTGGGTTCTAGGGGTCGTTCCTCTGTCGGGACGAAAGCCACGGGGGCCGAGCCTGGAACCTGTTCTTGTTTGATAGGGTTGTAGGTGTAGGTCTCCCGGGACTTTCGGGCCCTGTTGGTGTCTTCTGCGAGTTGTATTGTGATTATTGCCTTCCCGAACTATAAGGGATCGTGAACTTCGATAGTCGGAGCCTAGAGTCTGTTCTTGTTTGATAGGGTTCTTAGCACCGGTCTATCGGGTTTCCGAACCCTTATGGTGTCGGTCTTTCTGGAGAGTTTAGTGTTCTCTTGTGGGAGCCGTCTGGTGGACGGTGGCCCCAGCTGTGTGACTTCCAGCTTGTGGTTGAGAGTTGGTGTTGTTGGTCGATCTTGTTGATCGTGGTTTGGACTATAGCCTGCATGAGCCATATTTGAGCTCGACAGAGATACGCGGATACTTTCCTCGGTGGGGTCGCTCCCCTCGAGAGCCACTCCGGAGTTGGGCCTGTTACTTGCTATCGCGACTTGTCGACGCCGTCCCTCTGACTGGCCCGGTTGGCGGCAGTCACGGACACCCTACGGTAGACCCGTCCTGTTAAGGATATGCGGCAGTAGGTGGGCGCAGGTTTGACTGGACCCTTTGAGGCAGTCAGTTTAGATTTGGTGAGTTTACTGTGTGTGTTAGTAGATGCATCATGTTTCATCTGTTCCTTTTCTTGAGCATCTAGATAGAGGCATAGTAGCTGTTGAGTTACTTTTCCAGCCCTTTCATTTCAGTTTTATATTGTTACTTTATGCCTCTGGTAGACTTAGTGGGCAGTCCGTCGGGCTTGTTGGCGGCACCCACTGAGAACTACTTGGGACGTAGTTCTCACACCCGTCGTGGTGTATTTTCCCACAGGGACTTCTACTCCGGTTCCTGCTGCTCCTGTTGCTGCTTCTTCTGATCGAGGTAAGGGAGTCGCGAGATAGTTCCCCACCAGTCGTCGTCCAGAGAGTAGATGTACCCTTATTACTTTTGAGAGTTCCTGTTGAGAGAACTTTGTAGTGAGGTATAGAGTTGTATTTATTTTCTACTGCTCGAGTGACTTTGTACTTTTGGTGAGGACTTGTGTTGTATATAGTTTTTATTTCTAGCAGTTTTTCTTTCAGCTCTGATATCTGCATAGTATAGATGCTCTTTTGCAGGTTAGTCGCTTCGTCTATACGGGCTTCCCGTATGGGCGGCGGATCTGTTGGCGAGCCCGGGTCGCAGTTTCGACGCCGGGGCGTGACAGATTAGGTGGTATCAGAGCCTAGGTTGTAGGTCATTGTGGACTTAGAAACCCTAGGCTTGTGGTTTGACATTAGGATGACTACGTGAGAGTCGTGACTGTTAGCGAGAGTCCTGATTGAGTTTTTACCACTCCCAAGGGATGGGATGAGTGACTGGCATGTTTATTCTCCTAAGCGATTATGTGGCTGCAGACAACATAATGCTGGGGAATGGGTGACATGTCCTAGACTTTCGCTGGAATTGGGTCGTGTGTTGTTTGGTACTGTCCTGATGTTTCCATGTGTGTTGCAGGTGGGCACGATGCCTCCCCGACGCAGGGTACAGACGCGTTCTCAGCCTTTTCCCTCCGATGAGTCTGGGCAGGAGGAGCCAGCACAGGGTCAGCAGAGTGAGGTGCAGGAGCTTCGGGCTCAGTTGGCCCAGTGTCTGAGGCGGTGCAGCGCCAGGAGGAGGCTTCTCAGCGCAGGAGGAGGCTTCTCGGCGCCAGGAGGAGGCCTTTGGTCGGATGATGCTCTTTTAGAGCAGAGGACGCAGCCTGTGGTAGCACCCCCTGTGTGTTCGCCTGTGCCTTCTTCGCCAGCTGTGGCGCCCCCTTTGGTTCCGTCAGCGCCGGCTATTCCTGTCGAGCCAGTTTCTAGCATACCACCCGCCTGGGTCGATGGGACCTTTGACGTTGGCTGAGCAGAGTGCGGTGGTGGATCTGTTGATGAGGTTCCGCCGGTTTGATCCACCCCGTTTTTCTGGTATGAGTGCTGAGCCGTGGGAGGCAGAGTCTTGGATCACGGCCATGGAGCGTCATTTTGAGAGTTTGTTCGTTGAGGATCGATTTCGAGTCTTTTTGGCTACACACTACTTGGAGGGCAACGCCGAGGCTTGGTGGCGGCGTGTGCGGCCTGCTGGTCCGCCTGGGACGCGGATTCTTCCCTGGGCGGAGTTCCGCAGACTTCTGTTAGGGGCCTTCTTTCCTGAGAGTGTTCGTCAGAGATTGGAGGAGCAGCTGAGAAATCTCCGCCAGGGAGATCGGCCCGTGAATGCATACATAGCCGAATTCAATCAGCTGTTGGCTAGTATGCCTCACGTGGCCAAGGACGAGTCTCACCGGATCTACATGTTCGAGCGGGGGCTGCGCCGGGATATTTATCAGCTTGTTCGCTCCCGCAGATTACAGACTTTGGAGGCATCGATGGAGCAGGCGTTATATTTGAGTCTGGAGAGGCAGTGATGTCAGAGGTGGCTCTAGCCCCCGTAGTGATTCCTGGGGCGAAGCGCCCAGCACCGGGTGATGAGGGTCAGACGAGCGGGCAGGACCTCCGAGACCTCCACGATCTCATCCTGAGGGTCCGTGGGTTTCGTAGGCGCCGGAATCTGGTGAGCCCCAGCAGCAGCAGCATCAGCGGTATCGGCAGCAGCGGCAGGATGCGGTGTGTCATCTGTGGCGGGCCTCATCCACCGTCGCAGTGTGATCAGAGACAGGGGCGGTGTTTCTCTGTGGAGAGTTGGACATTTCCGCGCAGCTTGCCCCCAGGGCCATTCTGTCAGTGCGGCCGATTGCGACAGCACCCCCCTTGCCCAGCCATGCAGCGGGAACCCCTCCGGCCCCCAGCGGACAGAGTGGGCCACGACGTCGGGACAGACGGGACGACGACCTGCAGCACCCAGCGGACGGGTTTATGCAGCCCTGTTGGAGGACACCCGGCAGCGGATCTTGCCGTGGCAGGTATGATTTTATTTCAGTTAGCTGAGTTGAGCATTTTGTTACCGCTGCATTCTTCTGCTTTATTAGTTGAGTATCTGCATCGGCATCCTTGCATGGGTATGGGTTAGAATTTCTGCTACATGTTTTAGCGATTGGATTCTTCCCAGTATCCTATGAGTAGAGGAGGATCGCGGTGTGGATCAGTGCAGTTGAGACTTGGGACTTCACTTGCTGATGTGACGATTCAAGGACAGCTCCAGGACTTGGATTGAGCACCCAGGTTGGACTGATTGGTGCGGTGCTGTGCTACGACTGATGATGGAATGAAAGCAGTTATCCTTCTGCGAGTTGGCTGGAGGAGTTCGTTTTTCCCTCGGATTGTCGGCGTATCCTCCCAACAGCATGGGCTTCAGCGACTGTGGACAGACGCCACCTCGGGAGCAGACGTGATGTTAGGACTAGTGGTTATGTCCTTAGGAGTCTCGGTTAGTGATAGCTTCCTTTTGGCCACAGTAGGAACGACACCAACACTTCTCCCCCTTTTCTCACCTTGTACTGAAATTTACGAGCAGGACGAAAACTTCGAAAGATTGCTCCAGAAATGGAGACAGTGCCCGAACCTGTTCTTGTTTGATTGGGGCGAAGGCACTGATTTTTTAAAATTTTCGGACTTTTCGCTAATTTCAGCTGTTTTCTAAATCGAGGGTTGGAGTTGATGACTTCCTCCTGCTGGTGGAGCCGTATCTTTCTTGTTAGTTTTAGTGTTGCGTTCTTGGTTGTTTTGATTGTTTTGGTTTTATTGTTGTGGCGTGTTTTTGTTTCGGGGACGAAACTTCCTTTTAGTGGGGGAGGATGTAGGACCCCCGAAACCCCATGCAGCATTTCCGTGGATCCACTGTTAGAACACCTGTTGTTGGTGTTCTGGCCCATGGTGCATCAATGGATGCCACCGATGGACCCTGTAAGGTTT
>CM055062.1:48689342-48738235 GCA_029204045.2 Tillandsia leiboldiana | reverse complement strand
ACTAGAACACCCGGCCCCCCCCCCCCCCCCCCTCGCGCACATCCGTACACGTACGCGCCCGCCCCGCACAAGCCAGGGCATATCGGCGTCGTACAACCCGCGTGCCGGCGCCGCCCGCATGCTTCGCCGCCGCATGCGGCCGCCGCCCGCATGCGGCGCGCCCGCGCGGCCAGCCGCCCGCATGCGGCGCGCCCGCAGCGGCGCCGCCCGCATGCGGGGCCGCCCACATGCGGCGCCGCCCGCATGCGGGTGAGCGGCGCCCGCATGCGGGGCGCTGCCCCCTCATGTGGGTGCGCGGCTGCGCCGCCCCGCATGCGGCTCCGCCCGCATGCGGCTCTGCCCGCGCATGCGGTGCGCGTGGAACACACCGCCCGAATGCGGCGCTGGCCCGCGAATGTCGAGCACGTGCAGCGCCGCCAGTCCCTCATGGGGCCCTGCCCCGCACCGGCGCGTGCAGCGCCGCCCGCGGAAACCGCATGCTGCGCTGCCCGCATGGGGCGCGCGCGTCGCCGCCTGCATGCGTCGCTGCCCGCATGCGGTGCGCCGTCGCCGCCCGCATGCGGCGCTGCGCCCGCATGCGTGTGCGCGCGGTCGCGCAGCTCGCATGTCTTTGCTGCCCGCATGCGGAGCATGCGTCCGCCGCCTCATGCCGGATGCCAGCCCGCATGCTGATGCACGCGGGGTGGGGGCCGGCCGCCCTCTGCGGCGCTTGCCCGCATGCGGCGCATGCAACGCCGCCCGCATGCGGCGCCGCCCGCATGCGGGCAGCATGCAGCGCCGCCCTCATGCGGCGCTGCCCGCATGCGGGAGCATGCGGCGCCGCCCGCATGCGGCGCCGCCCGCATGCGTGGCTCCTGTGCGTGCCGGTTCGGTGACGCGCCGACTCCGGTGACGGCGCCGACCCTCCTCCTCCCTTTGCCTAAGAGAACCAAGAAAACCCAATCAAGAACCCTAAGTTATGCTCACTTGGTTTCGTTGGCTAGGGTTGATCTAGGGGATGATCGTCCTGTTCTTGCGTGCCCGGTAACGAAGGGTATGCCGGCGATCTTCCCTCTCCTCGATCGCTCCGCCTTGTTTCTCCACTCGATCGGTTTGGGAAAAAGAAAGGTTGGGGAAGTGGGTTCCTCGTTGCGCTTGGGGTTGCGTCGCCTAAGGTGAGGGGAGTTGTAACTGTCGTAACCCTGTTTTCCCCACGACATGAAAATGGCGGGAGCGGTTAGGATGGCGGGAGCGGTTAGGATGAGGAATGGGAATGAATCCATTTCAAGTCAAAAGCAGGTAATAAGTGGGGTGCGAACCGGGGTCCGGTCTGCCTGAAAAACCGCGCTGATCACCTGAACCGCTAGCCACCTTCCGGAATTTTTTTCTGGAGATTCCGGCGTCGGAATTCAAAACCGACTGCGCCGCCGTTCTCCGTTTCGCGAGCTTTATTGACTAAAAATACCCGCGAGCCCCGACGGTCTGCCGAAAACAAGGAATTATTAGATCACCCTCCGGGCCCCCGAAACGAATTGCGAAATAAAGAAAACCAAAGTAGACCCAAAAACATTTTAAACCAGCGGCTACTACACCACTCACCTCTTAAAACGAGTTTCGTCCTCGAAACTCAATCCTGGTTCGCGGTGAAGAGATAGGGGTAGCCCTCCCTCGTCTTCGACTCCAGCTCCCACGTCGCTTCCCGCTCCTCGTGGTTGTTCCAGAGCACCTTCACATAGGGGTTGACTCGGTTTCGAAGCGTCTTGCTTTCTCTTGCTAGGATTCGCACAGGGGTTTCCTCGAAGCTTAGGTCCTCCCTCAGTTCGAGTGTCGAGACGTCCAGGACATGCGACGGGTCGGGGAGGTATTTCTTGAGCATCGAAACGTGGAACACGTCGTGAATCCGGTTGAGGTTCGGTGGTAGGGCAAGGCGGTAAGCCACTGGGCCAATCCGCTCCAGGATCTCGAATGCCCCCAAACCGCGGGCTCAGCTTGCCTTTTAACCCGAATCGCTTGATTCCCTGGACGGCGAGACCCCAAAAACACGTGTTCTCCCACCTGGAACTCTAAGTTGCGGCGTCTCCGATCCACGTAGCTCTTTTGTCGACTCTGGGTGGTTAGTAAGCGCTGTCTGATGAGGCGCACCCTCTCTTCTGTTCCTTCCACCAAATCAGGTCCCAAGAACTTCCGTTCTCCCAAGTCATCCCAACAGATCGGGGATCGGCAGCGTCTCCCGTATAAGGCTTCGTAGGGTGCCATCTGGATGCTGGCCTGGTGGCTATTGTTGTAAGCGAATTCTACAAGTGGCAGGTAACGCTCCCAACCGACTCCCCAATCGAGTACACAGGCCCGAAGCAGGTCCTCTAGCGTCTGTATCACTCGCTCCGACTGCCCGTCTGTCTGAGGGTGGAAGGCTGTGCTGAACTGCAATTTAGTCCCCGAGGCTCGTTGCAGACTCTGCCAAAACTTTGAGACGAAACGCGTGTCTCTGTCTGATGTGATCGATGCCGGTACTCCATGCAGTCTCACAATCTCGCTGAGGTAGACTTGAGCCAACCGCTCTCTGGTCCAGGTTGTGTGAATCGGCAGGAAGTGCGCTGACTTGGTTAGCGGTCCACCATGACCCATATTGTGTCATGTCCTTGCTGTGAACGTGGGAACCCGGTGACAAAGTCCATGGTGATATGATCCCACTTCCACTCCGGTACCGGTAAGGGTTGTAACTTTCCCGCCGGCCGTTGATGTTCCGCCTTTATCTGTTGACACACACCAGGCAATGAGCTACATATCGAGTCACATCCCTCTTCATCTTGGGCCACCAGAAGGTCTGCTTGAGGTCCCTGTACATCTTTGTGCCTCCTGGATGCGCTGCATAAGGGGCGCTGTGTGCCTCAGATAGGATTTCCTTCTTCAATTCCGGGGTATCCGGCACGCAAATCCGCCCACGGAACCGTAGAGTGCCGTCGCCTTCCACTGAAAAGTCACCTTCCTGATCCGGTGAGATCTTGTCTCTTACGAGCTGTATGTGCGAGTCCGCCTGCTGTCCCTCTCGAATCTTCTCGAGCAGTGTTGGCTTGACCACCAAAGGTAGAAGTTGCGCAACCGTGCCTGCTGGCACTACTTCCAACCCTAGTCGTGAGAATTCCACGATCAAGTTGCTCTGCTCAGTTATCGCACCTACTGATCCCCCTCCAATCGCCCCTTCCTGCTCAGAGCGTCCGCTACCACGTTTGCCTCCCCGGGGTGGTATTGGATTGTTAGGTCGTAATCCTTCAGTAACTCAAGCCACCGCCTCTGCCGCAGGTTTAGTTCCTTTTGGTGAACAGGTATTTAAGACTCTGTGATCTGAGAAGATGTTACAATGGACAACCAAAGATAGTGTCTCCATAACTTCAGGACGAAGACCACCGCAACCGCTCCAAGTCTTGTATGTTACGGAATTTGAGTTGGCGTAGTTTCGTGAAAGTCTCAAGTCTTGAAGATTGAAGGTGAAGAAAGTTGGATCATTTAACTCAATCTCAAGAAAGAAGAATTCAAAAGGATCAGGTATGTTTAACTAAAGATTTTGTGTGATCCGAATACTTCTTGTAGTGTAGAAACACTTGGAAGAATCTTTCATTGCATAAAAATCAAAAACTGGACTTGGGACATGTTCAGGATCCGGATCAGGTTGTTCGATCCGGATCCCGAAGGTGGTTCGTTCATACACCAGTTCAATCCGGATCGTAGCCTCTCTTGATCCGGATCCCGAACACTGAGTTTACCATCTTCCTTGAACGATCCGGATCAGGCTTCGCAATCCGGATCCCGAACGTTGATGTTTGGTGAACTGTATGAACGATCCGGATCAAGCACTTCGATCCGGATCCCGAACCTTCGTTTTTCTGGAATTGCCTGACTCGTTACGACGATCCGGATCACAGCTAATCCGATCCGGATCGCCGTCCGTAAAATTTCCAGAAATGTTAGGTTTTTGATTCTTATCTCCTTCCTAGGGTTTCTAACCTATAAATAGACCCTATGACTCTTTTTCTAGGGTAATCCAAAAAATCCAAATAGCCGTCATTTTCATATATCATTTTATACGGCTCTAGATCCACATATAGAGAAGAAAGGAAATCATTAGAGAATACTCTATGTTTCTTCATCTATATTGATTAGTTTGATTCTAGGTTTTCATACTCACATCTTGAGTTGAATCAAACTAATGAATACTTAGATGGTATTTCCGATCTATCTTTGATCTAAGTATTCGGCGGATCATCACCACCAAAAACAACGATTTACCCCAAAAATCGGCGCGTGGATTCGCGTGTCCTTGTGGATTCAAGGTTCAACCGCTCTCGTGGATTCGGAGCGAGGCACGTTCGTGGATTCGAAGGGTGCTATTGGGTGAAGACCGTGGATTCGGTCGGACGTCGTGGATTCGACGTTGGACGCCGTGGATTCGGCGTTGGGCGCAGATCGTGGATTCGAGAAGCGTCGCGGAGCGAGCGGAGAAGATCCTCTAGGAGCGTATGGAAAAGGTTGAGTCGTAAGTGTGTACGGTAAATCACCTTGTACGTGTTTTAATTCTAGTGGATTTCTGCCGTGTTATCGGTCCCGTGGTTTTTTACTCCGGTGATGGAGTTTTCCACGTAAAAATCTTGCGTGTTATTTTTATTTCCGCATTGGGTTTTTATCGCAACGATTTTTGAGTGTTTATACGTTTACACCTATTCACCCCCCTCTAGGTGTTTTTTCCCCTATTTAGATCCTTATTACATATAACCCAACAAGTGGTATCAGAGCGGGAATAGGGTTGTAAACAATGGTTGAAGGTGGAAACATCAACCGACCCCCGTTCTTCGATGGAACAAATTATGCGTACTGGAAAGTACGGATGAAAGCCTTTTTAATTTCCATCGACGAACGGGTGTGGCAATCAATTGAATTAGGATGGTCTAATCCAACTGAATTTATTGGTGATGTTCACACCTTAAAACCTAGGTCGAAATGGACCAAGGAAGAGTTAGATTCATCTTCTTACAATGGCAAGGGAATTAATGCTATTTTTAATGCCTTATCTCAAACTGAATTCTCTCGCGTCTCGGCATGTGAGACTGCGAAAGAAATCTGGGATGTTCTTCAGGTTACACATGAGGGAACTAACCTCGTGAAGATTCAGAAACTGCAAATGCTTACGAGCAAGTTTGACTCTATCTTGATGGCAGAAAATGAATCTTTCACGGACTACTATACACGATTGCAAGACATCGTAAACTCATGTGCTAATCTGGGAGAGAAGATTCCAGAATTTAAGATTGTAAGAAAGATCTTAAGAACTCTTCCTGAACGATTTCGCCCAAAGGTTACTGCCATTGAAACTATTAAACACCCGGACGAAATACGTGTAGAAGAATTAGTTGGTTCATTACAAACTTATGAAATGACATTTACTACTAACAATTCTTCTGGAAAAGCATCCACTTCTAAGTCTTCAGGTTATGCGTTGAAAACAACTAAGGAAGAAGACGCGGATACATCCTCCTCAGACGATGACGAGAACCTTTCTATGGAGGAATTTGAGAAGCAGCTCGCTCTCTTGACAAGGAAGTTTCGCCGCAACTTTCGAAGGGGTAATTCAAGCAAATCTCCATCCTTCGGAAAGTCGAACAAAGGCAAGGGTACTTCAAGTTACAAGTCAAGAAAGCAAGAGAACTTCTCAAAGGATAAGAAAAGTTCAGAGGACAACTACAATGCTTCAAATGTCGAGGCTACGGCCACATTGCAACGGAGTGTCCCAACAAGTATCCGGCAAAGAAGAAGGCGATGCAAGTCGTCACTTGGGATGACAACTCAACGTCAAATGAGTCGTCTTCAAGTGATGAAGAAAAGAGCTCCACGGCATTCCACGCGTCCATATCTTCACCCTTCATGTGCTTTATGGCAAGTACATCCGAGTCGTTGTCCAACTCCACTGTTGAAAAGAATGCAACGGACAATGAATCGGATGATTCGGAAGGTGAAGATTTTGCTCTAGCCTACCACAGACTTTTGAGGGATTCAAAGAAAGTGGCTAAGCAAAACAAGAGTTTGAGAGGGAGAGTGCATGATCTCGAAGAAGAAGCAAAAAGAGCAACTTCTCTCTCAAACGCTCTTGAAGTGGAAAGGGAAAATCTGATAAAAGTAAATGTTTCCCTTCAAGAGTCCAATGAGCAACTTGAGAAGGAACATACAAATCTGGTGGATAAAGCGAATCACTTCTCAAAGCTCTACAACGAGGCTCGACAGGATAACCTGGAAATGACAAAGACCATTTTCCAACTCAAGGATGACTTACAGCGATTCTCTTCAGGAAGGAGTAAGTTGGATAGACTTCTTGGTCTTGGTCAATCAAATCGGTTCGGCCTCGGATACACTCAAACTGGAAACAGTCCAAGTTCGAGTGGGACAGTTTTTGTGCCTCAGTCGGTATCTCCTCCTCCGACACCGGAATTCAAGACAAACAACGACAACAAACCTACTTCATCCTCTTTGGGATCGTCAAGATCTAAGGTATGTTTTCGTTGTGGTGTTTCAGGGCACATAAGAAGATATTGCAAGACGGGAGTCAAACGCTCACCTCAAACACCTCTTGCAATGACTACCAAAAGGTGATTCCTCGGAAATCAAAGCAAATCAATTGAAAAAAAGAACCTGGTAGTTCACCGCGCAAGACGACTTCATCAAGGAGCAGCAATCGTTTTAACAAGACGCTTTCACCTAGGCATATAACTTCACGACCATTACCGACGCACTCCAAAAAGGTTTGGGTGCGCAAAGGTGAAATTTTCCTTGTCTTGTTACCAATGTTTCCTTGCATGCATATGATAGTTCGTCTTGGTATCTGGATAGCGGTTGTTCCCGTCACATGACCGGTGACAAAAATAGTTTTCAAAATCTTGAGAAAATCTCCGGAGGACTTGTTGTTTTCGGAGACGGTCGATCTTCCAAAATTGTTGGAAAAGGGACGGTAGCTATTCCAGATGGCCCGATTTTGAAAAACGTCTTATTTGTTGATGGCCTTAAGACTAACCTCATAAGCATAAGTCAACTTTGCGACAATGGTTTTTCAGTTAACTTTTCATCTGTTGAATGCGTTGTAACTGATAAGGACCATGTCTTCTTTTTAAAGGGGTTAGATCTGAAAACAATTGTTATGTTGTTCCTAATAAATTTTCTGAAAATTGTAACTTAGCCGCTTTGAATAATGAAACTCTTTGGCATGAAAGGCTAGGTCACTTAAATTTTAAGGAACTTACTAGAATTTCAAACAAGGACGTGGTCAAGGGGGTTCCAAAACTTTTATTTAAACAAAACATTGTGTGTGGTGGTTGCCAAAAGGGAAAACAGTCTAGGACTGCACACAAGAACTTGAACCACGTTGGTACAAAACGGCCCTTGGAACTTTTGCACATGGATTTAATGGGGCCGACCCGTCAACCATCTTTGGGAGGTAAATGGTATATTTTTTATGGTTGATGATTTCTCTCGGTTTCTTGGGTAGCATTTTTAAAAGAGAAAGCTGATACTTTTGATTCTTTTCATGAGATTTGCCATCGTATTATGATTGAAAAGAATGAAAAGATCATTCGTGTTAGAAGTGATAGAGGTGGAGAATTCATAATTCAAAATTCATTGACTTTTGTACTTCAAATGGTATTAAACATGAATTCTCGGCACCCTATACACCTCAACAGAATGGTGTTGTTGAGCGCAAAAACAGGGTTGTTCAAGAGATGGCGCGTGTGATGCTTCATAGCCGGAATTTACCGCTACATTTTTGGGCTGAAGCTGTGAACACCGCTGTCTATGTCATTAATCGAGTGTTTTTGCGCCCAGGAACGTTAAATACACCATATGAACTGTGGTTTAGTAGAAAACCCAACATCAAATATTTTCGTATCTTCGGGAGTCGATGTTACATTTTACGTGACCGTGAAAATCTTGGAAAGTTTGACTCTCGAAGTGACGAAGGGATTTTTTGGGTTATTCTACGAATAGTAGAGCATATCGAGTATTTAACTTGGAATCTAAGACGATCGTAGAATCTATAAATGTTAAAGTAGATGAAGCTTTTCACTTTGCATCTGAAAAATCTACCCTCGATATCTCTCTAGATGATGATTCTCCTGCTAGTGCATCTTCTCATAATAATACTTCCAATATTAATGATGCATCTAATGGTTCTTCAAGTTTATCTGATGTGCAGGAATCATCTCATATATCTCCGAGTACTCCGTTTCAACAAACGCTACGAATCTCCAAGGATCATCCGGAATCGAATATTATTGGAGATCCACAAGAAGGAGTTAGAACTCGGAGGCAGTTGGTTTGTGGATTCGCTTGCTACGTATCTTTAATCGAACCAAAGAACATAGATGAAGCTCTTCAGGATGACTACTGGATTAAAGCAATGCAGGAAGAGCTCCATCAATTTGAGCGAAACAAAGTCTGGGAATTAACGAAGCCTCCAAAGCAACATAATGTGATAGGTACCAAATGGATCTTCAAGAACAAGAAAAATGAGGATGGTACTATCATCAGGAACAAGGCACGATTAGTTGCTCAAGGCTACTCTCAAGTAGAAGGTATAGACTTTGATGAAACATTCGCCCCTGTAGCTAGACTCGAGTCCATTCGTATACTATTTGCTATTGCTTGTCATTTTAAAATCAAATTATTTCAAATGGACGTTAAGAGCGCATTTCTAAATGGGTTTTTAAATGAGGAAGTTTATGTGGCTCAACCGAAAGGTTTTGTAGATCATAAACAACCTAACCATGTTTTTCGTTTGAAAAAGGCTCTTTACGGTCTGAAACAAGCACCGCGAGCATGGTACGAAAGGTTAACAAAGCACCTTTTGGAGAAGGGCTATACTCGAGGGGGAGCTGACAGGACTCTCTTTGTGAAGCATTATCAAAGCAATTTCATTGTAGCACAAATCTATGTCGATGACATTGTATTTGGCGCAACAAGAGATAATGATGCTTCTAAATTCGCGGAGACCATGGAAAGCGAATTTGAGATGTCCATGATGGGCGAATTGACTTATTTCCTTGGATTGCAAATTAAACAAAATGATGAAGGTATTCACTTGAGTCAATCCAAGTATGCAATGGAGTTGGTCAAAAAGTTTGATCTAGAAAATTGAAAGATTTTCCGACTCCAATGGGAACTAGCCACAAGGGACTTGGAAGTGAATCACATAGTGAGAATGTAGACGAGAAACTGTATCGAAGTATGATTGGAAGTCTACTTTACCTCACGGCTAGTCGCCCGGATATATCTTTTGGTGTTGGGATTTGCGCGAGATATCAATCAGCACCAAAGGAGGTTCACCTGAAAGCGGTGAAAAGGATCATCCGGTATATCAAAGGATCAATTAATTTCGGAATTTGGTATCCTATGGGAACAAGTTTGGATATTGTTGGATACTCAGATGCCGATTGGGCAGGATCAGTGGATGATCGGAAAAGCACGAGTGGTGCATGCTTCTATCTTGGCCATTGCCTTGTTGCATGGCACAGTAAAAAGCAGAATTGCATAGCACTCTCGACTGCCGAAGCGGAATACATTTCAGCTGGAAGTTGCTCAACTCAACTCATTTGGATGAAAAGCGTATTGAGCGACTTCCGCATTTCAGCATCTTCGGTAACAATTCTTTGTGACAACACAAGTGCAATTAACATTTCTAAAAACCCTGTGTTGCACTCTAGAACAAAACATATTGAACTTAGATATCATTTTCTTAGAGAGCTAGTTGAATCAAATACTCTTCAACTTTCATATATTTCAACTGAGGATCAATTAGCTGACATTCTAACAAAACCTTTGGATCAAAAACGTTTTATTCATTTGCGAAAAGCAATTGGAATGCTTTCCTTGAAATAAACTTCTTTTTGAAACCTTTGCTTAGGATAGGTTTTGTTTTTGTTTTGTTTGTTCATTATCTATGTTTGTACATAGGACATTAATTGAGCATAGATCATAATTGACTTTAATTGCATCTTTTCGCACATTTAGAAATTATTATGCTTTTGCCATCATAATATTTCACTGTTGCAATGATCATTTATGTTAATTAAATCATCTTCTGAGTGATCAAAGTCAATTTCTCTCTCAATGATCTCTTGGTATAGTCATTATCTTATTTGACTGCTTAGTCGAGTATGAAATCGAGATCAATTTTGGTTGAATACTTTATATCTTAATAATTGATAGCCAATTGAGGGGGAGTCAAAGAAAAGTAAAATGCTCAAAAGATGTGGAAAGAGTTACATCCCAATGAGGAGTGTGAAAACTACCACCACATGGAGGAAAGAGCTACCACCTCGGTCGTCCGAGTATTGTGTGCAGCTACCACTGTATACCAAGCATGGTTGTTCAAATTTTGATTAAGTAAAATGCATGTTGAAATACTTGACTCCGTCAAATTTCAAGGTTGGTATAAGGTGGGCTTTTAAAGAAAGATGCTCAAAGAGCCACTCTCTTCAACAGATTGTCTAGATACATTATCTACTATATTTGGGATTTCAAACATCTATTGATCTTTGTATTTCATTTTCTTTACTGAATTGATGATTTGATAAAGGCATTACTCATAAGATCAAGTTAGATGTAATTGAAGGTGTTCAACTTTAAGGGATTTAATTTTTGTAAATTCTCGTTTCATTTTTGGATATTATTGATAGATTTGGCATAATCTAATTCTTGTTGTATGAACGATGATTTTTGTTTAAAGTTGATACACATTTGTGCTTACAATCTTTTTCTGGTTTTTTCTTGAATTTCTCTGAAATTTTCTAAAGAAAAAGTTGGAGCCGATCCGGATCGGGCAAGATGATCCGGATCCCGAACGCAGGTATTCTTCTGCGGGCTGACGATCCGGATTGGACCTGCCGATCCGGATCCCGAACGCAGTTTCTCACTGCGGGTAGCCGATCCGGATCGCAAGCATGGTCTGATCCGGATCGCGGCTAGGGTTTTATAAAGAACAAAAGGGTTTTGATTTCTTTTACTCCAATCTTTTGTTCCAAAGTTTTCAGAGCTTCTCTCTCTAGATTCCACCCTTCTTGGAAGCTTTCAAACTCAAGTTCTTCAACTCCAAGTAAGTTTTATTGATCAAAATCTCGGTTTTTCACCGTTTTTCTCTATTCCTCCTCAAACGTGCTGAATTTCTTGGATCAATTTTGTTTGTGGATGGTTTTTGATCAAATTTCTTTTGAAATAAGAACTCTGGGTATATTAGTTTTGATTATATGCTAGGTATTCTCCTGATTAACGGATTTTTAGGCTTCGATTTCTAAAATTTCGGTTTTAGGGCATATAATAAGGATTTTCGAAAATCATGCAATTGATCTATTTTTAAAAAGTCCTTTTGCAAAACTAATTTGATTCTTAGTCTCTCTACATGATTATGATTGTTTGGGTACAATTTTTCAAATCTTTGAAAATTAACAATTTTTTCGTGTTCTTGAGTTGTTGCTCACAGGATTTCAATCTTCTTAAGGCACTTGGATCAATGGGATTCTCATGGATCATTCTTTTATTGGTCACTATGGTGCACACTCGGGCCACAAACAAATTAAAGAGAGCTAAGAAAACACAACAAAAAGGTGAGTTTCATGTGATCAGCGACACAGAAGTAGATTGTCAAGAGATAGACTGGACTGAATTAACAGATGATGATGACTCATTGCTTGAACAAAAAGCTTCTGATGGATCAAAAGGAAAGCAACCCATGGACACAGGAAAAGCGCCTATGGCTACACCAACCATCTCTATAAAAAGTGAACAAGGTGATCCAAATCAAGGAGAGACAAGAAAAGTTCGTCAAAGTGATTCGGAATCAGATGAAGAAGACTGGGAAGAGATTTGTGAACAAGCACAACGAGCTATTGACAAAGAAGATAGGTTGTATTTGAAGAACAAGAAGCTGATGAAATCTGCCTCAACAACCAAGCAGTACACTAGGCGAAACACGTCGAGGGGAACTGGAATTCAAATTGATAGACCCCTCGCCAGAGCTCGCTCTCTCCCTAGAGAATCTCCATGGACAGAAGGTCAAGATGCACCGTCTGGTTCTATACTTCATCCTTCAACGTCCTGGAGACACACAGCAAAAGCGAATGTAGGGTCCTCATCTCGACAAGAACAGCGAAGATTGTCTGCTGAACAAGACAGCGCGTCTACAAATCTCAAACAGATTATCTCTGAGCAACATAAGATGAAAAGAAAGGTCTCCACAATGTCAAAAATACTTCAAGCGATTTTGAAGAAGTTGGATTGTACCAATCCCACTAGTTCTGATTCAGACTGACTTAACCTTCTTTCTAATCTTTTTGTGCAGGAGTTCAGTTTTTAGGACTTACTCTTAGTTCTAGTTCTTAAATTTCGGAACATTTTCTTTAAAATTTTTAACTCTCCTTAAATTTTTGTAATTTTGGCTTTGTTTGTGACAAAAAGGGGGAGAGAGTTTAGAGAACTTGAACAATGATGATGATGTGGAAATTTTGTATACATCAAGGTAAGTATCACTTCAACTTCAACTTTGGTTTTTATCTTGTGATTTGTGTGCATGTCTCTACTAACTATTCGACTAACTATTTGGGCATGTAATATGACTAACAAGTTGATGTTGGACAAACACTTTGTGACATTTGGTTTTTGACTGCATAGAAGATATGTTGGTTTTTGACTATGATTCTCTTACATATCTGAATTCTCAAATGTCATGATGATCAGATAAACTCTATCTCTGTACTAGGTTTTGAATGCTAAATATTCTTGAGGTATCTAACGATCTCTTTTTGTCAAGAATGATTTCTTTGTGCAGAGAGTACAGATGTCTAAGTCTAGAGTCTGTTTTAGGAGTTTATCTCATGTTTTTAAATTTTTGGATCTCCATTGTAAATTTTTGTTGTATGGTGATAGCAACAAAAATATCTTTTTGAATTTTCTTTAGTGGATCTGTGTTTTGTCACGAAACCGCCAAAGGGGGAGATTGTTACGGATTTTGAGTTGGCGTAGTTTCGTGAAAGTTTCAAGTCTTGAAGATTGAAGGTGAAGAAAGTTGGATCATTTAACTCAATCTCAAGAAAGAAGAATTCAAAAGGATCAGGTATGTTTAACTAAAGATTTTGTGTGATCCGAATACTTCTTGTAGTGTAGAAACACTTGGAAGAATCTTTCATTGCATAAAAATCAAAAACTGGACTTCGGACATGTTCAGGATCCGGATCAGGTTGTTCAATCCGGATCCCGAAGGTGGTTCGTTCATACACCAGTTCAATCCGGATCGTAGCCTCTCTTGATCCGGATCCCGAACACTGAGTTTACCATTTTTCTTGAACGATCCGGATCAGGCTTCGCAATTCGGATCCCGAACGTTGATGTTTGGTGAACTGTATGAACGATCCGGATCAAGTACTTCGATCCGGATCCCGAACCTTCGTTTTTCTGGAATTGCCTGACTCGTTACGACGATCCGGATCACAGCTAATCCGATCCGGATCGTCGTCCGTAAAATTTCCAGAAATGGTAGGTTTTTGATTCTTATCTCCTTCCTAGGGTTTCTAACCTATAAATAGACCCTATGACTCTTTTTCTAGGGTTAATCCAAAACAATCCAAATAGCCGTCATATTCATATCTTATTTTATACGGCTCTAGATCCACATATAGAGAAGAAAGGAAATCATTAGAGAATACTCTATGTTTCTTCATCTATATTGATTAGTTTGATTCTAGGTTTTCATACTCACATCTTGAGTTGAATCAAACTAATGAATACTTAGATGGTATTTCCGATCTATCTTTGATCTAAGTATTCGGCGGATCATCACCACCAAAAACAACGATTTACCCCAAAAATCGGCGCGTGGATTCGCGTGTCCTTGTGGATTCAAGGTTCAACCGCTCTCGTGGATTCGGAGCGAGGCACGTTCGTGGATTCGAAGGGTGCTATTGGGTGAAGACCGTGGACTCGGTCGGACGTCGTGGATTCGACGTTGGACGCCGTGGATTCGGCGTTGGGCGCAGATCGTGGATTCGAGAAGCGTCGCGGAGCGAGCGGAGAAGATCCTCTAGGAGCGTATGGAAAAGGTTGAGTCGTAAGTGTGTACGGTAAATCACCTTGTACGTGTTTTAATTCTAGTGGATTTCTGCCGTGTTATCGGTCCCGTGGTTTTTTACTCCGGTGATGGAGTTTTCCACGTAAAAATCTTGCGAGTTATTTTTGTTTCCGCATTGGGTTTTTATCGCAACGATTTTTGAGTGTTTATACGTTTACACCTATTCACCCCCCTCTAGGTGTTTTTTCCCCTATTTAGATCCTTATTACATATAACCCAACAGTGTATTGGGTAGTTTCTCTCGTAGTCCTTTAGTTGCCTAGACGCATAGGCTATTACCTTCCCCTGCTGCATTAAAACACCCCCAAGGCCGATCCTCGAAGCGTCGCAGTACACCTCATAGTCCTCTCCGGGTGTTGGTAGTACAAGAATTGGTGCCTTGGTTAGCCTTCTTTTCAGTTCTTCAAAACTTTCCTGGCATTTGGCCGTCCATACAAACTTTTCTCCTTTCTTGGTCAACCGGTTTAAAGGGGCCGCAATCTTCGAGAAACCCTCGACAAAGCGTCTATAATACCCCGCCAGCCCCAAGAAACTGCGGATCTCCGTCACCGTCGTGGGCGGCTGCCAGTCGATCACCGATTCCACCTTCTTGGGGTCCACGGCGATTCCCTTCGCCGAGATCACATGCCCCAGGAATCCCACTTCGCGTAGCCAGAATTCACACTTTTTGAGCTTAGCGAACAGCTTCTGCTCCCTGAGGGTTTGGAGAATCGTTCGTAAATGGTCCTCGTGCTCCTCGTCGGTGGATGAATAGATCAGTATGTCGTTGATGAATACCACCACGAACCGGTCTAGGAATGGTCTGAAGATCCGGTTCATCATGTCCATAAAGACCGCAGGGGCGTTCGTAAGTCCGAACGGCATGACTGTAAACTCGTAATGGCCATACCGGGTCCGGAAGGCGGTCTTCGGAATGTCCTCGTTCCGAACCCGGAGCTGGTGGTAGCCTGACTGCAGATCAATCTTTGAAAAGACCGTCGCTCCTCGTAGTTGGTCGAAGAGGTCGTCGATTCTGGGCAGGTGGTACTTGTTTTTCACCGTGACCTTGTTTATTCCTCTGTAGTCAATGTAGAGTCGCAGGCTTCCATCCTTCTTCCGTACGAAGAGCACCGGTGCGCCCCAGGGTGACACACTCGGCCTGATAAACCCTTTGTCCAAGAGGTCTTCCAGTTGCGCCTTTAACTCCTTCAACTCCGCGAAGGCCATTCGGTAGGGCGCCTTCGTTATAGGTTGAGTACCTGGCAAGAGTTCAATAGGGAACACCACCTCTCGTTCAGGGGGTATCCCGGGCAGCTCCATCGGAAAGACGTCGGGGAAGTCCCTCACCACTGGGATGTCTGAAGGTGTCGTCGTGGGTCGGGTAACCAGATCCACCGATGCCAAGTAGGCCACACACCCACCCTCTACCAGACTCCTGGCTCGAGCCGCTGAGATGACTGCCGGGAAGGAGGTGCTCTTACACGCTAGGTACGCATTCTTAGGGAAACTTGGTTCTTGTAGTTGCACCATCCGCTTCTCGCAGTCGATAAGCACTTGGTACCTTGAGAGCCAGTCCATGCCCAAAACAACGTCGTACTCCTTCAGGGGAATCACCACTAAATCCCAAGGGCAAAGCAGCCGCCCTAGCTTAATCGGGCAGGTGGCCACCAAACTAGTCGCCTCCAGTGTCCCACCCGCTGTCTGGACCGTCAAACGGCTTTGGAGAGGTGTTTCCTCGAGGTCATGCGAAAACACGTAATCGCGAGAAATGAACGAGTGTGTTGCTCCAGTATCAAAGAGGGTTCTAGAACGTGAATTTGAAACAGAAGTTATGCCTGCGAGTACGTCCTCCGGCGGGTCCGATTCCCGGCGGGTCATGGAATAAATTCGCCCGCCCGGTTGAGGCTGCCTATCCTCTTCGCGCCGCGAAGCCGGGGGCCTAGAGGTCGACCCCATAGGAGCTTTCCCCCGCCCCAAAAGTTGTGGTGAAGGCGTGGAAGCGGCAGAGGAGGCTGATCCCACGGCAAGGGGGCAGTTGCGGCGGAAGTGCCCCTGCTTGCCGCAACGGAAGCAATGATCGACTCTCTGGGGGCAATCCAACACTCCGTGCGCTCCCCCGCAGATCACACAAGGCCTGTCTCTTGGCCTCGGCTCTCCCGTAGGTGCGCTCCGTGCTCCCGACTGTGCCCTCCACCGCTTGGGGGGTCGGCTCCCAGCAGATGACCCCCACCCCGTAGCTCTGCTGTTGCCGCTTCCTATCATCATGCTGTGCCGGGGCCTCCCTCCTAGCGCGGGTAACGGCGAACCCACGCTCTACGACAGTGGCCCGGTCGACCACTTTCTGGAACGTATGCAAGTCAGCGGCCTGAACCACCTGGAAAATATCACTTCGCAACCCATCCACGAACAGTTGCGCCTTGTGGGGTTCGTCCCTTATGACGAAAGGGACGCAATTTGCCAGGCGCACGAATTCGCGCTGATACTCCATAACCGTCTTGCTCCCTTGCTGAATGTGGTTCAGGTCGTCCTCCAGTTTCTTCTTGACGCTATTTGTGAAGAAGGCCCCAAACAATTCCTGCTTGAACGTCGTCCACGATAGAAGCACGGTGCCCTTGGTGGGATCAGGGCGCACCGTCTTCCACCATAAACGAGTGTTTCCCTCCAAAAAGTGAACTGCCAGGGGGACGCGCTCGGGGTCCTCGATGAGTAAGTCCTCGAACAACTTTTCCATCGATCCCACCCACTTTTCGACGACCCAGGGATCAGTCGTCTCCCCCTCGAACGTGGGTGGTTCGAACTTCATGAAATCCGCCAGGTTGGCCCACACTCGTTCTCGTTCCGTCCGCGTAACTGTCCCTTCCCCAGCGGCAGCGGCGGCCGCGGAGGTACTCCCGCCGAGGGCCCCCGGCGCCGGCCCCGCGGGCGCTGATGCAGGTGCTGCCGTCGGCGCCGTGGTCTGGGTAGATGCTAGCCCGGCCGTTGCTGCCGGTAGAGGGGCTGCCCCTACCCCAGCCCCTGTCGCTTGCGGTGCTGCGGCCGGTGCAATTGGTCCCTGTGGAGGGGCGGGAGCGACCGGTTGCTGCTGCGTCAATTCACGCACACGTTCCGTAAGGGTCGCCAGCTGCCCCGCCATCTCCCTCAATTGTTGCCGCAGGAGCTGGTTCTCTTCAGCTGCTGATGTCGTCGCATCCGCCCCTACCTCCTCGGCCGACGCTCTTGTTCGGACCATTGTCTGTACAGACACACCAACCAAAGCTTAGCACTCAACTCTGCTAGAAGAACCACCGTAATATCGAGAGAGAAAAGAAAACATTATCTACAAATCCCCTCCCCGATCTCTCACGTCCTAACCCTTAAACCCTGCACATTTCATTTATTCGTAGTTAAGTGTGATATCTCGGTGGATGTTGGGCCGTCACTGTTGTGATTAAAGCAAAGTCTCCGATACCATCTTAATCTGTCACGCCCCGGGGGTTTTATTTTAGCGGAAACGATGCACAAAAGTAAGCGTAAGTCGCGTACAAAATTTTTTGCTTAAAACCTCCTTCCCCGGCGCGTGCCCAAACCCGCCGCATATACAGATTTACTCGAAAATCATGAAGACTAAACTATGCCCGTGGCCAGTCAAGTTGAAAGGATAAACTCACCGTTTTGAAAACAGGCCCACACGGCCTCAGGTTTCGAAAACAGATTGGAAAACGGCATAAATCCACAGGGTTTGGAAAACGGGCCCACACGACCCTAGATTTTTTAAAACGGTTTTCGAAGTCCTTTTTCTCTTGTTTTCTAGTTGATTTGTTTAGAAAAACGGCCAAACGGGAATAATAAAGGAAACAGTAGTGCATATCCAGAACAAAAGTAATCAACATCCACACGACCCCACAAGGGTATCGAGAACCACACAGTAACCTACAATACCAAATGAAATGCAAAGAAAGTAAAGAAAACGGCAGACTAGGGCTCCCACAGCCCGACTGCTCCCACCTCGGCCTCACCGTCGCCTACCTCTCACCCCTGGAGGTACCTGTCACAGAGTGGGTAGTCAGCGACACTATCATGATAAAAATACTAAAGCAGTAAAGTAATACCAAGCCACAAAAGTAAGACTAGCCGGAGCAACCACTCTACTCATAAAGGTAACTCGCAACCACCTGTACCACCTGTGACACCTGTAACCCCGGTAACACCTGTAACACCTGACCTCGTCGGGCACCAATCCCGGCAGGTCGCACACCTGACCTCGTCGGGCACCAATCCCGACAGGTCGCACCGCTCACACCTTGGTGCCTCGAACCCCACACCTACGGGGGCTCCACTACATCCCCTCGTGGGTAACACGGGTCGGAGACCGCCTTTCCGGAAAAGAGCACCCTTAGCGGTGGCCAGACCGCGGGTGCGCGTGTCGCAACTCGAGCATAGTAACCAAGACACGGGGTAATATAGTAAATCATAGAAACCGTCAGCGTTAGTACCGATTAACATGTAATTAAAATCCCTTTCGGAATACTAACACTATACTAAGCCTCGACCGAAAACCCACCTTTTCGTTGTCGCGCTCCTGACCGATGCTAGGTTCTCCCGCGTCTCGGGGTGCCCGCCCGGACCTACAAGAACCTGTCATACAGGAGTCAGTAATTAAAGACTCCGTAAGATTAAAAGACTAGAACACCCGGCGCCCCCCCCCCCCCTCGCGCATAATCCGTACACGTACGCGCCCGGCCCCGCGCGGCTGGGCGGCGTACCACCTGCGTGCGGCGCCGCCCGCATGCGGTGCCGCCCGCATGTGGGTGCGCGCGGCGCCGCCCACATGCGGCGCTGCCCGCATGCGGGCGCGTGCAGCGCCGCCCGCATGCGGCGCTGCCTGCATGCGGGTGCGCGCGGCGCTGCCCACATGCGGCGCTGCCCGCATGCGGGCGCGTGCAGCGCCGCCCGCATGCGGCGCTGCCCGCATGCGGGAGCATGCGGCGCCGCCCGCATGCGGATGCCGCCCGCATGCGGATGTACGCGGCGCCGCCCTCATGCGGCGCTGCTCGCATGCGGGCGCATGCAGCGCCGCCCGCATGCGGCGCTGCCCGCATGCGGGAGCATGCGGCGCCGCCCGCATGCGTGGCTCCGTGCGTGCCGGCTCCGGTGACGGCGCCGACTCCGGTGACGGCGCCGACCCTCCTCCTCCCTTTGCCTAAGAGAACCAAGAAAATACCCAATCAAGAACCCTAAGTTATGCTCACCTTGGTTTCGTCGGCTAGGGTTGATCTAGGGGATGATCGTCCTGTTCTTGCGTGCCCGGTAACGAAGGGTATGCCGGCGATCTTCCCTCTCCTCGATCGCTCCGCCTTGTTTCTCCACTCGATCGGTTGGGAAAAAGAAAGGTTGGGGAAGTGGGTTCCTCGTTGCGCTTGGGGTTGCGTACGCCTAAGGTGAGGGGAGTTGTAACTGTCGTAACCCTGTTTCCCCACGACATGAAAATGGCCGGAGCGGTTAGGATGGCTGTAGGACCCCCGAACCCCATGCAGCATTTTTCCGATGGATCCACTGTTAGAACACCTGTTGTTGGTGTATCTGGCCCATGGTGCATCAATGGGATGCCACAGATGGACCCTGTAAGGTTTTTTTAGCTGTGTTGGCTTTCGGCTGGGTTTGCCAAAATTTTGAAAAAGAATTAGGCCAAACAGACGGCGGAAATGGATTCAGCACGGAAAAACGCTTGAAAATGGCTTTTTGTTTGCCAAATTCTGAGTCCGGATGCCCAAAAACGGACTCCCGGAAAATTTACTGGATTTCAGGTGCATGGGGGAGCCGTGGACCGGCGGGGGAGCCACGTGGCAGGCCCTGATTGGCCGGCGCACGCAGCTGGGTCCACGGAGCGCTGGGGTTTGGACCGGGGTGCACCGGGAGGCGCGTGGACCGGCAGGTGTCCACGTGGCAGCGCCTGATTGGGCGGCTCTGGTGCGCTCGGTCTGCGGGAGTGCGCGGGGAGGCGTGGACCGGGGGCGCGCCATGTGGCGGCACCCGGTTGGCGGGCGCATGAGCGCGCGGTCCACGCAGCGCGCGGGGCAGGTGGCCGTACGCGGGGCAGGCGCGGGCGTCGTGGGGGGTGCCACGTGGCGCCCGCTGATTCGCGGGCGCCACCTACCGCGTTGACGCGGGCAGGGACACGTGGCGCTCCCCGTGGCGGCTTGCACGGCTGCGGCGTGTTCGGGGGACACGTGGCGGGCGCCGGCGCGGGTCGGACCAAGCAAGCGTCCGGCTGGATCCCGCGTGCAGGCTGGGCCGGGCCGGGCCGCACTATGCGCGCCCGAAACCGGCCGGGCCGGGCTGCACTGTAGCCGCCCGAATTCGGGCTGGGCCGCACTGTAGCCGCCCGAATCTGGGCTGGGCTGCACTATAGCCGCCCGAAACTTGGGACAATTTCGGTATTTCTTCAATTGTTTTTTTGGGGCCTTTATTTAGCAGCCCGAGCCTCTTTCTTCTCCCCTTTTCTCCTCTTTTCGAGCCTCCTCTGCCCGAGCAACCTTAAGAAGATTTCTTCATCTTCAAGCTCTGGATCCACCTGCAAAGTTTTGGGATTTTATGGGCACGCATCCCGAGGTTCTCTATTTTACGGCGCGGCGCGACGTGGTGGTTCCTGTGTTCTTCTTCGGCGCAGCAGCAGTGTTTTAGCTCCCCTGGTCTACTCCGACGATCTTTTCGAGCGATTTCTTCGCTGCTGGATTCGTAACAGGTGAGGCTACGATTTTGGGTTTCTTGCACATTTTCAGATTTCGCGTTTTTCGAGGAGTTTTCTCGTGCTCACTGGGACCCTTCTTGCTGTGAGATTTTGGTGAGGGCAGCACCTTCTCTTGAGGAGATCTTCGCGCACGAGTCTCGGATCAAGACGTGCTTATAGACTTTTTTCATCTACTCGACACGAGGATCATCGTGGATTTTTCTTGGAATTTTTGGAGACCTCCCCGAAGGTATACACTTTTCCTTTTATCTGTACAAGAGGTTACAGTTGAATGGTTTTGGGATTGTGCGCACCGATACTGTAGAATTTGTAACTTGGCCTACGGTGCTCGGAATTGGACGTGCAGGTACCCGTTTCGAAGCTATCAACGCGAGGATCGCTGTGGTATTTTATCAGAATTTTTGGAGTTCGTTTTACAGGTGAAAATTTCGCAGTAAGTGGACTGTTCCCAGCAGATTTGTAAAACCTGGATTTTAATGGATTTAAAGTGTAACTGTAGCCTTATGTTGTACCCAGGAGGGATTGTGGACTGTGCTGGACCTGTTGGAGCTAGAGTGGTTATTTTCCGGGTTTTCTCAGCTGTACGACTCCGGACAGTTAGCGTCTTCAGGTGAGTGGCTTGCTTTCAAGATGTATGGACTGTACTCTAATTCTATTGATATAGAATCATGCATGATAGTGATTGGACTTGGGTAGTATGCTAGAGCGTAGGAATGGTTGATCCTTGTTTTATCTGTCGATCTTGTGATCTCTTGCTTCCTACTATCATGTTAAATATTTGTTATATTGGAACCTGACCTAGCACCCCCGTCATATGTTGCATGTGTAACCAGACCAGTAGAAAACCCTCACTTGGGCTAGGGTTATTTATGCTTAGACATCCACACTTTATGTTTCATTCCTGGACTTAGTGTTATCCTCGCCCGGGTAGTGGGCCGAGCGGTCGGGACTTCTCTATAGTGTGGGATGCATTGCACTCGTGCTTGCGAGCAGAGTGGAGTCTGGTAGATGTAGTGGTTCGCTTGTCTGTATCGGGAACCGTTTGGGGTAAACGGTGGACCCGAGAGATCTTGTTTTCCCCTGTTTGGGTCGTCGCCACTGTGTTAGTGGCAGTAGTTTACTAGTGTTAGCCGGACCTAGAACCCAGAACCCTTTTCGACATATACATGATTTTAGTCTACCAATGTTTTCTTCCAAACATCGAAGGGCCGCTGGAGTCTGTTCTTGTTTGATTGGACAAAGGCATCAGCCCTTCGGGGTTTGGGTAAAACACTTGTTTTCTAACTGTTTTTCTAAAAAGAACTAAAATCATTAAATATGGATTTCTTCCAGATCAAATTAATTTTCAATAACAAATGTCACCTTTTTCCGGTAAATCTCCCCACTCGAAAGGATTCGAGTGGTCTGGGTTCTAGGGGTCGTTCCTCTGTCGGGACGAAAGCCACGGGGGCCGAGCCTGGAACCTGTTCTTGTTTGATAGGGTTGTAGGTGTAGGTCTCCCGGGACTTTCGGGCCCTGTTGGTGTCTTCTGCGAGTTGTACTGTGTTTTGCTTTCCCGAACTATAAGGGATCGGGAACTTCGATAGTCGGAGCCTAGAGTCTGTTCTTGTTTGATAGGGTTCTTAGCACCGGTCTATCGGGTTTCCGAACCCTTATGGTGTCGGTCTTTCTGGAGAGTTTAGTGTTCTGTTGTGGGAGCCGTCTGGTGGACAGTGGCCCCAGCTGTGTGACTTCAGCTTGTGGTTGAGAGTTGGTGTCGTTGGTCGATCTTGTTGATCGTGGTTGGACTTTAGCCTGCATGAGCCATTATTTGAGCTCGACAGAGATACGCGGATACTTTCCTCGGTGGGGTCGCTCCCCCTCGAGAGCCACTCCGGAGTTGGCCCTGTTACTTGCTATCGCGACTTGTCGACGCCGTCCCTCTGACTGGCCCGGTTGGCGGCAGTCACGGACACCCTACGGTAGACCCGTCCTGTTGAGGATATGCGGCAGTAGGTGGGCGCAGGTTTGACTGGACCCTTTGAGGCAGTCAGTTTAGATTTGGTGAGTTTACTGTGTGTGTTAGTAGATGCATCATGTTTCATCTGTTCCTTTTCTTGAGCATCTAGATAGAGGCATAGTAGCTGTTGAGTTACTTTTCCAGCCTTTCATTTCAGTTTTATATTGTTACTTTATGCCTCTAGTAGACTTAGTGGGCAGACCGTCGGGCTTGTTGGCGGCACCCACTGAGAACTACTTGGGACGTAGTTCTCACACCCGTCGTGGTGTATTTTCCCACAGGGACTTCTACTCCGGTTCCTGCTGCTCCTGTTGCTGCTTCTTCTGATCGAGGTAAGGGAGTCGCGAGATAGTTCCCCACCAGTCGTCGTCCAGAGAGTAGATGTACCCTTATTACTTTTGAGAGTTCCTGTTGAGAGAACTTTGTAGTGAGGTATAGAGTTGTATTTATTTTCTTCTGCTCGAGTGACTTTTGTACTTTTGGTGAGGACTTGTGTTGTATATAGTTTTTATTTCTAGCAGTTTTACTTTCAGCTCTGATATCTGCATAGTATAGATGCTCTTTTGCAGGTTAGTCGCTTCGTCTATACGGGCTTCCCGTATGGGCGGCGGATCTGTTGGCGAGCCCGGGTCGCAGTTTCGACGCCGGGGCGTGACAGATTAGGTGGTATCAGAGCCTAGGTTGTAGGTCATTATGGACTTAGAAACCCTAGGCTTGTGGTTGGACATTAGGTGACTACGTGAGAGTCGTGACTGTTAGCGAGAGTCCTGATTGAGTTTTTACCTCTCCCAAGGGATGGGATGAGTGACTGGCATGTTTATTCTCCTAAGCGATTATGTTGGCTGCAGACAACATAATGCTAGGGAATGGATGACATGTCCTAGACTTTCGCTGGATTGGGTCGTGTGTTGTTTGGTACTGTCCTGATGTTTCCATGTGTGTTGCAGGTGGGCACGATGCCTCCCCGACGCGGGGTGCAGACGCGTTCTCAGCCTTTTCCCTCCGATGAGCCTGGGCAGGAGGAGCCAGCACAGGGTCAGCAGAGTGAGGTGCAGGAGCTTCGGGCTCAGTTGGCCCAGTTGTCTGAGGCGGTGCAGCGCCAGGAGGAGGCTTCTCAGCGCCAGGAGGAGGCTTCTCGGCGCCAGGAGGAGGCCTTTGGTCGGATGATGCTTCTTTTAGAGCAGAGGACGCAGCCTGTGGTAGCACCCCCTGTGTGTTCGCCTGTGCCTTCTTCGCCAGCTGTGGCGCCCCCTATGGTTCCCGTCAGCGCCGGCTATTCCTGTCGAGCCGGTTTTCTAGCATACCACCGCCTGGATCGATGGGACCTTTGACTTTGGCTGAGCAGAGTGCGGTGGTGGATCTGTTGATGAGGTTCCGCCGGTTTGATCCACCCCGTTTTTCTGGTATGAGTGCTGAGCCGTGGGAGGCAGAGTCTTGGATCACGGCCATGGAGCGTCATTTTGAGAGTTTGTTCGTTGATGATCGATTTCGAGTCTTTTGGCTACACACTACTTGGAGGGCAACGCCGAGGCTTGGTGGCGGGCGTGTGCGGCCTGCTGGTCCGCCTGGGACGCGATTCTTCCCTGGGCGGAGTTCCGCAGACTTCTGTTAGGGGCCTTCTTTCCTGAGAGTGTTCGTCCAGAGATTGGAGGAGCAGCTGAGAAATCTCCGCCAGGGAGATCGGCCCGTGAATGCATACATAGCCGAATTACAATCAGCTGTTGGCTAGTATGCCTCACGTGGCCAAGGGACGAGTCTCACCGGATCTACATGTTCGAGCGGGGGCTGCGCCGGGATATTTATCAGCTTGTTCGCTCCCGCAGATTACAGACTTTGGAGGCATCGATGGAGCAGGCGTTATATGTTGAGTCTGGAGAGGCAGTGATGTCAGAGGTGGCTCTAGCCCCCGTAGTGATTCCTGGGGCGAAGCGCCCAGCACCGGGTGATGAGGGTCAGACGAGCGGGCAGGGACCTCCGAGACCTCCACGATCTCATCCTGAGGGTCGTGGGTTTCGTAGGCGCCGGAGATCTGGTGAGCCCCAGCAGCAGCAGCATCAGCGGTATCGGCAGCAGCGGCAGGAGCGTGTGTCATCTGTGGCGGGCCTCATCCACCGTCGCAGTGTGATCAGAGACAGGGGCGGTGTTTCCTCTGTGGAGAGTTGGGACATTTCCGCGCAGCCTTGCCCCCAGGCCATTCTGTCAGTGCGGCCGATTGCGACAGCACCCCCCTTGCCCATCCATGCAGCGGGAACCCCTCCGGCCCACCAGCGGACAGAGTGGGCCACGACGTCGGGACAGACGGGACGACGACCTGCAGCACCCAGCGGACGGGTTTATGCAGCCCTGTTGGAGGACACCCCGGCAGCGGATCTTGCGTGCAGGTATGATTTTATTTCAGTTAGCCGAGTTGAGCATTTTGTTACCGCTGCATTCTTCTGCTTTATTAGTTGAGTATCTGCATCGGCGTCCTTGCATGGGTTTGGGTTAGAAATTTCTGCTACATGTTTTAGCGATTGGATTCTTCCCTGTATCCTACGAGTAGAGGAGGGTCGCAGTGTGTGATCAGTGCAGTTGAGACTTGGGACTTCACTTGCTGATGTGACGATTCAAGGACAGCTCCAGGACTTGGATTGAGCACCCAGGTTGGACTGATTGGTGCGGTGCTGTGCTACGACTGATGATGGAACGAAAGCAGTTATCCTTCTGCGAGTTGGACAGGAAGAGTTCGTTTTCTCGGATTGTCGGCGTATCCTCCCAACAGCATGGGCTTACAGCGACTGTGGACAGACGCCACCTCGGGGGCAGACGTGATGTTAGACTAGTGGTTATGTCCTTAGGAGTCTCGGTTAGTGATAGCTTCCTTTTGTGGCTACAGTAGGAACGACACCAACACTTCTCCCCCTTTTCTCACCTTGTACTGAAATTTACGAGCAGGACGAAAACTTCGAAAGATTGCTCCAGAAATGGAGACAGTGCCCGAACCTGTTCTTGTTTGATTGGGGCGAAGGCACTGATTTTTTAAAATTTTCGGACTTTTCGCTAATTTCAGCTGTTTTCTAAATCGAGGGTTGGAGTTGATGACTTTCCTGCTGGTGGAGCCGTATCTTTCTTGTTAGTTTAGTGTTGCGTTCTTGGTTGTTTTGATTGTTTTGGTTTATTGTTGTGGCGTGTTTTTGTTTCGGGGACGAAACTTCCTTTTAGTGGGGGAGGATGTAGGACCCCCGAACCCCATGCAGCATTTTTCCGATGGATCCACTGTTAGAACACCTGTTGTTGGTGTATCTGGCCCATGGTGCATCAATGGGATGCCACAGATGGACCCTGTAAGGTTTTTATTAGCTGTGTTGGCTTTCGGCTGGGTTTGCCGAAATTTTGAAAAAGAATTAGGCCAAACAGACGGCGGAAATGGATTCAGCACGGAAAAACGCTTGAAAATGGCTTTTTGTTTGCCAAATTCTGAGTCCGGATGCCCAAAAACGGACTCCCGGAAAATTTACTGGATTTCTGGTGCATGGGGGAGCCGTGGACCGGCGGGGGTGCCACGTGGCAGGCCCGGATTGGCCGGCGCACGCGGCCGGGTCCACGGAGCGCAAGGGTTAGGACCGGGGTGCACCGCGGGGCGCGTGGACCGGGGGCGTGCCACGTGGCAGCGCCTGATTGGGCGGCTCAGGTGCGCTCGGTCCGCGGGAGCGTGCGGGGAGGCGTGGACCGGGGTGCGCCACGTGGCGGCACCCGGTTGGCGGGCGCATGCGCGCGCGGTCCACGCAGCGCGCGGGGCAGGTGCCGCGGGCAGGTGGCCGTACGCGGGGCAGGCGCGGGCGACGTGGGCGTGCCACGTGGCGCCCGCTGATTCGCGGGCGCCACCTACCGCGTTGACGCGGGCAGGGACACGTGGCGCTCCCCGTGGCGGCTTGCACGGCTGCGGCGTGTTCGGAGGACACGTGGCGGGCGCCGGCGCGGGTCGGACCAAGCAAGCGTCCGGCTGGATCCCGTGTGCGGGCTGGGCCGGGCCGGGCCGCACTGTGCGCGCCCGAAACCGGCCGGGCCGGGCTGCACTGTAGCCGCCCGAATTCGGGCTGGGCCGCACTGTAGCCGCCCGAATCTGGGCTGGGCTGCACTGTAGCCGCCCGAATCTTGGGACAATTTCGGTATTATCCGAATTGTTCCTTTGGGCCTATAAATAGGCAGCCCGAGCCCTCTTTGCTGCCCTTTTTCTCTCTGTCTGTGCATGATCTCCCCGAGCTTCCTCTTGATGATTTTTTTCCTCTCTTAATCCTTGATCTTCCTGCGGAGTTTAAGAATTTTTGGAGGCTCGAATCCCGAGGTTTCAGATTTTTCTTGGCGCGGCGCGACGCTCTTTCTTCGGTGTTTCTTCCGTCGCTCTTCGGTGTACGAGCTCCCCCGACCTACTCCGACCATCGTTTCGAGCGATTTCTTCGCTGCTGGATTCGTAATAGGTGAGGCTACGATTTTGGGTTTCTCGGACATTTTCAGATTTCACGTTTTTCGAGGTGTTTTCTCATGCTCATTGGGACCCTTTTTGCTGTGAGATTTTGGTGAGGGCAGCACCTTCTTTTGAGGAGATCTTCGCGCACGAGTCTCGGATCAAGACGTGCTTATAGACTTTTTTCATCTACTCGACGTGAGGATCATCATGGATTTTTCTTAGAATTTTTGGAGACCTTCCCGAAGGTATACACTGTTCCTTTTATCTGTACAAGAGTTTACAGTTGAATGGTTTTGGGATTGTGCGCACCGATACTGTGGAATTTGTAACTTGGCCTACGGTGCTCGGAATTGGACGTGCAGGTACCCGTTTCGAAGCTATCGACGCGAGGATCGCTGTGGTATTTTTATCAGAATTTTTGGAGTTCGTTTTACAGGTGAAAATTTCGCAGTAAGTGGACTGTTCCCAGCAGATTTGTAAAACCTGGATTTTATTGGATTTAAAGTGTAACTGTAGCCTTATGTTGTACCTAGGGGGATTGTGGACTGTGCTGGACCTAGAGTGGTTATTTTCCTGGTTTTCTCAACTGTACGACTCCGGACAGTTAGCGTCTTCAGGTGGGTGGCTTGCTTTCAAGATCTATGGACTGTACTCTAATTCTATTGATATAGAATCATGCATGATAGTGATTGGACTTGGGTAGCATGCTAGAGTGTAGGAATTGTTGATCCTTGTTTTATCTGTCGATCTTGTGATCTCTTGCTTCCTACTATCATGTTAAATATTTGTTATATTGGAACCTGACCTAGCACCCCCGTCATATGTTGCATGTGTAACCAGACCAGTAGAAAACCCTCACTTGGGCTAGGGTTATTTATGTTTAGACATCCACACTTTATGTCGCATTCCTGGACTTAGTGTTATCCTCGCCCGGGTAGTGGGCCGAGCGGTCGGAACTTCTTTTAGTGTGGGATGCATTTGCACTCGTGCTTGGGAGCAGAGTGGAGTCTGGTAGATGCAGTGGTTCGCTTGTCTGTACCGGGAACCGTTTGGGGTAAACGGTGGACCCCGGGAGATCTGGTTTTCCCCTGTTGGGTTGTCGCCACTGTGTTAGTGGCGGTAGTTTTCTAGTGATAGCCGGACCTAGAACCCAGAAACCTTTTCGACATACACATGATTTTAGTCTGCCAATGTTTTCTTCCAAACATCGAAGGGCCGCTGGAGTCTGTTCTTGTTTGATTGGACAAAGGCATCAGCCCTTCGGGGTTTGGGTAAAACACTTGTTTTCTAACTGTTTTTCTAAAAAGAACTAAAATCATTAAATATGGATTTCTTCCAGATCAAATTAGTTTTCAATAACAAATGTCACCTTTTTCCTGTAAATCTCCCCACTCGAAAGGATTCGAGTGGTCTGGGTTCTAGGGGTCGTTCCTCTGTCGGGACGAAAGCCACGGGGGCCGAGCCTGGAACCTGTTCTTGTTTGATAGGGTTGTAGGTGTAGGTCTCCCGGGACTTTCGGGCCCTGTTGGTGTCTTCTGCGAGTTGTATTGTGATTATTGCCTTCCCGAACTATAAGGGATCGTGAACTTCGATAGTCGGAGCCTAGAGTCTGTTCTTGTTTGATAGGGTTCTTAGCACCGGTCTATCGGGTTTCCGAACCCTTATGGTGTCGGTCTTTCTGGAGAGTTTAGTGTTCTCTTGTGGGAGCCGTCTGGTGGACGGTGGCCCCAGCTGTGTGACTTCCAGCTTGTGGTTGAGAGTTGGTGTTGTTGGTCGATCTTGTTGATCGTGGTTTGGACTATAGCCTGCATGAGCCATATTTGAGCTCGACAGAGATACGCGGATACTTTCCTCGGTGGGGTCGCTCCCCTCGAGAGCCACTCCGGAGTTGGGCCTGTTACTTGCTATCGCGACTTGTCGACGCCGTCCCTCTGACTGGCCCGGTTGGCGGCAGTCACGGACACCCTACGGTAGACCCGTCCTGTTGAGGATATGCGGCAGTAGGTGGGCGCAGGTTTGACTGGACCCTTTGAGGCAGTCAGTTTAGATTTGGTGAGTTTACTGTGTGTGTTAGTAGATGCATCATGTTTCATCTGTTCCTTTTCTTGAGCATCTAGATAGAGGCATAGTAGCTGTTGAGTTACTTTTCCAGCCCTTTCATTTCAGTTTTATATTGTTACTTTATGCCTCTGGTAGACTTAGTGGGCAGTCCGTCGGGCTTGTTGGCGGCACCCACTGAGAACTACTTGGGGCGTAGTTCTCACACCCGTCGTGGTGTATTTTCCCACAGGGACTTCTACTCCGGTTCCTGCTGCTCCTGTTGCTGCTTCTTCTGATCGAGGTAAGGGAGTCGCGAGATAGTTCCCCACCAGTCGTCGTCCAGAGAGTAGATGTACCCTTATTACTTTTGAGAGTTCCTGTTGAGAGAACTTTGTAGTGAGGTATAGAGTTGTATTTATTTTCTACTGCTCGAGTGACTTTTGTACTTTTGGTGAGGACTTGTGTTGTATATAGTTTTTATTTCTAGCAGTTTTTCTTTCAGCTCTGATATCTGCATAGTATAGATGCTCTTTTGCAGGTTAGTCGCTTCGTCTATACGGGCTTCCCGTATGGGCGGCGGATCTGTTGGCGAGCCCGGGTCGCAGTTTCGACGCCGGGGCGTGACAGCGCGAATCCCCCAACCAACCCGGAACGTTGAGCGGCGTCCACCAGTGGAAGGCACTGAAAATCACGCTCCGGCATAATAATCAGGGAACGAACCTAGACGGAGAACGGTCTCTATCCTATCGACTCAAAATGAGGCTGTTGAGAACTTCACGTCGATTCTCCCCAAATTACGCCGATCATTTGAAATTCAAAATCAACGCCCAATAACCTAGGTTCGAAACTGTATAAATAAATGAACCATCGAAGGAATCGGGGTCCGGTAATCTCGTAAGCCCGGTACCACCCCAGCTTCTTCATTTATCTAGGAGTAGCTTTAACTTAACTCTTTTTTCTTTTTTTTTTACTGTTTTCCTAGGAGTAGACTTAATTGTAATCCTTCTATTCCTTTTATCCCACTTGTATCCCCTGCTTTATCAATATAAAATGTAAACCGGTCATTCGGTCGTGTCTTTATTTCTTACATTTAGAGTGTAAACTGATTCAGGCGTGTCTTTATTTATTTTATTTTTTTCCTTTAGAGTGTAAATCGGCCAATCAGCCGTATGTAGTACGCCGACTCCGTGAAATAGCAAAATACGGCGAAAATACTTGTAACACATTTAAAATGTAATTTCAAGTGAGTTTGAAGCGTTTTGAATCAATGCAAAGGCCGTCGAGTTGAAAAGTGAGTTGGAGTTGAGAAGTTGGAAGCTTCAAGTCGTGAAGCTTAAGTTGTAGTGCACCGACTCTGCAAAAATGGCGAAGTGCGGCAAAATCACGCGTAACGCGTTTAAAATATGATTACAAATGAGTTCATGGTGTTTCGACTCGATGTAAAGCGCATTAAGTTGAAAAATGAGTTGGAGTTGAGAAATTTGGAAGTTTCAAGTTGTGAAGCTTAAGTCCTAAAAAGGTGTTTTAGAGCTCTCTTTTGGAGGGTTAAATGAGGTGGAAAAGTTTGAGAAAATGAAAACCAAGTTGCTCACTTGTTGGGGAGGAAATTTAAGAAGAAGAAGCTCAATTATATCTTCTCTGTTGGTGAGAAGAAATGGAGAAGAAGCCCAAGTCCTTGCTCTTGGGATTGGAGCAAATCTAGAAAAACTGTAGATTTTCGCAGTTTTATCAGCAAGAATTTTCAGGACCCTTTCTTTAAGGGTTGGAGCAATCAAAAAATAAAAAGGAATCATGAGGGGGCCTTAGAAAAGTTTGTTGATGAAAGGGGAAGAAGAGAAGAAGAAAGAAACCAAAAGAAAAGAAGAAAACAAAGAGAAACAAAAGAGGAAAAGATGTATTTTCTGGGAGAAAATTGCAGGATTTTGCAGTGTTATCGGCAAGAATTTTCGAGGCCCTTTCTTGAGGGTCGAGAGCAATCAAAAAATAAAAAGGATTCATAGGACGGTTTTATTTATTTTTTGATGAAAGGGGAAGAAGAGAAGAAGCAAGAAATCAAAGAAAAAGAAGAAAACAAAAAGGAAACAAAAGGAAAAAAATAAACCAGAGTGCAGATTTTCTCCCAGCCTGGGAGAAAATTGCACTGTGGTGTAAAACAGTGGGGTAAGTGAGGGGCAAATAGGTAATTTCACACATGCCTGCACCCTCAACTACCCCTTGATCTGCAGCAGACATTTAATTCTCTCTCTCCTCAATTTGTGTACTCTCTATCTCTCTCTAAAACACTTAATTAGCTCTCTCTCCCTCTTTCTCCCAGTTTTGCACTAGAGAAAGAAAGGAAAGAAAAGGGAGAAAAGGAGAGTAGCAACTGCAGCAGCAACAACAAGCCTTCCTCTTGGGTTGCTGCTTCTGGATACACTTAGGGAGCTTTGGAGATTTGAAGAGGACCTCAAGGAGGTTCCAAGGTGAAGTTTTAGCTCCCTTCCACCTTCTCTTTTGGGCAAGAAAGTATCAAAAGAAATGAGTAAAACTTAGAGATTTAATTTTTATGGCCTCTTTTAGATTCAAAATGAATAGCAACCATATTATGTATAATTTTCTCCACTTCTAGGTTTTATTTGTGAACTTATTGGGGAATATCTTGGAGTCTTCTAAGTGAACTTCAATTTCCATTTTCTTCCTCTTTTGGTGTCACGCCCCGGGGTCGAAACTGCGACCCGGGCTCGCCAACAGATCCGCCGCCCATACGGGAAGCCCCGTATAGACGTAGCGACTAACCTGCAAAAGATCATCTACGCTACACAGATATCAGAGCTGAAAAGTAAATGCTGAAATAAAATAAAAACAACTCCAAAATATACAACCCAAGTCCTCACCAAAAAAAATACACAAGTCTCTCAACAATAAAAGAAAAGTACAACTCTGTACCTCACTACAAAGGTCTCTCAACATGTAACTCTCAAAATAGTAGGGGGGGGGGGGTACATCTACTCTCTGGACGACGACTGGTAGGGATCTATCTCGCGACTCCCTTACCTCGATCTGAAGAAGCGGCAGTCGGAGCAGCAGGAACAGGAGTAGAAGTCCCTGGGGAAAAGACACCACGGCGGGTGTGAGAACTACATCCCACAGTAGTTCTCAGTGGGTGCCGCCAACAAGCCCGACGGTCTGCCCACTAAGTCTACTAGAGGCATAAAGTAACAAATGCAGTGCTGAAAGGAAAAGCTGAACAAAATAACTCTACAGCTACTATGCCTCTATCTAGATGCTCAAGGAGTGGAACAGAAAGAAACATGGTGCATCTACTATCTCTCAGATCACCCAATCTACACTGACTGCCTCCTCGGGTCCAGTCAAACCTGCGCCTACCTACTGCCGTTACATCCACGGAGGACCGGACTTACGTAGGGCGTCCGTGACTGCCAAAACTGGCCCAGCCTGAGGGACTGCGTCGACAAGTCACGATAGAAAGTATCAGGCCCAACTCCGGAGTGGCACTCGAGGGGCGCGACCCCACCGAGGAACGTATCCGCGCATCTCTATCGAGCTCAAATGTGGCTTATGCAGGCTATAATCCAAATCCTCGATCAATAAGATCGACAATAACCAACAAAACATTGTCTCACTCACAGGCTGGAAAACTACACAGCCGAGACCCACTGTCACTCAGACAGCTCCGAAAAGAAATACTGATCTACAGACTGCTATCAGAATCCACTCGGTCTCCAGACACGAGTGTAAAATGCATCCCACAACAACCCGACCTCTCGGCCCACTACCCGGGCGAGGAAACTTTAAGTCCAGGATGAAACAATGAAAGTCAGTGTGGGAATGTCTAAAGCAATAATAACCTAGCCCAAGTTGGAGTTTTCTACAAGTCTGGTTGAACATGCTGCATATGGCGGGGGTGCTAGGTCAAGTTCCAAGATAACAATAATTAACAGCTTGTAGGAAACAAGAAATCGCATGATCATCAAACAACATCAGGAAATCAATTCCTATATTCTAGCATGCTATACAAAATACATTCACAACATGCAAGTTCCTACACAGATAGAATTAATGCACAGTCCATAGATCTTGAAGACGAGGCAACCCACCTGAAGAGCTGAACTGTCCAAAGTCCCATAGCCGATAATACCCAGAAACAAATATCTCCAATATCCACTAATCCCAACGGGTTCAGAAATACCCGCAAATCCTCCTGGGTACAACAAAAGGTCCACAGTTACACTTTATTCCAAAAATTATCCAAGTATACACAATCTGCGAAAATAGTCCTAAAGATGTGATATTTTCACCTACAGAAAGGGCTCTGAAAAATCCAACAAAAATAGTACTGCGATTGTCGTGTCGAGACCTTCGAAACGGGTACTTGCACGTCCAATTCTGAGCCCCGTAGGCCGAGTTACAAATTCCACAAAACAGGGTGCACAAAACCTCACAACAACACAACTGTAATCCCATGCACAGATAAAGGGAGAAAATATACCTCCGGGGAAGTCTCAAAAAAATCTCAGAAAAATACGATGATAATCCTCGCGACGAGTAGATGCAAAAAGTGTACAGTCTCATCTCGATCCGACGCTCGAGCGTGGAGAACTCCATGCAACAATCCTGTTGTCCCCGAAAAACTCACAACAAACAAGGGTCCCAGTAAGCATGGATAAACTCCAAGAAAAACCCAAAACTAGGAGATGCTGAAAATACCTAGATTGTAGCCCTACCTGTCGCAGATCCAACGGCGAAATAATCGCTCAAAAAGGTGGTCGGAGTAGGGTGGGGGAGCTCGCGCACCGAAACGCGACGGGAGGAAACACCGACGAAGGAACGTCGCGACGCGCCAAGAAAATGGAAATCTCGAAAAGTGTGCCACGTAAAATCCTGAAACTCCTCCACAAGATGTAGAAAAAGGAGATCAAAAAGTTCACAAGAGGGCTCAAGAGGAAAAGGAGATCAAAAAGTTCACAAGAGGGCTCAAGAGGAAAAGGAGATCAAAAAGTTCACAAGAGGGCTCAAGAGGAAAAGGAGATCAAAAAGTTCACAAGAGGGCTCAAGAGGAAAAGGAGATCAAAAAGTTCACAAGAGGGCTCAAGAGGAAATGTGTGACGCTCCACTTCCCAGGGGGTCACCCATCCTAGAACTACTCTAGCTCTAGCACGCTTAACTCTCATAACCTCTTAGATCTTGCTATCATCCAAAATGTTATAGCCGGGTTAAGAGATTTAGTCCTATTATATCATTTATATATAGGACTAATAGACATTCCGGGGGTGTCACATTCTTCCCCCCTTTAAGCCCTGACGTCCTCGTCAGGCTCAAAGACACTCACAAGCACCAGGCAATGTGAGACTCGTCTCGCCAGCCTTAGCCGATCTTGTGGGGAGCTACACTACACCCACAACGATCATTAGCCGGGGAGCCACGCTCTACCCGCTATATAACCTTGGCTCAGCCGAGACTCATCTCACATTTTCGGCTGGTGAATGACTCTGATACCAACTGTGACGCCCCACTTCCCAGGGGGTCACCCATCCTAGAACTACTCTAGCTCTAGCACGCTTAACTCTCATAACCTCTTGGATCTTGCTACCATCCAAAATGCTATAGCCGGGTTAAGAGGATTTAGTCCTATTATATCATTTATATATAGGACTAATACACATTCCTGTTACGGAATTTGAGTTGGCGTATTTCGTGAATTCGGTTAAGTCTTGAAGATTGAAGATAAAGAAGGTTGGATCATATAACTCAATCTCATGAAAGAAGAATTCAAAAGGATCAGGTATGTTTAACTAATTATCTTTGGTGATCCGAATACTTCTTATAGTGTAGAAACACTTGGATGAATTTCTAATTGCATAAAAATCAAAAACTGGACATGGGACATGTTCAGGATCCGGATCAGACACTTCGATCCGGATCCCGAAAGGTGTTAGTTCATACGCAATTTCAATCCGGATCGTAGCCTCCTTTGATCCGGATCCCGAACACTGGTTTTTACCATAATATATGAACGATCCGGATCAGGCATCTCAATCCGGATCCCGAACATTGGTGTTTGGTGAATTGTATGAACGATCCGGATCAGGCACTTCGATCCGGATCCCGAACCTTTGTTTTTCTGGAAACTGTCTGTCTCGTTACTGCAATCCGGATCGCCTAAATCCGATCCGGATCGCCGTCCTATAAAATTCTAGAAAAGGTTAGTTTTTGATTCTTATCCTCTTCCAATGGTTTCTAACATATAAATAGACCCTTTAATTCATCTTTTAGGGTAACGACGAAAAAGGGAAAAATATGACCGAAATAGAAAAATCCACAAATAGAGAAGAAAGGAAATACTGGATTCAATTCTATGTTTCTTCATCTATTTTATTAATTTGATTCTAGGTTTTCCAAACTCAGATTTTGAGTAGAATCAAATTAATGAATACTTAGATGGTATTTTCGATCTATTTCTAATCTAAGTATTCGGTGGATCATCACCACCCAAAAACAACGATTTCCCCAAAATCGGCGCGTGGACTCGCATGGCCTTGTGGATTCAAAGTGCTACCGGTCTCGTGGATTCGGAGCGAGATACGTTCGTGGATTCGAAGCGTGCTACTGGGTGAAGACCGTGGATTCGGTCGGACGTCGTGGAGTCGACGTTGGACGTCATGGATTCGGCGTTGGACGCAGATCGTGGATTCGAGAAGCGTTGCGGAGCGAGCGGAGAAGATCAACTAGGAGCGTATGGAAAAAGGTTGAGTCGTCTGTGAGTACGGTATATCATCTTTGTACGTGTTATAATTCTAGTGGATTTCACCGTGTTATCGGTCCCGTGGTTTTTTACTCCGGTTTGGAGTTTTCTACGTAAAAATCTCTGCGTGTTATTTATTTTTCCGCATTGGGTTTTATATCGCAAAGATTTTTGAGTGTTTATTGTTTACACCTATTCACCCCCCTCTAGGTGTTTTTTCCCCTATTTAGATCTTATTATACATAACCCAACAAGTGGTATCAGAGCGGGAATAGGGTTGTAAACAATGGTTGAAGGTGGAAACATCAAAAGACCCCCGTTCTTCGATGGAACAAATTATGCCTACTGGAAAGTACGGATGAAAGCCTTTTTAATTTCCATCGACGAACGGGTGTGGCAATCAATTGAATTACGATGGTCTAATCCAACTGAAATTCTTGCTGATGTTCGCACCATCAAACCTAGGTCGAAATGGACCAAGGAAGAGATAGATTCTTCTTCTTACAATGGCAAAGGGATTAATGCTCTATTTAATGCTTTGTCTCAAACTGAGTTCTCTCGCGTCTCGGCATGTGAGACTGCGAAAGAAATCTGGGATGTTCTTCAAGTTACACATGAGGGAACTAACCTTGTGATGATTCAGAAACTGCAAATGCTTACGAGCAAGTTTGACTCTATTTTCATGGCAGAAAATGAATCGTTCACAGACTATTACACACGATTGCAAGACATCGTAAACTCATGTGCTAACTTGGGAGAGAAGATTCCAGAATTTAAAGTTGTAAGAAAAATATTAAGAACTCTTCCTGAAAGATTTCGATCCAAGGTTACGGCCATTGAAACTATTAAACACCCGGACGAAATCCGTGTAGAAGAATTAGTTGGTTCTTTACAAACATATGAAATGACATTTCCTACTAACTATTCTTCTGGAAAAGCATCATCTTCTAAGTCTTCAGGTTTAGTATTGAAAACAACAAAAGAAGAAGACGCGGATTCATCCTCCTCAGACGATGACGTAAACCTATCTATGGAGGACTTTGAGAAGCAGCTTGCTCTCTTGACAAGAAGATTTCGCCGAAACTTTCGAAGGGTAACTCAAGCAAAACTCCATCCTTCGTAAAGTCGAAGAAAGGCAAAGGTTCTTCAAGTTTCAAACCAAGAAAGGAAGAGGGTTTTTCTAAGGATAAGAAAAGCTCAGAAGGACAAGTCCAATGCTTCAAGTGCCGAGGGTACGGCCATATCTCAACGGAGTGTCCTAATAAGAATCCGTCAAAGAAGAAAGCGATGCAAGCCGTCACTTGGGATGACACCTCATCGTCAAATGAGTCATCATCAAGTGATGAAGAAGATAACGCAACGGCGTTCCACGCGTCCACATCTTCACCCTTCATGTGCTTAATGGCTAATACATCCGAGTCATTGTCCAACTCCACTGTTGAAAAAATTACAACGGACGATGAATCGGATAATTCAGAAGGTGAAGACTTTGCTCTTGCCTACCATAAGCTTTTGAGGGATTCAAAGAAACTGGCAAAGCAAAACAAGAGTTTGAGAGGGAGATTGCAGGATCTCGAAGAAGAAGCAAAAAGGGCATCTTCTCTCTCAAACGCTCTTGAAGTGGAAAGGGATAATCTGATTAAAATAAATGTTTCCCTTCAAGAGTCCAATGAGCAACTCGAGAAGAATTATGTAGATATGGTGAACAAAGCGAATTACTTCTTGAAGCTCAACGGCGAGGCTCGACAGGAAAAATTGGAAATGACAGAGACCATTCTCCAACTCAAGGATGACTTACAGCGATTTTCATCAGGAAGGAGTAAGTTGGATAAGCTTCTTGGTCTTGGTCAATCAAACAAATTCGGCCTCGGATACAATCGAACTAAAGACAATTTTAGTTCGGTTGGGACAATCTTTGTGCCCCAGTCGGTATCTCCTCCTCCGACACCGGAATTGACGACAAACAACAACAACAAACCTACTTCCCCCTCTTCGAAATTGTCAAGCACCAAGGTATGTTTTCGTTGTGGTATTGCAGGGCACATAAAGAGAAATTGTAAGATGGGAGCCAAACGCTCAACTCAAGCACTTCTTGCAACGACTACCAAAAGGGTGATTCCTCGGAAATCAAATGCAAATTATTCGAAGGAAAAGAGCCTCGGCAGTTCATCAAACAAGACGACGACGTCAAGGAAAAGCGATGGATCAAACAAGATGCTTTCACCAAAGGTATCAACTTCACAATCATTTCCGACGTACACCAAAACTCGAAAGGTTTGGGTACGCAAAGGTGAAACCTTCCCTTGTCTTGTTACAAATATTTCCTTGCATGCATATGATAATTCGTCTTGGTATTTGGATAGCGGCTGTTCCCGTCACATGACCGGTGACAAAAACTATTTTCAAAATTTTGAGAAAATCTCCGGAGGACTTGTAGTTTTCGGAGACGGTCAGTCTTCCAAAATTGTTGGAAAAGGAACAGTAGCTATTCCAGATGGCCCGATTCTAAATAATGTGTTATTTGTTGATGGCCTTAAGACTAACCTCATAAGTATCAGTCAACTTTGTGACAATGGTTTTTCAGTTAATTTTTCATCTGTTGAATGCATTGTAACTGATAAGGACCATGTTTTCTTTTTAAAAGGGGTTAGATCTGAAAACAATTGTTATGTTGTTCCCAATAAAATTTCTGAAAATTGTAACTTAGCCTCTTTGAATAATGAAACACTTTGGCATGAAAGGCTAGGTCACATAAATTTTAAGGAACTTGCTAGAATTTCAAACAAAGACGTGGTCAAGGGGGTTCCTAAACTTTCACTTAAACAAAACATTGTGTGTGGTGGTTGTTAAAAGGGAAAACAATCTAGGACTGCACACAAGAACTTGAACCATGTTGGTACTAATCGGCCCTTAGAATTATTGCATATGGATCTTATGGGACCGACACGTCAACCATCCTTGGGAGGTAAATGGTATATTTTCTTATTGGTTGATGATTTCTCTAGATACTCATGGGTAGCATTTTTAAAAGAGAAAGCTGATACTTTTGATTCTTTTCACGAGATTTGCCTTCGTATTATGATTGAAAAGAATGAAAAGATCATTCGTGTTAGAGGTGATAGAGGTGGAGAATTCATAAATTCTAAATTCATTGATTTTTACACTTCCAATGGCATTAAACATGAATTCTCAGCACCCTATACACCTCAACAGAATGGTGTAGTCGAGCGCAAAAATAGGGTTGTACAAGAGATGGCACGTGTTATGCTTCATAGCCGGAATTTACCGTTATATTTTTGGGCTGAAGCTGTGAACACTGCAATCTATGTTATTAATCGAGTTTATTTGCGCCCGAAAACTTTAAATACACCATATGAACTATGGTTTTGTAGAAAGCCAAACATCAAATATTTTCGTATCTTTGGGAGTCGGTGTTACATTTTACGTGACCGCGAAAATCTTGGAAAATTTGACTCTCGAAGTGACGAAGGGATTTTCATGGGTTATTCTACAAATAGTAGAGCATATCGGGTATTTAACTTGGAATCTAAAACGATCGTAGAATCCATAAATGTTAAAGTAGACGAAGCTTTCCACTTTGCATCTGATAAATCTACCCCTGATATCTCTCTTGATGATGATACTCCTGTAAATGCATCATCTCATGATAATACTTCCAATATTAATGATGCATCTAATGGTTCTTCAAGTTTATCTGATGTGCAGGAATCATCTCATGTACCTCCGAGTACTCCATTACCTCAAACGTTACGCATCTCAAAGGATCATCCTGAATCAAACATCATTGGAGACCCACAAGAAGGAGTCAAAACTCAGAGACAGTTGGTTTGTGGATTCGCTTGTTACGTTTCCATGATCGAACCAAAGAACGTCGATGAAGCTCTTCAGGATGACTACTGGATTGAAGCAATGCAGGAAGAGCTCCATCAGTTTGAACGCAACAAAGTCTGGGAATTAACGACGCCTCCGAAGCAACACAATGTGATCGGTACTAAATGGATTTTCAAGAACAAGAAAAATAAGGATGGTACCATCATCAGGAACAAAGCACGTTTAGTTGCTCAAGGCTACTCTCAAATAGAAGGTATAGACTTTGATGAAACGTTCGCCCCTGTAGCTAGACTCGAGTCCATTCGTATCTTATTCGCTATTGCTTGTCACTTTAAAATAAAACTCTTTCAAATGGACGTTAAGAGCGCGTTTTTAAATGGGTTTTTAAATGAGGAAGTTTATGTGGCTCAACCGAAAGGTTTTGTAGACTGTAAACTACCTAACCTTGTTTTTCGTTTGAAAAAGGCTCTTTACGGTTTTAAAACAAGCACCGCGAGCGTGGTACGAAAGGTTGACAAAGCACCTTTTGGAGAAGGGCTATACTCGAGGGGGAGCAGATCGGACTCTCTTTGTGAAGCATTATCAGGATAACTTCATTGTTGCACAAATCTATGTCGATGACATTGTATTTGGAGCAACAAAGGATAATGATGCTTCTAAATTCGCAGAAACCATGGAAAGCGAATTTGAGATGTCTATGATGGGCGAACTGACATACTTTCTTGGATTGCAAGTGAAACAAAATGGTGAAGGCATTCATCTGTGTCAATCCAAGTATGCAAAGGAGTTGGTAAAGAAATTCGGATTAGAAGATTCTAAAGATTTTCCTACTCCTATGGGAACTAGCAATAAGGAATTAGGAAGTGAATCTCTTAGTGATAGTGTAGACGAGAAACTCTATCGAAGTATGATTGGAAGTCTACTCTACCTCACAGCTAGTCGCCCGGACATATCCTTTAGTGTTGGGATCAGCGCGAGATATCAGTCAGCACCAAAGGAGGATCACCTGAAAGCGGTGAAACGGATCATCCGGTACGTCAAAGGAACTGTAAACTTCAGAATTTGGTATCCTATGGGAACAAGTCTTGACATTATAGGATATTCAGATGCCGATTGGGCAGGATCAGTGGATGATCGGAAAAGTACGAGTGGTGCATGTTTTTATCTTGGCCATTGCCTTGTTGCCTGGCATAGTAAAAAGCAAAACTGCATTGCACTCTCGACTGCCGAAGCAGAATATATCTCAGCGGGTAGTTGTTCAACTCAACTCATTTGGATGAAAAGCGTGTTGAGCGACTTCCGGATTTCAGCAACTTCGGTAACTGTTTTATGTGACAACACTAGTGCTATAAACATTTCAAAAAAAAACCCTGTGTTGCACTCAAGAACAAAACACATTGAACTTAGATATCATTTTCTTAGAGAGCTAGTTGAATAAAATATTCTTCAGATTTCCTACATTTCAACTGAAGATCAATTAGCTGACTTTTTAACAAAACCTTTGGATCAAAACGTTTTATTCATTTGCGTAAAGCAATTGGAATGCTTTCCTTGAAATAACCTCTTTTTGAAACTCTTGTTATGGTTAGGTTTTGTTTTTGTGTTTTTGTTCATTATCTATGCTTAGACATAGAACATTAATTGAGCATTAGTTTTATTGACTTTAACTGCATCCTTTTATATGTTTAGAAATTTATTATGCTTTGGATATCATAATAATTCATTTGATGCAATGATCATTTATGTGAATTAAATCATCTTTGTTTTGATCAAAGTCAATTTCTCTCTCGATGATCTCTTGGTATAGTTTTTATCTTATTTGACTATTTAGTCGAGTATGAAATCGAGATCAATATTTGGCTGAATACTTTATATCTTAAATAATTGATAGCCAATTGAGGGGGAGTCAAAGAAAAAGTGTTATGCTCAAAAGATGTGGAAAGAGTTACATCCCAATGAGGAGTGTGAAAACTACCACTACATGGAGGAAAGAGCTACCACCTCGGTCGTCCGAGTACTGTGTGCAGCTACCACATGTATACCAAGCAAGGTTTTTCAAGTTTGATTAAATAAAGTGCATGTTGAAATACTTGACTCGGTCAAAATTTCAAGGTTGGTATAAGGTGGGAATTTTTATGAAAGATGCTCAAAGAGCCACTCTCTTCAATAAATTGACTAGATATATTATTAACTTATCTGGGATTTCAGACATCTATTGATCTTGGTATTTCATTTTCTTTACCAAATTGATGATTTGATAAAGGCATTACTCATAAGATCATGTTAGATGTGATTGAAGTTGTTCAACTTTAAGGGATTTAATTTTTATAAATTTTCGTTTCATTTGTTGGATGTTATTGATAGATTTGGCATAATCTATTTCTTATTGTATGAAACGATGATTTTCATTTAAAAGTTGATACACAACAGTGCTTACAATCTTTTTCTGGATTTTCTAGAATTTTTCCTGAATTTTTCTGAAGAAAAAGTTGGAGCCGATCCGGATTGGACAAGCCGACCGGATCCCGAACGCAGGTATTCTCTGCGGGTAGCCAATCCGGATCGGATTCACGAACTGATCCGGATCGCGGCTAGGGTTTTATATAGAACAAAAGGGTTTTGATTTCTTTTTACTTCAATCTTTTGTTCCTAAGTCTCCAGAGCTTCTTTCTCTAGAATTCATCCATCTTGGAAGCTTTCAAACTCAAGTTCTTCGATTCTAAGTAAGTTTTATTGATCAAAATCTCGGTTTTTCACAGTTTTTTCATGTTCTTCCTCAAAACGTGATGAAATTTCTGTATCTTTTTCGTTTGTGGATGGTTTTTGATCAAATTTCTTTTGAAATAAGAACTCTGGGTAGATTAGTTTTGATTATATGCTAGGTATTCTAATGATAAACGGATTTTTGGCCTTCGATTTCAAAAATTTTGGTTTTAGGGCATATAATGGGAATTTTCAAAAATCATGCGATTGATCTATTTTTAAAATTCTTTTTGCAAAACTAATTTGATTCTTAGTCTCTCTACACGATAATGATTGTTTGGGTACAATTTTTCAAATTTTTGAAAATTAACAATTTTTTCGTGTTCTTGAGTTGTTGCTCACAGGATTTCTTTTTACAAGTAATAGCAACAATGATGTTTTCATGGATCATCTTTCTGCTAATTGCAATGGTACACACTCGAGCAACAAACAAACTGAAAAAGCTAAGAAAACTCAACGGAAAGGTGAGTTTCTTCTTGTCAGCGATTCAGAGGCTGAAGCAGATAATCAAGAAGTAGATTGGGACAAATTGTCGGATGATGAATCAATGCATGTTCAACCTAAGCAAAAGACTTTCGACACATCAAAAGGTAAAGCGCCAATGGCATCCTCTATCTCTATGAAAAGAAAGAGACTGGCTCGACGGTTTGGACGAGCATGAGGTTTCGAGATTAACGAACCAATAGTTCGGATTCTCCACCCCGTGAGGAACAAGTGTTCGTTATGCGGATCGCCTAAGGGCATTTGAGAATCGTGAATGCATTGGCGAGAAGCATGTTCATATTGAGGCTCTACGAGACCACTCCCCTGAGTTCGGTGTTCTGATTGAACAAGCAAACCTTATTCAAGTATGCCGATCCCAGAAATGCTTGGATACTGTCTGCATCACGTGAGGACCTTCTATACAAATGCACGGCACCTTCGAGAAAATGAAAACGGTCCGATGGAGTTTTACACGAATATCCAAGGCACAAGGTTTAAAATTACTCCACAATTGATTGGCGAGGTTTTGGGAATGCAAGCCAGCAGACAGGAGTTAATTACTTGAAGGGAAAGAGTTTGACAAACACGATGTGGCAAATGGTTATAAAGGGAAATTTGTTTGGAGGGAACTCAATCAACGAAGAAATCTGTCAAATCCAAAGAACTTCGTCTTGAGTACCGGTTCCTAAACTTATCACATGTTACAATATCCTTCCAAATATGCAGACGAAAAGTCTTGAGATGGGATCGAATGCTGTTTTTGTATCTCTTAGGACATCCGTCAGAGGCAATGGGGTTAAATATCAACATTCCATACATTATTTGGAATAGAATGACGAGATATGTTGAGCATCCTCATCCCACTGAAAGAATCCCATTTTCCATTGATTATAATGAGGATCTTAAAGAAATTTCAGGTTGATATTAGTTCAACGAATTATCATCACTGCTTGGGCATGATCGATGAGTCACCATTGTCAATCCCTTCATAAGTTGCCCCATGTCACTCCAGTCCCTCCATGCGGAACGAAACCCAGTACCCGGCACTTTCGCATCACCATCACAAACCAGCACCCGCACCAGCGGATGAAGCATCAGTCTCATCCATCTACAAAGAACAACAACGATTATCTTTCGAGCAGGAACAGATTTCGAAGGAACAGAAGAGAATTTCCAATGAGCTTGAGCTCATCACGGCACTCATATTACCATAACTAAGAAGGTCAATTCATGAACAAGCTGGTGAAAAAGATGTTCTCTAAGATAGGGCTGCACGAGCTCTGAAGACTCTGACTCAGATGATTGATTTGTGCCTCAACTTTTCTTTTTCTTGTGCAGATTTTTAATCTTTTCCTTGTGCAGGTTTTTAAGTTTTAGTTTTTTTTTTTTTGCTTTTAGGTTCTCACATTTTTGGTTCTTGAACTTGTTAACTTCTCTCTTCATTTTGGTAATTTTGGCTAAAAGTTTGTGACAAAAAGGGGGAGAGAATATGTAGAACATAGTTGAACAATTAAACTTCGATTGTCCAGTTGGTGAACAGATGAAGGTAAGTATAACTTCAACTTTTTGGTTTTTTTCTTTTGTGATTGCATGCATGCCTCGACTAACTAGTTTGCTAACTATTGGGCATGTAATATACTAACAAGTTGATGTTGACTAACAATTTTGTGACATTTGGATTTTGAATGCATAGAAGATATGTTGGTTTTTAACTATGATCCAATTACAATATCTGAATGTATAAATGTCTGGTAAGTATAAATGAGTATAAACTTCATCTCTGTGTGTGGTTTTTGAATGACATAAAATTCTTGAGGTATCTAACGATTTCTTTTGTCAAGAATGATTTCTTTTGCAGAGAGTACAGATGTCTAAGTCTAGAGTCTGTTTTAGGAGTTTAACTCATGTATCTATTTTATTTGGATCTCATTGTAAATTTTTGTTGTATGGTGATAGCAACAAAAATATCTTTTTGAATTTTCTTGAGTGGATTTGTGTTTTGTCACGAAACCGCCAAAGGGGGAGATTGTTACGGAATTTGAGTTGGCGTATTTCGTGAATTCGGTTAAGTCTTGAAGATTGAAGATAAAGAAGGTTGGATCATATAACTCAATCTCAAGAAAGAAGAATTCAAAAGGATCAGGTATGTTTAACTAATTATCTTTGGTGATCCGAATACTTCTTATAGTGTAGAAACACTTGGATGAATTTTAATTGCATAAAAATCAAAACTGGACATGGGACATGTTCAGGATCCGGATCAGACACTTCGATCCGGATCCCGAAGGGTGTTAGTTCATACGCAAATTCAATCCGGATCGTAGCCTCCTTTGATCCGGATCCCGAACACTGGTTTTTACCATAATTTATGAACGATCCGGATCAGGCATTTCAATCCGGATCCCGAACATTGGTGTTTGGTGAATTGTATGAACGATCCGGATCAGGCACTTCGATCCGGATCCCGAACCTTTGTTTTTCTGGAAACTGTCTGTCTCGTTACTGCAATCCGGATCGCCTAAATCCGATCCGGATCGCCGTCCTGTAAAATTCCAGAAAAGGTTAGTTTTTTGATTCTTATCCTCTTCCAATGGTTTCTAACCTATAAATAGACCCTTTAATTCATCTTTTAGGGTAACGACGAAAAGGGAAAAATACGACCGAAATAGAAAAATCCACAAATAGAGAAGAAAGGAAATACTAGATTTAATTCTATGTTTCTTCATCTATTTTATTAATTTGATTCTAGGTTTTCCAAACTCAGATTTTGAGTAGAATCAAATTAATGAATACTTAGATGGTATTTCCGATCTATTTCTAATCTAAGTATTCGGCGGATCATCACCACCCAAAAACAACGATTTCCCCAAAATCGGCGCGTGGACTCGCGTGGCCTTGTGGATTCAAGGTGCTACCGCTCTCGTGGATTCGGAGCGAGGTACGTTCGTGGATTCGAAGCGTGCTACTGGGTGAAGACCGTGGATTCGGTCGGACGTCGTGGAGTCGACGTTGGACGCCATGGATTCGGCGTTGGACGCAGATCGTGGATTCGAGAAGCGTTGCGGAGCGAGCGGAGAAGATCAACTAGGAGCGTATGGAAAAGGTTGAGTCGTCTGTGAGTACGGTATATCACCTTTGTACGTGTTTATAATTCTAGTGGATTTCACCGTGTTATCGGTCCCGTGGTTTTTTACTCCGGTTTGGAGTTTTCCACGTAAAAATCTCTGCGTGTTATTTATTTTTCCGCATTGGGTTTTATATCGCAAAGATTTTTGAGTGTTTATTGTTTACACCTATTCACCCCCCTCTAGGTATTTTTTCCCTATTTAGATCTTTATACATAACCCAACAATTCTGGGGGTGTCCATTACCTAATCTGTCACGCCCGGGTTTAAACCAAACCCAGGTTCGTCCCACAGATCCGCCGTGCACACGGTATTTCCCGTGTACACGAAGCGTTGGTACCTGCTCAGATATAAAGAGAATAATAAGAGCATAAACAGAGCTAAACCAAACTATACATCTCAGACAAATGCTGGAAATAAAAGTACATAAACTCTCATAAATATACATGTTCTCTCCCAGCTCACGAAATAAATACAACCAGCTGGACGAAGCCAGACGCAAAATAGGAAATACAACCGTCTGAGTGTACAGGGGATACATCAAAACTACTAAACTCGATACCGGTGAAGCAGCTATCTAATCAGCGATCCTCTACCTCGATCCTGGGAAGAGGGTCCCGCAACTCCATCAGCAGAAGAACTCTACAAAAACAAAGGGAAAAAGAAAAGGGACAGTGTGGGGGGGTAAGAACTACTATAAAAACAGTAGCCTCCCCCCATATAACTTGTAGACTCAACTCAACATACCCTAGGACTACTAGAGGCGAAGAATAGAACAAGGGTGTAAGGCATAAATTTGACAAGTGATAAAAGCTACACTAATATGCCTCTAAGATAATAAGCTAAAAGAATAGCTAAATGCATGCATCAGAGTATACTATGCCTGCCTGGTACCCAATCTAGACACCGTGAACACCGTTACTGTCTGCTATGCCTACTAACTCACAACTCAGCTGCGGGGTGCAGACTGGTTCCTGACCGAACCCCGTCCAATCCCAAGGCAACAGACCGGCTTCTGACCGACCCGGTCACAAATATACACACTCCGGAGTGGCACTCGCGGAGCGACCCTCACGAGTGAATAAGTCACCATAAGTAACCTGATATTATAGGACTGGATCAAGACTCTAATTAGTGGGAAAAACCCATCCCCTAAAGAGTCCCTCCCCTATCCCCAATCTGATGCATTATAACAGTCCGGTCACACCGCCCAATCCGCGGTTGCCGCAAATACCCTGTGCCTCAAACCTGCCTTTGCCATAATTATAGTAATCCCCATGTACTAGTAAGCATTTCCTATAAGCATGATTCTACATTTCCTGATGATATTTCATGCAAGTGAATACTAAATAGCAATCATAACTGATGCAAGTGGTTTATCTGCTTATGCATTTTAAATCCCACAACATGCAAGTATTTATGCAATCATCAACTCATGCAAGTATTCATCCTCATATGCATTTTAGCCTTTCATACATGCATTACTCCAATAAGCCTAGTGGGTAGCCTATTAGAGGGTTCCCACGATCACCCACCTCGAGCGCTAAATCCTGGTCCCCAAAGGTGAATCCACACCTCGTCCAAAACAATCTCCACAACAACTGCACAACATTCCCCAAAGGAAAAGAATACATAATTAATCATACAAGGCTCCAAATCTGCCCAAACAATAACCGCCCAGAGTTTTCCCTGTTTTCACCTACAAAAACAGGCCCGAAAAATTCAAGATAAAAACTGTCGCTATCCTCGCGACGAACCCGTCGAAACGAGTACTTGCACATTCAAACTCGAGTTTCCTACGCTGAGCTACAAATTTGTAAGGGAACCACCCCAAAGAAAACTACACATGACTTTCAGCATCCAAGAACTTAGGGAGAAGAGGATTTTCACCTTTGAAAAATATTCAGAAAATTCCCAGAAAATTCGGGGCATTCCTTGCGTCGTGTAGATGAAAACGCCTTGTGGCGCGCCTCGATCCGATGCCTGTGCGCGAAGATACAGCTAGAACACCGCAGGCTGTCCAAAAATCTGCGAAGAAAAGTGGGTCAAATGGAGCTTCGGGAAACTCCAAGTCAGCACGAAACGAGAAACGCAAAACACAGAATTTGAGTCCTACCTGTCGTGAGTCCAACGGCATGAGATTGCCTAAATCGTGGTTTCGGGGTGAGTTGGGGGCGTCCCTCGCACCGAAAAGGACGAAGCGGGTCGCCGTGAACAAGCATCGCGCCGTGCCGAAAAATCACGAACCTTGGGATGCGTGCCCCGCAAAATCCTAGGGATCCACCCAATTGAAGAGCACTGAGAGAGGAAAAATTCTCCTGAAGAGGCCACTGCGAAAAGAAGTCTAAAAAGCCAAAAAAAAAGCAAGGAAGCCTATTTACAGGACCAACCCAACACTGTGTTGGGCCGGATTCGGGCGCGAAATTCGGGCCGCCCGAATCCGCCAACATGGGTCGTAGCTATCCCGTCCGACGCGCCCGGATTCCAGCGGTGCTGCCACGTGTACATGTAACACGGGACAGCGGTGCAAACGGTGTGGTGACCGGATCTCTGCAGGGCTTCTACAGTGTGACCGGCAGCTTCTGGAGGCCTATGTGGCATGTCG
>CM055062.1:48660228-48689242 GCA_029204045.2 Tillandsia leiboldiana | reverse complement strand
TTGTAAGAAAAAGATTAAGAACTCTTCCTGAAAGATTTCGATCCAAGGTTACGGCCATTGAAACTATTAAACACCCGGACGAAATCCGTGTAGAAGAATTAGTGGTTCTTTACAAACATATGAAATGACATTTCTACTAACTATTCTTCTGGAAAAGCATCATCTTCTAAGTCTTCAGGTTAGTATTGAAAACAACAAAAGAAGAAGACGCGGATTCATCCTCCTCAGACGATGACGTAAACCTATCTATGGAGGACTTTGAGAAGCGCTTGCTCTCTTGACAAGAAGATTTCGCCGAAACTTTCGAAGGGTAACTCAAGCAAAACTCCATCCTTCGTAAAGTCGAAGAAAGGCAAAGGTTCTTCAAGTTTCAAACCAAGAAAGGAAGAGGGTTTTTCTAAGGATAAGAAAAGCTCAGAAGGACAAGTCCAATGCTTCAAGTGCCGAGGGTACGGCCATATCTCAACGGAGTGTCCTAATAAGAATCCGTCAAAGAAGAAAGCGATGCAAGCCGTCACATTGGGATGACACCTCATCGTCAAATGAGTCATCATCAAGTGATGAAGAAGATAACGCAACGGCGTTCACGCGTCCACATCTTCACCCTTCATGTGCTTAATGGCTAATACATCCGAGTCATTGTCCAACTCCACTGTTGAAAAAATTACAACGGACGATGAATCGGATAATTCAGAAGGTGAAGATTTGCTCTTGCCTACCATAAGCTTTTGAGGATTCAAAGAAACTGGCAAAAGCAAAACAAGATTTGAGAGGGAGATTGCAGGATCTCGAAGAAGAAGCAAAAAGGGCATCTTCTCTCTCAAACGCTCTTGAAGTGGAAAGGGATAATCTGATTAAAATAAATGTTTCCCTTCAAGAGTCCAATGAGCAACTCGAGAAGAATTATGTAGATATGGTGAACAAAGCGAATTACTTCTTGAAGCTCAACGGCGAGGCTCGACAGGAAAAATTGGAAATGACAGAGACCATTCTCCAACTCAAGGATGACTTACAGCGATTTTCATCAGGAAGGAGTAAGTTGGATAAGCTTCTTGGTCTTGGTCAATCAAACAAATTCGGCCTCGGATACAATCGAACTAAAGACAATTTTAGTTCGGTTGGGACAATCTTTGTGCCCCAGTCGGTATCTCCTCCTCCGACACCGGAATTGACGACAAACAACAACAACAAACCTACTTCCCCCTCTTCGAAATGTCAAGCACCAAGGTATGTTTTCGTTGTGGTATTGCAGGGCACATAAAGAGAAATTGTAAGATGGGAGCCAAACGCTCAACTCAAGCACTTCTTGCAACGACTACCAAAAGGGTGATTCCTCGGAAATCAAATGCAAATTATTCGAAGGAAAAGAGCCTCGGCAGTTCATCAAACAAGACGACGACGTCAAGGAAAAGCGATGGATCAAACAAGATGCTTTCACCAAAGGTATCAACTTCACAATCATTTCCGACGTACACCAAAACTCGAAAGGTTTGGGTACGCAAAGGTGAAACCTTCCCTTGTCTTGTTACAAATATTTCCTTGCATGCATATGATAATTCGTCTTGGTATTTGGATAGCGGCTGTTCCCGTCACATGACCGGTGACAAAAACTATTTTCAAAATTTTGAGAAAATCTCCGGAGGACTTGTAGTTTTCGGAGACGGTCAGTCTTCCAAAATTGTTGGAAAAGGAACAGTAGCTATTCCAGATGGCCCGATTCTAAATAATGTGTTATTTGTTGATGGCCTTAAGACTAACCTCATAAGTATCAGTCAACTTTGTGACAATGGTTTTTCAGTTAATTTTTCATCTGTTGAATGCATTGTAACTGATAAGGACCATGTTTTCTTTTTAAAAGGGGTTAGATCTGAAAACAATTGTTATGTTGTTCCCAATAAAATTTCTGAAAATTGTAACTTAGCCTCTTTGAATAATGAAACACTTGGCATGAAAGGCTAGGTCACATAAATTTTAAGGAACTTGCTAGAATTTCAAACAAAGACGTGGTCAAGGGGGTTCCTAAACTTTCACTTAAACAAAACATTGTGTGTGGTGGTTGTTAAAAGGGAAAACAATCTAGGACTGCACACAAGAACTTGAACCATGTTGGTACTAATCGGCCCTTAGAATTATTGCATATGGATCTTATGGGACCGACACGTCAACCATCCTTGGGAGGTAAATGGTATATTTTCTTATTGGTTGATGATTTCTCTAGATACTCATGGGTAGCATTTTTTAAAAGAGAAAGCTGATACTTTTGATTCTTTTCACGAGATTTGCCTTCGTATTATGATTGAAAAGAATGAAAAGATCATTCGTGTTAGAGGTGATAGAGGTGGAGAATTCATAAATTCTAAATTCATTGATTTTTACACTTCCAATGGCATTAAACATGAATTCTCAGCACCCTATACACCTCAACAGAATGGTGTAGTCGAGCGCAAAAATAGGGTTGTACAAGAGATGGCACGTGTTATGCTTCATAGCCGGAATTTACCGTTATATTTTTGGGCTGAAGCTGTGAACACTGCAATCTATGTTATTAATCGAGTTTATTTGCGCCCGAAAACTTTAAATACACCATATGAACTATGGTTTTGTAGAAAGCCAAACATCAAATATTTTCGTATCTTTGGGAGTCGGTGTTACATTTTACGTGACCGCGAAAATCTTGGAAAATTTGACTCTCGAAGTGACGAAGGGATTTTCATGGGTTATTCTACAAATAGTAGAGCATATCGGGTATTTAACTTGGAATCTAAAACGATCGTAGAATCCATAAATGTTAAAGTAGACGAAGCTTTCCACTTTGCATCTGATAAATCTACCCCTGATATCTCTCTTGATGATGATACTCCTGTAAATGCATCATCTCATGATAATACTTCCAATATTAATGATGCATCTAATGGTTCTTCAAGTTTATCTGATGTGCAGGAATCATCTCATGTACCTCCGAGTACTCCATTACCTCAAACGTTACGCATCTCAAAGGATCATCCTGAATCAAACATCATTGGAGACCCACAAGAAGGAGTCAAAACTCAGAGACAGTTGGTTTGTGGATTCGCTTGTTACGTTTCCATGATCGAACCAAAGAACGTCGATGAAGCTCTTCAGGATGACTACTGGATTGAAGCAATGCAGGAAGAGCTCCATCAGTTTGAACGCAACAAAGTCTGGGAATTAACGACGCCTCCGAAGCAACACAATGTGATCGGTACTAAATGGATTTTCAAGAACAAGAAAAATAAGGATGGTACCATCATCAGGAACAAAGCACGTTTAGTTGCTCAAGGCTACTCTCAAATAGAAGGTATAGACTTTGATGAAACGTTCGCCCCTGTAGCTAGACTCGAGTCCATTCGTATCTTATTCGCTATTGCTTGTCACTTTAAAATAAAACTCTTTCAAATGGACGTTAAGAGCGCGTTTTTAAATGGGTTTTTAAATGAGGAAGTTTATGTGGCTCAACCGAAAGGTTTTGTAGACTGTAAACTACCTAACCTTGTTTTTCGTTTGAAAAAGGCTCTTTACGGTTTAAAACAAGCACCGCGAGCGTGGTACGAAAGGTTGACAAAGCACCTTTTGGAGAAGGGCTATACTCGAGGGGGAGCAGATCGGACTCTCTTTGTGAAGCATTATCAGGATAACTTCATTGTTGCACAAATCTATGTCGATGACATTGTATTTGGAGCAACAAAGGATAATGATGCTTCTAAATTCGCAGAAACCATGGAAAGCGAATTTGAGATGTCTATGATGGGCGAACTGACATACTTTCTTGGATTGCAAGTGAAACAAAATGGTGAAGGCATTCATCTGTGTCAATCCAAGTATGCAAAGGAGTTGGTAAAGAAATTCGGATTAGAAGATTCTAAAGATTTTCCTACTCCTATGGGAACTAGCAATAAGGAATTAGGAAGTGAATCTCTTAGTGATAGTGTAGACGAGAAACTCTATCGAAGTATGATTGGAAGTCTACTCTACCTCACAGCTAGTCGCCCGGACATATCCTTTAGTGTTGGGATCAGCGCGAGATATCAGTCAGCACCAAAGGAGGATCACCTGAAAGCGGTGAAACGGATCATCCGGTACGTCAAAGGAACTGTAAACTTCAGAATTTGGTATCCTATGGGAACAAGTCTTGACATTATAGGATATTCAGATGCCGATTGGGCAGGATCAGTGGATGATCGGAAAAGTACGAGTGGTGCATGTTTTATCTTGGCCATTGCCTTGTTGCCTGGCATAGTAAAAAGCAAAACTGCATTGCACTCTCGACTGCCGAAGCAGAATATATCTCAGCGGGTAGTTGTTCAACTCAACTCATTTGGATGAAAAGCGTGTTGAGCGACTTCCGGATTTCAGCAACTTCGGTAACTGTTTTATGTGACAACACTAGTGCTATAAACATTTCAAAAAAAAACCCTGTGTTGCACTCAAGAACAAAACACATTGAACTTAGATATCATTTTCTTAGAGAGCTAGTTGAATAAAATATTCTTCAGATTTCCTACATTTCAACTGAAGATCAATTAGCTGACTTTTTAACAAAACCTTTGGATCAAAAACGTTTTATTCATTTGCGTAAAGCAATTGGAATGCTTTCCTTGAAATAACCTCTTTTTGAAACTCTTGTTATGGTTAGGTTTTGTTTTTGTGTTTTTGTTCATTATCTATGCTTAGACATAGAACATTAATTGAGCATTAGTTTTATTGACTTTAACTGCATCCTTTTATATGTTTAGAAATTTATTATGCTTTGGATATCATAATAATTCATTTGATGCAATGATCATTTATGTGAATTAAATCATCTTTGTTTTGATCAAAGTCAATTTCTCTCTCGATGATCTCTTGGTATAGTTTTTATCTTATTTGACTATTTAGTCGAGTATGAAATCGAGATCAATATTTGGCTGAATACTTTATATCTTAAATAATTGATAGCCAATTGAGGGGGAGTCAAAGAAAAAGTGTTATGCTCAAAAGATGTGGAAAGAGTTACATCCCAATGAGGAGTGTGAAAACTACCACTACATGGAGGAAAGAGCTACCACCTCGGTCGTCCGAGTACTGTGTGCAGCTACCACATGTATACCAAGCAAGGTTTTTCAAGTTTGATTAAATAAAGTGCATGTTGAAATACTTGACTCGGTCAAAATTTCAAGGTTGGTATAAGGTGGGAATTTTTATGAAAGATGCTCAAAGAGCCACTCTCTTCAATAAATTGACTAGATATATTATTTAACTTATCTGGGATTTCAGACATCTATTGATCTTGGTATTTCATTTTCTTTACCAAATTGATGATTTGATAAAGGCATTACTCATAAGATCATGTTAGATGTGATTGAAGTTGTTCAACTTTAAGGGATTTAATTTTTATAAATTTTCGTTTCATTTGTTGGATGTTATTGATAGATTTGGCATAATCTATTTCTTATTGTATGAAACGATGATTTTCATTTAAAAGTTGATACACAACAGTGCTTACAATCTTTTTCTGGATTTTCTAGAATTTTTCTGAATTTTTCTGAAGAAAAAGTTGGAGCCGATCCGGATTGGACAAGCCGATCCGGATCCCGAACGCAGGTATTCTCTGCGGGTAGCCAATCCGGATCGGATTCACGAACTGATCCGGATCGCGGCTAGGGTTTTATATAGAACAAAAGGGTTTTGATTTCTTTTTACTTCAATCTTTTGTTCCTAAGTCTCCAGAGCTTCTTTCTCTAGAATTCATCCATCTTGGAAGCTTTCAAACTCAAGTTCTTCGATTCTAAGTAAGTTTTATTGATCAAAATCTCGGTTTTTCACAGTTTTTCATGTTCTTCCTCAAAACGTGATGAAATTTCTGTATCTTTTTCGTTTGTGGATGGTTTTTGATCAAATTTCTTTTGAAATAAGAACTCTGGGTAGATTAGTTTTGATTATATGCTAGGTATTCTAATGATAAACGGATTTTTGGCCTTCGATTTCAAAAATTTTGGTTTTAGGGCATATAATGGGAATTTTCAAAAATCATGCGATTGATCTATTTTTAAAATTCTTTTTGCAAAACTAATTTGATTCTTAGTCTCTCTACACGATAATGATTGTTTGGGTACAATTTTTCAAATTTTTGAAAATTAACAATTTTTCGTGTTCTTGAGTTGTTGCTCACAGGATTTCTTTTTACAAGTAATAGCAACAATGATGTTTTCATGGATCATCTTTCTGCTAATTGCAATGGTACACACTCGAGCAACAAACAAACTGAAAAAAGCTAAGAAAACTCAACGGAAAGGTGAGTTTCTTCTTGTCAGCGATTCAGAGGCTGAAGCAGATAATCAAGAAGTAGATTGGGACAAATTGTCGGATGATGAATCAATGCCTGTTCAACCTAAGCAAAAGACTTTCGACACATCAAAAGGTAAAGCGCCAATGGCATCCTCTATCTCTATGAAAAGAAAGAGACTGGCTCGACGGTTTGGACGAGCATGAGGTTTCGAGATTAACGAACCAATAGTTCCGGATTCTCCACCCCGTGAGGAACAAGTGTTCGTTAATGCGGATCGCCTAAGGGCATTTGAGAATCGTGAATGCATTGGCGAGAAGCATGTTCATATTGAGGCTCTACGAGACCACTCCCCTGAGTTCGGTGTTCTGATTGAACAAGCAAACCTTATTCAAGTATGCCGATTCCCAGAAATGCTTGGATACTGTCTGCATCACGTGAGGACCTTCTATACAAATGCACGGCACCTTCGAGAAAATGAAAACGGTCCGATGGAGTTTTACACGAATATCCAAGGCACAAGGTTTAAAATTACTCCACAATTGATTGGCGAGGTTTTGGGAATGCAAGCCAGCAAGACAGGAGTTAATTACTTGAAGGGAAAGAGTTTGACAAACACGATGTGGCAAATGGTTATAAAGGAAATTTGTTTGGAGGGAACTCAATCAACGAAGAAATCTGTCAAATCCAAAGAACTTCGTCTTGAGTACCGGTTCCTAAACTTTATCACATGTTACAATATCCTTCCAAATATGCAGACGAAAGTCTTGAGATGGGATCGAATGCTGTTTTTGTATCTCTTAGGACATCCGTCAGAGGCAATGGGGTTAAATATCAACATTCCATACATTATTTGGAATAGAATGACGAGATATGTTGAGCATCCTCATCCCACTGAAAGAATCCCATTTCCATTGATTATAATGAGGATCTTAAAGAAATTTCAGGTTGATATTAGTTCAACGACTTATCATCACTGCTTGGGCATGATCGATGAGTCCACCATTGTCAAGTCCCTTCATAAGTTGCCCCATGTCACTCCAGTCCCTCCATGCGGAACGAAACCCAGTACCGGCACTTTCGCATCACCATCACAACCAGCACCCGCACCAGCGGATGAAGCATCAGTCTCATCCATCTACAAAGAACAACAACGATTATCTTTCGAGCAGGAACAGATTTCGAAGGAACAGAAGAGAATTTCCAATGAGCTTGAGCTCATCACGGCAACTCATATTACCATAACTAAGAAGGTCAATTCAATGAACAAGCTGGTGAAAAAGATGTTCTCTAAGATGGGCTGCACGAGCTCTGAAGACTCTGACTCAGATGATTGATTTGTGCTCAAACTTTTCTTTTTCTTGTGCAGATTTTTAATCTTTTCCTTGTGCAGGTTTTAAGTTTTAGTTTTTTTTTTTTTGCTTTTAGTTCTCACATTTTTGGTTCTTGAACTTGTTAACTTCTCTCTTCATTTTGGTAATTTTGGCTAAAGTTTGTGACAAAAAGGGGGAGAGAATATTAGAACAGTTGAACAATTAAACTTCGATTGTCCAGTTGTGAACAATGAAGGTAAGTATAACTTCAACTTTTGGTTTTTTCTTTTGTGATTGCATGCATGCCTCGACTAACTATTTGCTAACTATTTGGGCATGTAATATAACTAACAAGTTGATGTTGACTAACAATTTTGTGACATTTGGATTTTGAATGCATAGAAGATATGTTGGTTTTTAACTATGATCCAATTACATATCTGAATGTATAAATGTCATGGTAAGTATAAATGAGTATAAACTTCATCTCTGTGTATGGTTTTTGAATGACATAAAATTCTTGTGGTATCTAACGATTTCTTTTGTAAAGAATGATTTCTTTTGCAGAGAGTACAGCTGTCTAAGTCTAGAGTCTGTTTTAGGAGTTTAACTCATGTATCTATTTTATTTTGGATCTCCATTGTAAATTTTTGTTGTATGGTGATAGCAACAAAAATATCTTTTTGAATTTTCTTGAGTGGATTTGTGTTTTGTCACGAAACCGCCAAAGGGGGAGATTGTTACGGAATTTGAGTTGGCATATTTCGTGAATTCGGTTAAGTCTTGAAGATTGAAGATAAAGAAGGTTTGATCATATAACTCAATCTCATGAAAGAAGAATTCAAAAGGATCAGGTATGTTTAACTAATTATCTTTGGTGATCTGAATACTTCTTATAGTGTAGAAACACTTGGATGAATTTCTAATTGCATAAAAATCAAAAACTGGACATGGGACATGTTCAGGATCCGGATCAGACACTTCGATCCGGATCCCGAAAGGTGTTAGTTCATACGCAATTTCAATCCGGATCGTAGCCTCCTTTGATCCGGATCCCGAACACTGGTTTTTACCATAATATATGAACGATCCGGATCAGGCATCTCAATCCGGATCCCGAACATTGGTGTTTGGTGAATTGTATGAACGATCCGGATCAGGCACTTCGATCCGGATCCCGAACCTTTGTTTTTTTGGAAACTGTCTGTCTCGTTACCGCAATCCGGATCGCCTAAATCCGATCCGGATCGCCGTCCTGTAAAATTCCAGAAAAGGTTAGTTTTTGATTCTTATCATCTTCCAATGGTTTCTAACCTATAAATAGACCCTTTAATTCATCTTTTAGGGTAACAATGAAAAAGGGAAAAATACGATCGAAATAGAAAAATCCACAAATAGAGAAGAAAGGAAATACTGGATTCAATTCTATGTTTCTTCATCTATTTTATTAATTTGATTCTAGGTTTTCCAAACTCAGATTTTGAGTAGAATCAAATTAATGAATACTTAGATGGTATTTCCGATCTATTTCTAATCTAAGTATTCGGCGGATCATCACCACCCAAAAATAACGATTTCCCCAAAATCGGTGTGTGGACTCGCGTGGCCTTGTGGATTCAAGGTGCTACCGCTCTCGTGGATTCGGAGCAAGGTACGTTCGTGGATTCGAAGCGTGCTACTGGGTGAAGACCGTGGATTCGGTCGGATGTCGTGGAGTCGACGTTGGACGTCATGGATTCGGCGTTGGACGGAGATCGTGGATTCGAGAAGCGTTGCGGAGCGAGCGGAGAAGATCAACTAGGAGCGTATGGAAAAAGGTTGAGTCGTCTGTGAGTATGGTATATCACCTTTGTACGTGTTATAATTCTAGTGGATTTCACCGTGTTATCGGTCCCGTGGTTTTTTACTCCGGTTTGGAGTTTTCCACGTAAAAATCTCTGCGTGTTATTTATTTTTCCGCATTGGGTTTTATATCGCAAAGATTTTTGAGTGTTTATTGTTTACACCTATTCACCCCCCTCTATGTATTTTTTTCCCTATTTAGATCTTATTATACATAACCCAACAATTCTGGGGGTGTCACATTACCTAATCTGTCACGCCCCGGGTGTAAACCAGAACCCAGGTTCGTCCACAGATCCGCCGTGCACACGGTATTTCCCGTGTACACGAAGCGTTGGTAACCTGCTCAGATATAAAGATATAATAAAGGAGCATAAAACAGAGCTAAACTAAAACTAATACATCTCAGACAAATGCTGGAAATAAAAGTACAATAAACTCTCATAAATATACATGTGTCTCTCCCAGCTCACGAAATAAATACAACCAGCTGGCCGAAGCCAGACTCAAAATAAAGGAAAATACAACCGTCTGAGTGTACAGGGGATACATCAAAACTACTAAACTCGATACCGGGGAAGCAGCTATCTAATCAGCGATCCTCTTACCTCGATCCTGGGAAGAGGGTCCCGCAACTCCAGCAGAAGACTCTACAAAACAAAGGGAAAAAGAAAAGGAGAACAGTGTGGGGGGGGGTAAGAACTACTATAAAAACAGTAGCCTCCCCTAGTGGGTAGACCTCAAACTCAGACATACCCACTAGGACTACTAGAGGCGAAGAATAGAACAAGGGTGGTAAGCAATAAATTTGACAAGTGATAAAAGCTACCACTAATATGCCTCTAAGATAATAAGCTAAAAGAATAGCTAAATGCATGCATCAGAGTATAACTATGCCTGCCTGGGTAACCCAATCTAGACACCGGTGAACACCGGTACTGTCTGCTATGCCTACTAACTCACAACTCAGCTGCGGGGTGCAGACTGGTTCCTGACCGACACGGTCCCATCCCAAGGGCAACAGACCGGCTTCTGACCGACACGGTCACAAATATACACACTCCGGAGTGGCACTCGAGGGGAGCGACCCTCACGAGTGAAATAAGTCACCATAAGTAACCTGATATAGTAGGACTGGATCAAGACTCTAATTAAGTGGGAAAACCCATCCCCTAAAGAAGTCCCGATCCCCTATCCCCAAATCTGATGCATTAATAACAGTCCGGTCAACCGCCCGAAATCCGCGGTTGCCGCAAATACCCTGTCCTCAAACCTGCCTATGCCATAAGTATAGTATCCCCAATGTACTAGTAAGCATTCCTATAAGCATGATTCTACATTTCCTGATGATAATTTCATGCAAGGTGAATACTAAAATAGCAATCATAACTGATGCAAGTGTTTATCTGCTTATGCATTTTAATCCAACAAGCATGCAAGTATTTATGCAATCATCAACTCATGCAAGTATTCATCCTCATATGCATTTTAGCCTTTCATACATGCATTACTCCAATAAGCCTAGTGGGTAGCCTAATTTAAGAGGTTCCCAACGATCACCCACCTCGAGCGCTAAATCCTGGTCCCCAAAGGTGAAGTCCACACTCGGCCAAAACAATCTCCACAACACTGCACAACATTCCCCAAAGGAAAAGAATACATAAATTAATCATACAAGGCTCCAAATCTGCCCAAACAATAACCGCCCAGAGTTTTCCTGTTTTCACCTACAAAAAATGCCCGGAAAAATTCAAGATAAAAACTGTCGCTATCCTCGCGACGAACCCGTCGAAACGAGTACTTGCACATTCAAAACCGAGTTTCCTACGCTGAGATACAAATTTTGTAAGGGAAACACCCCAAAGAAAACTACACAGAATTTCAGCATCCAAGAACTTAGGGAGAAGAGGATTTTCACCTTTGAAAAATATTCAGAAAATTCCCAGAAAATTCGAGGGCATTCCTTGCGTCGTGTAGATGAAAAACGCCTTGTGGCGCGCCTCGATCCGATGCCTGTGCGCGAAGATACAGCTAGAACACCGCAGTGCTGTCCAAAAATCTGCGAAGAAAAGTGGGTCAAATGGAAGCTCGGGAAACTCCAAGGTCAGCACGGAAAACGAGGAAACTCAAAACACAGAAGTTGGAGTCCTACCTGTCGTGAGTCCAACGGCATGAGAATTGCCTAAATCGGAGGTCGGGGTGAGTTGGGGGAGTCCGCGCACCGAAAAGGGACGAAGCGGGTCGCCGGTGAACAAGCATCGCGCCGTGCCGAAAAATCACGAACCTTGGGATGCGTGCCCGCAAAAATCCTAGGGATCCACCCAAGTGAAGAGCACTGAGAGAGGAAAAATTCTCCTGAAGAGGCCACTGCGAAAAGAAGTCTAAAAAGCCAAAAAGAAAAGCAAGGAAGCCTATTTACAGGACCAACCCAACACTGTGTTGGGCCGGATTCGGGCGCGAAATTCGGGCGCCCGAATCCGCCAACATGGGTCGTAGCTATCCCGTCCGACGCGCCCGGATTCCAGCGGTGCTGCCACGTGTACATGTAACACGGGACAGCGGTGCAACGGTGTGGTGACCCGGATCTCTGCAGGGCTTCTACAGTGTGACCGGCAGCTTCTGGAGGCCTATGTGGCATGTCGGCAGTGATTGCGCACAATTTGGACACAAGTGTTGGGCTTAATTGGGTCACATGGGTGATCGGTTGACTCCATCGGATCTTTAGAAGTGGTTTCGCGCGAAACGGATATTAAAATTGGGCTCAGCGCGAAGTTTGGACAAAGGAACACCTTTCCGGATGCATTCGGCAAATTTTAGAAGCGGAATTTGGCAAATCGGACACCGGATTTGGAATCAGCGCGCGAAAACAGTCAAAATGGGCTATTTACATGCATTTTTTGGAGTTTGGAGCAGTAAAATTACTGTTCACTACCGGAACAGTAATTCCGGCGACCGGCCGGCGGCGTGGCGGCGGCGGGCAGCGGCTGAAGGCGGCGGCGCAGGATCGGGCAGGCGGCGCGCGGCCGCGGGCAGGCGCACAGGGGCGCGGGCAGGCGCGCGGGGGCGCGGGCAGGCGCGCGGTCCACGGCGCCGGCGTGCACCGGAAGGGGGGACACGTGGCGGCCGATGATAGGGTGGTCCAGGCAGCGCGGTCCACGAAAGTTTATGGGTGCACGGTGGACCGATGTGTGACACGTGGCAGCTTGTGATTCACTGGCGTTGTGGACCCGGTCCACGGAATAGTAGTTGGTTGCCTCGGGATGCGTGCGCGGCATGGGCGCGGCAGCGGCGACGTGCGCGCACGTGGGCGCGAATCCCTAGGCGGTGGCGCACGGGACAGCGGGCGCGGGGAGGCCACGTGGCACTCAGCGAGTGGCCCGTTTTGGTGTTGCCTGTTCTGGGGACACATCGGGTATTTTCTGAATTGTTTGTTTTGGATTTAATCAAGGCTGCAATCCGAGTGGTTTCGGAAGGGGAATTTCGACCCCTTAGATCCCTCAGCTCGAAGGGGGCTGAAAAGGAGAGTTGTTCTCCAGGAAGAGGAAATTACACGTGTCAAGTTTCGGATTTTTTGGCGTCACGGATTTCAAGATTTCTATTTTACCGGCGCGGCGAGATGTTTCTTCTTCGGTGTTCTTTTCCGTCGCTTTTCGGTGTACGAGCTACCCCGGCCTACCTTGAGCTCCTTTTTCGGTGATTTTCATGCCGTTGGCTTCAGGACAGGTAGGGCTTCAACTATCATGTTTTGAGCTCCCTCTATTTCCGAGCTTTTCTTGGAGTTTTTCGAGCTTCTCTTTGACCCATTTTCTATTGCGGAGTATTTGGACAGCACCCTGGTATTTCGGTGATATCTTCGCAACCGGGCATCGCATTGAGGCGTGCCAATAGTCGTTTTGTACCCACACATCGTAAGGAGCGTGCTAGTATTTTTCTTGGATTTTTGTGAGCTTCCCCCGAAGGTGAAAATCCCACTTTTTGGACAAAGTGTTACAGATTTTTGGTACTTGGGATTTTTAGAGGTGGTCACCTTGCCGATTTTGTATCTTGCCCTACAGGTGTCGGATTTGGACGTGCGAGTACTCGTTTCGACTGGCTCGACACGACGAACGCAGCGGTTATTTTCTCGGATTTTTCTGGGTTCATCTCGTAGGTGACAATTAGCCTTTTTCAGGGCTGGTTGTTGGACTGCGGCGTGATACATATATTTTGGATTAATTGGACACCGTTTCGCTTATAATTGCAGTTCTGGGTGTTTTGCGTGGAAAAGGGATATTGGACAGCGAGGAGGATCTTACAGCTGTGGATTGCGTATTTCTAGGTGGGTGGTTGCTATATCCCTCTCTTCTGATATACCCACTAGGAATATTAGAGGTATCCTCTCTATTGGACATGTTGATTGGTCACTTAATGGACATGCATGCTTAACTAATTAATTATGAGCCTATCAGATGGAAAACACTATAATAGAATCCTGATAGTGGTTGGGACTTACACATACTTATATGGATATAATATCGGCATCTAACTTTGCATGGGGGATTTACTTTCATGTTCCGATATTATGAAACGTCTTGTGGGAGGGTACCACTTGAGGATCTTTTGGACAGGCATAGGTGGATGGTTTATGTGAAGGTGATTAGCAGATTATAGACATGTGTGGTTGGATTATAATTTTAGCATGATGATCATACCCAGGCGGAGCTATTAATTGATACACATGTGGAACCACTATTCGTTACTCCCCCTTCTTTCTTTCATGAGGAGATAAGCTTGCTTATATGGATATCTTGTTAGGCCATTTCTTATCACTACACTATACGTTGGGACTTGATTTAGGAGAAACCCTATTTATTTCTTCTTCCCCTATTCCTTAGGCAGGTGGCTATTTGTTGCTCGGGTTTGAGCAGGGGTTGGCATAGTGTAGCCGGGGCCTAGATTTTAGCCTCTGGGATATTATGGCTACCGCGGATAGTAGGCGGTTGACCAGATGTCGGATGTGGGACGTGATTGTGATCATGGGTGTTGTTGCGGACCCCTTGCTTTTGATTACCCACTAGGCATTGGAGTAGCTTCTATGACTAAAAGGCTAAAAGCACTTTAGGTGTGACAATAGCAGGCTTAACCGAGATTTAAAGGAGATACTGTTAGTGGGGGTTAACAATTGTAGAGCGGTAACATTATGTTAAAAGATAAGGCTAATTAATAAATTGTGGGCTTTGGGCGTGCAGTATAGATCGGCACATGCTATCTCTTATTTACTATCCTTATGCATTTATCAGCATGCTTTAGCAAGGTAAGAACATATCAACATCTGTTTTATTTTATATATATCGTCTTGGAACATTTGCATGCTTGTATGGTCACCTAGATAGGCCACCTTTTTCTGCTACACTATCATGCTGGATTGACATAGGAGAAACCTTTTTATTATTCTTTTCTCCTTTCATTGAGGCTCAGGGTATTTGCAGCTCGTACGCGAGCAGGGGGTTTGGGATAGTGTAGTCAGGTTCTTGGATTTTGGGACAGGCAGGGCTTGATGGCAGGGTATTGCGGCAACCGCGGACGTTGGGCGGTTGACCGGAGGTTGCTTATGCATCATATTGGGTATCAGGTCTCTAGTGGATGGAGTTTCCCACTATTTGTTTATCTTGCATCATGTTGAGATCGGGTCTTTCTTTAGGGGATGGGTTTTCCCACTTTGATCAGAGTCATGATCCAGTCCTGCTGATTTACGATACTTATGTTACTGGTTACTGAGATATTTTCCTCGTGTGGGTTGCTCCCCACGAGTGCCACTCCGGAGTGCGCGGCAGACAGACTTTGAGTCCTTGAGACTCCTTTGCTTCGGTGTTATGCGTAGGCTGGCATACCCGTCGCGGCAGGCAGAGCAGGCAGTACCAGTGTTTACTGGTGGTCAGATTGGGTTTATTCAGGCAGGCATTTATTTTCTAAGGCATACTTTTAGTTGTTGGATCGGCATTTTAGAGGCATATTAGTGGTAGTTTTTCTTCCGGGGTATTATTCATAGCATACCACCTTTATTTTCTTTTGCCTCTGGTAGACCTAGTGGGCATGTCGGAGTTGAGGTTTTACCCACTAGGGGAGGCTACTGGTTTACTAGTAGTTCTCACCCCCATTCTCCTTTCCTCTTTGCAGTGTCTTCTGCGGGTGCTACTGGGCTTTCAGTGGCGGGTCGAGGAGAGAGGACGGCTGAGTAGATAGATCTCGAGGCAGGATGAGCGTGTTAGCTGGACTGTTGGTGTACCCATGTTTCCTCAAATGGTTGTACTTTTACCTTGGGACTGGCTTTTGCCAGCAGGTTGTATTTATTCTTGTGAGCTGGGAGAGACTGATGTATCATTTATACAGATGCATTGTATTTTATTTCCAGCTTCAGTCTGAGATGTATTAGTTTTAGTTCAGCTCTGTTTTTTTTATTCCTCTTTTATTATATCTCTTATATCTGAGCAGGTTACTGGCGCTTCGTGTACATGGGAAATACCGTGTGCACGGCGGATCTGTTGACGGGCCCGTGTTCTGGTTTACACCCGGGGCGTGACAGATTAGTTGGTATCAGAGCTTTGGGATTGGTCAGTTGGGACTTAGGAAACCCTAGGCTTTTGGCAGACCCTAGGATGATGGGGCGCGAGGGATGCGACATTTTGCGAAAGTTGGCGATTTATTTGTTTGACTCTTCCTGTGAGTGAAGAGGGATCGACATATTCTATTTCTGTGGGACAGTTATGTTGGCTGCAGACAACATAAGGTTACAGAAATAGAGGGATGTCTTTGACTTTCGCTAGATTGGGTCGAGTGTTTGGGGTGTGCTGATTTGCGGTTTGTCGTGGCGAGCGGTGTCTCCCCGACGTTGGGCCCTGACCCAGGTGCACTTTGGTGCAGCAGTTGGGTCTGAGCTAGTTGTTTCAGGCCGGATACCAGATTGGAGTCTGTGAACCCTGGACCCAGATGACAGGATTGTGAGAGGCTTATCAGCGGCAGAGTGAGCGAGCATCTGGTTTTGTGACACAGTTGTCGGAGCGGCGCAGTGGCACCATTGCCGGGATATCGAGTAGCCCCCTCCGTGCTAATGTTAGCGCCGAGGCGCCGAGGCAGGGTGGATAGTTGACAGCTGATGAGCTATGGGACACCAATGATTAGTTGAGCCAGTTTCGGCAGATGAACCACCCCGATTCATAGGATTAAGTTTGGAGCCTCTTGGGGTAGAATCGTGGTTGGTGGTGATGGAGAGACTACTTGAAAGCCTCCTGGTGTCAAAGGGTACGCAGTTGTCGAACTGCGCGTTCTATGATTTGAGGGACAAGGCGAATAGGATATGCGTGACTGAGAGTGGATTGCGCTAGGATACCCTTCTGTTTATTCGGTCCCTCTTTTGCAGGTTTTGGATTTTGGGGTGCTTTGATAGTGTAGGCATGATGGTTGGAGCGTTGCGTTGCAGTTCCTTTGGATAGGGATCGGCCACCAGAGGCATTCCTGATTTCTTTTTCCAGGACGGCGGATTCCTGAGACGTCATAGATCGGGTGGATCCCGATGGCAGTATCAGCGTCTTTATCAGAGTGGCGCAGCGGTAGCGTGGATTTGTTATCTGCGAGGGACCCCATTCGTCGCCTCAGTGTGAGCAGGGACAGAGGTCGTGCTCCCTTTGTTATCGGTCAAGGTATATTTTGGCAGGCTAAGCGACGACCACTTGCATCGAGCGGATGAATCTGTGCCGCTCGGTTGGAGGGCGCCACGGTAGTGGTTGAGCTGTCGCAGGTGTGATCTCATCACAGCAGTCGGAGTTAGAGCATGTTGCATTCCTGCAGGGATTAGAGGTAGAGTCGTTACCCCATGCACTTGAGGTACAGGTTACTGTTGGTATTGTATAGGTGGGGAAGGCTTGTGGATCATGTCCAGTGCAGTAGAGGTCGTGAGTTATGCCGGCAGACTTATTGGTATTTGTGGCAGTTCAGTGTTTTGACCCAGTGCTGGGGACTGGTTGGCATAGTGCCACAGGATGTTTGACTGCTGAGAGAAAGGACGTTGAATTTCTGCGAGGCAGACAATGGAAGGCTTGTTTGTTGAGACGGTTAGGGTACTAAGGTTACAGCGACAGTGTGAGAGGTGCCTACGGCGGCACCGGGACTCAAGGATATCCCTATTGCTCGTGAGATCCCGGGTGTGAGTCCACCTGAGCTGACGATTATGCCGCCGGATAGGGAGATTAAGATTGCGATTGACGTGGTTCGGGAAACCGCGCCAACTTCAGTAGCACCTCATTGGATACCGCCTATAGAGCTGCGAGAGTTGATGGCATGGCATAGGTGCAGGGATCTGATGGGTCGAGGGTCTGTTTGACCTAGTGCCACGTCGTTGATACGCGACTATGAGAGCTCTTTGGGATTGGAGCCCAGGCAGGTCCAGGTAAAATTTAGGACCTTTTGATGGAGTTATACTCCGGCAGTTGTTCGATTATGATGCCTGCATCAATTTGGTATTACAACTGAGTATTTCGCCGGGATGGTGTTCAGGACACAGTAGGGGCATTATGAGTACAGTGAAGCCTATGGCTGTCACGCCCCGAGATTCAAAAGTGGGTTTAAAATTTGTTTTTTTTTAAATCAGAGTTTAAAATCTTGATTTCTCCAAGGCGTGAACAGACCGCCACACATATAGAAAAGTCTCTGTACATCAAACAGAGCCTTCCCTATATGTGCTCGGCTAACAGAAACAGTCAATCAGAGTAGATACGAGATAGCTATACTAAATAAGTTCTACTGTGATGACCTGGATCTCCGCATAGCTGTTGCTGTGTGTTGGGTGGCTTCTGGAGGCCTACGGGGTGCGTTGGAGGTGTTTGTGAACCAATTAGACTCAAGTGGCGGACTTCGGGCTTATTGGATCACGTGGGTGATCGGTGGACTCCGTCGAATCTTTAGAAGTGGTTTCGCGCGAAGCGGATATTAAAATTGGACTCAGCGCGAAGTTTGGACCAAGGAACACCTTTCCGGATGCCTTCGGCAAATTTTGGAGTTGGAATTTGGCAAAATGGACATCATATTCGGATTCAGCGCGCGAAAACGGTCAAAACGGACTACCCACTTGTTATTTTTGAGCATCGGTCACTGTTCATGCCGGAACAGTGTTTTCGGCCGCCGGCGGGCGGCGGCGGCGGCGGCGGGCAGCGGCGGAGCACGGCGGACGGGCTCGAGCAGGCGGCGGAGCGGCCGCGGGCAGCGCGCGGGCGCGGGCAGGGCGCAGGCAGGCACGCGGGCGCGCGGGCAGGCGCGCGGGCGCGCGGGCAGGCGCGCGGTCCACGGGCCGTCGTGCACCAGGGGCTGGACACGTGGCAGTGTCGGAGTGGTCGGTTTAGTGGACTTGGTCTACGGAGCAGGCGGGCGTGGTGCATGGACCGGCGGGACACGTGGCGTCTTGCGGTTGGTGGGCTCATGGAGGCTGGGTCCACGGAGGTGCACCGGGTGCCTCGGGTTCTGTGCCTGGCAGGGGCGCCAGGCGGCGCGTCAGGCGAGCACGTGGGCGCGTTGACGCGCGGTTCCCGCGCGTGGGCCGCCACGTGTCGACCTTCCGTGTGGGCCACGTGGCGCAAGGCGGTGGGGCAGCGCGACTGTCCGCTGTGCGGGGGGCAACGTGGAGGCCCGGGAGGCTTTCGGGCGCGCACAGTGTTGGGCCGGGCCCAACACTGTAGCCGCCCGAAAATGGGAGCGCCCGGAAGTTGGGACAATTTGGGTATTAAGTGGATTGTTTCTTCCAGCTATAAATAGGCCGAGTTCCTTTGCAGAGAGCTTCTTCCCTGTTCATCCTTTCACTGTGCAACCTTCACAAGAAATCCTCCTCTCCCAGAGCCGGATCCATCTGCAGATTCTAGGATTTTTCGACGGCACGCATCCCGAGGTTTGCATTTTTACGGCGCGGCGCGACGCTCGTTCGTTTGTGGTCTTCTTCGTCGCGTTTTGGTGCGAGGACTCCCCCGGCTTACCCCGGCACCTTTTTCTGTGATTCTTGCGCCATTGTCTTCCCGACAGGTAGGGCTACGTTCCCCATGTTTACTGGTTTTTCCCATTCCGAGCTTTTCATGGGTTTTTCGGATCATCTTGTGACCTCATTTTCTGGGGCGGAGTTTTGGGACAGCGGTGCGGTGTTTTGGCGATATCTTCGCGTACAGGCATCGGATTGGGGCGATTCAAGAGGCGTTTTGCATCTACACATCACGAGGAATATCCCCAAATTTTCTTGGAATTTTCTGAATATTTTTCGAAGGTGAAAAATATCTGTGTACAGAAGTTATTGCTACAGTTTTTTTTGAGCAGTTTATTTCGAGGTGATTCCCTTGTCGGATTTGTTTCTCAGCGTAGGAGACTCGGATTTGAGCGTGCAGGTAGTCGTTTCGACGGGTTCGTCGCGAGGATCGTGAAAGTATTTTTCTTGGATTTTTCCAGGCACTTCTCACAGGTAAAAACAGGGAAACATTGGTCTGTGGTGTTTGGGACAGATTTTGTGTGAGCATTGTATGTTAATTATGTATGTTCTTTTGGGAATTTTGTACAGTGATCGCGGCGGCTTATCGGTTTGGGCGAGAGCACTTTTTGGACTTGGAATTAGCGATCGAGGTGGGTGGTTGTTGTTTACCTCTATTTTGACATGCTCACTAGGAATATTAGAGTGATCCCTTTATTTGGACATGCATGCTTAAGTGATATAAAATTGTGAGCCCTTCATATGGAAATTACTATTGTGGATATTTGATAGTGGTTGGGACTTATACATGTTGGTATGGATGGAATGTTAGCGCTTAACCTTACATGTGGATTGGATTATTTATCATGGGCTTTATGATTATCTTGTTAGTGGTTGGTACTATTTGAGGACTTTATGACATGCATAGGTGGATAGTGATGCTTTATCATGGATTATAAACATGTGTGGTTGGATAATGTTTTAGCATGATGGTTATATCTATGCGGAGTTATTAATTGTTACACATGTGGAACCACTATTGGACACCTTTTCCTTTATTTCCTTGAGAACACTTGCATGCTTGTATGGACATCTAGATAGGCCATCTTTTATTGCTACACTTTCATGCTGGAACTTGACTTAGGAGAAACCTTGTTTGCTTCTTTCTCCTTTTCGTTAGTCAGGTGGGTTTGCTCGGGTTTGAGCAGGGATTTGGGATAGTGTAGCCAAGGCCTGGATTATGGATCATGGGTTTTGGCGGCGACCGCGGATATTGGGCGGTTGACCGGATGTCGGTTATAGGACATCGGTGATAGGGCATGATTATGGACTAGAGGGTTTTGTGGCAACCGCGGATAGTAGGCGGTTGACCAGATGTCGGATGTGGGACATGATTGTGATTGTGGGTTATTCCGGCGACCGCGGATATTGGGCGGTTGACTGGAGGTCGGTTGTGAGACTTGGCTGTTGATTGTGGGGTTTTGCGGCAATCGTGGATATTGGGCGATTGACCGGATGGTTACTTTTGCATCTGATTGGGAATCAGTGTTCTTTTAGTGGAGGGTTGTGTTCCACTGGGGCTTTATAGTTGTGATCCAATCCTGCTTTTGTTACTTATCACACCGGCGCGGTTATTGCCCGGGGATGCTTTTATCACACCGGCGCGGTTATTGCCCGGTGATGCTTTCCTCGTGTGGGTCGCTCCCCTCGAGTTCCCCCCCGGAGGCCGGGGCCAGACAGTTATTGTCACGCCCCGGAACCCGGGCTCGCCAACAGATCCGCCGTGCACACGGGATTTCCCGAGTACACGAAGCGCTGGTAACCTGCTCCGATATAATATGAACAATAAAAGAGCATGATACAGAGCTGAAGTAGAAGAACCACATAGTATCTCAGACTGGAACTACAAACAAAGCTGTAATAAGTACAATAATCTCCCAGCTCACCAAAATAGTACAACCAGCTGGCGAAAGCCAGACTCAAAATAAAAGGAGAATACCACAGTCTGAGTGAAGGGTACAACGTCTATGTACAGCTCTCAGTCTCCCAGGAGATCTATCTATTCAGCGATCCCTTACCTCGATCAGCTGCCGATGGCCTAGCAGCTCCTGCAGACGACTCTGCAAAATAAAGGAGAAGAAAGGGACAGGAAAACAATAATGGGGGGTGAGAACTACCAGATAAACCAGCAGCCTCCCCTAGTGGGTAAAACCTCAACTCTGACGCACCCACTAGGACTACTAGAGGCAAAAGGGGAAAAGGGGAAGTGGTAAGATACATAAGATGCTGAAACAGGTAAACTACCACTATTATGCTGTCAAAACTGTATGCATGCATCAGAAACAGTATCTGTCCAAATAAACCCAATCTAGATACCAGTAACAACTGGTGTTGCCTGCTCAGCGGAATCTGCACACAAGGCTCGAAACCGCGGGATCGGCCCGCACGGCTCGCATCCCAAATAAGTATCAGACCGGCACACAAGGCTGGGTCCGAAAAAGAAAGCCTACCTCCGGAGTGGCACTCGAGGGGAGCGACCCACACGAGTAAAGTATCTCTGTCATCAGTATCACAAGTATATCTGTCATCAGTATCACAGTATCTCTGTAGCACATGTCTCACAAGTATCACAATATAGCAGGACTGGATCATGACTATGATCAAAGTGGGAAAACTCCATCCACTGATGCAATAGTACTCAAAAAACCCAATCCCCAGCTGATGCAATAAACCAGACTCAACCCCAATCTGATGCAAGGATAAACATCTGGTCAACCGCCTACTGTCCGCGGTCACCGCAATACCCCACAAATCCACAATCTAATGCAATCTCGACTACACTATCCCAAACCCCTGCTCATACTTGAGCAACAAGCATCTGGATGCAAAGGACAACAATGAAACATGTTCAAATCCCAATATGATAGTGTAGCAATAAATAGTGGCCTCACTAGATGTTCAGTCATGCATGCAAGCTGTAAAATAGTGTCAAAGATTCAAAAAGATTGATTTACTGAATAAAAGTTATTTGCATGCGAGATTATAGCCTTTGTCCCAATCACAGTGTCCCAAAATAAGTCATCATATAATCTGTGGGGTTATATTAGATTTTAGGAGAGTTCGTCCCAGCAGTTCTCATCAATTGTCACATTAGTTCGTCCCAATAGTTCTCATCAATTGTCATATTAGTTCGTTCCAATAGTTCTCATTAATTATCATATTAGTTCGTCCCAATTGTTCTCATTAATTGTCATATTAGTGTGTCCCAATTGTTCTCATCAATTAAATTTTAGGGGAGTTCCAGTAATCCCAGTGAGCTTGTCAAAAATGAGGTAAGCAACAACCGCCCACCTCCAGTAGCTCAAAATACACCCCAGGTGGTCTCCTGGTGGTCCACAGTCCTCAACTCCTGCAAATCAGAGTACAGTTGTACATAACAACGCTCCCGGTATAAATATAAATCCCAAAAAGTACCATATTTGCTGTTTTTCAAATAGCACGAGAAAAGAGGAATTTTTCACCTCTAAACCAGTGCTCAGAAAAAATCCAGAAAATTACGGTTGTGTTCCTCGCGAAGAGTAGATCAAAATCGACTCTTTAAACATCTCGATCTGACGCTCCTACGTCAAGATAAAAAATCGGAGAAGTTGGTGCTGTCCAGAGAACTACCACAGCAAAAAGGGGGGTCAAAGAGACCCTCGGGAACGTGCCAAAAGTATGAAATGGAGCGAAGTGATCAACACGAAAATCAAAGCCTTACCTCTTAGGAACGCGCTGCCACAAAAATCGTTCAAAAATTCCTCCTGGTTAGCACACAGGGAATTTTCGACTGAACTGCGATGGGAAATGGGCCGAAAAAGAAAACCGTCGCAGTGCGCCGCGTCGCAGATAACTCACTACCGGTATCTTCAAAAATTCTGAGATTTTAGAGAGAGAGAGAAGAGAGAGAGAGGAAAATTTTTCGTAGAGGGCACATGCCCTGATTCTCACTCTAAGGCCCGCAGATCGAGGTGGGAATGAGAGGGGGGTGGGGATTGCTATTTATAATGGGCTGGGGCTCCACACAGGATCGGATCCGAACAGGAAACACTGAAACGGGCCAACCAAAACGCGCCACGCGTCCACAAAACAGGAAACAGCCTGTGCAAGGGCCACTCAGAAGCCGCAACGTGTCCACGTGGTGCACAGGCCCGGTCTCCGCGCCGGGTCTTCCGGATCCTGTTCAGCCAATCCGGGTGTGCCACGTGTCACCCTCCCACGCGCTTCTAGAAGCCGGCGAACCAATAGGGAAGCGCCACGTGGCAAGGGGGTATTCGGTGCTCCCGGTGCACGCCAGGCCCATGGACCGCGCACCAGGGCCGCGCGCCTCCGCGCTTGCCGCTGTGCCGCCGCCTGCGCCGCTGCCCGCGCCGTGCGCCGCCGCCCGCCGCGCTCGCCGCCGGCGGCGGAACAGTAATTCCGGCCGGCGGTTACTGTTCGGTGAACAGTACCAAGTGCCGAAAAAAATAAAGCGAATATACCCATTTTCGATCGTTTTTCGCCGCGCCTTGAGTCCAAATCCGACGTCCATTTTGCCAAATGTCCCATCCGAAATTTTGCCGAAAGCTCCCGAAAAATTCCATTTGCTCCGATTTTTGTGCAGAGTCTATATTAAATGTTCAATTTCAAATCTACAAGCTCTGTTTCACCGAATAAGCTCCCTACAGTCACTGTTTAATGTTGCACAGTTCTTGCGGGAGTCCGGGTCATCACATCCTCCCCCACTAAAAAGAGTTTCGTCCTCGAAACGAGACTCAACACACAATCCTCAGTCCAAAGTCTCAAATAAGTAGGGGTGGGCGTCCCTCATCTCCGACTCAATCTCCATGTAGCCTCACGCTCGTCATGATTGCCCCATTGAATTTTCACATAGGGAATGGCCCTACTGCGCAATTCTCTCACCTCTCGGTCCAGAATTCGCAGTGGGCGCTCCTCATACCTCAAATCTTCGCTAAACTCAAGCGGGTGTGAAGTCACTGACGTGCGATGGGTCGAAGACATAATATCTCATGGACACCAGCAAGCCTCGGGGAAGTGCAAGTCGGTAGGTAACTGACCCGATACGCTCCAATACCTTCAAAAGGGTCCAATATATCGGGGCTAAGTTTCCCACGAATGCCAAACCTCCTGATTCCTTTGGATGGCGAGACTTTCAGGAACACATGATCTTCAACCTGCAATTCTAAGGTCTCGTCGCCGAACCTCGGCATAACTCCTCTGTCGGCTTTTGGGCGGTTTTGAAGATGCTTTCGAATCACCCGGACCTTCTCTTCTGCCTCTATCAAGACATCTGGTCCCAAGGTCCGCCCTCTCGTCTACGTCACTCCAATAAAGTGGTGATCGACACTTGCGTCCATACAATGCTTCAAACGGAGCACATCTGAATGCTCGCTTGAAAGCTATTGTTGTACGCGAATTCAGCCAAAGATAAATGCCGAGTCCACCCTCCGCCGAATCCAAGACACAAGCCCTCAGCATGTCCTCCAGGATTTGTATCGCCGCTCGGACTGCCCATCAGTCTGCGGATGAAAAGCTGTACTGACCCTAAGTTCAGTCCCCAAGGCTGTTTGCAAACTCCTTCAGAAATGCGAACACAACCTCGGGTCTCTATCTGAAACATGGAGGCGGGTATTCCAAGTAATCTCACAATATTGTCTAGATATAACTGGGCTAGTCGCTCAAGTGGCACGTAGTCTGCATGGGCAGAAAGTGCGCCGACTTGGTAAGTCTATCTACAACTACCCAGATAGCGTCTGCTCCTCCCTGGCCCTCGGTTAGTTCGACCACAAGTCCATTGTAATGTGGTCCCATTTCCACTCGGGGATTGGGAGACTTTGGTAACTTGCCAGCTGGCACTAGATGCTCAGCTTTCACTTGCTGACAAGTAAACACTGGGCCACAAATCTCCCAATATCCTTTTCATGCCTTTCCACCAGAAGTGTGCCTTGAGGTCCTTATCCATCTTGTCCCACCAGGATGTAGGGTATAAGGTGTATAATGGGCCTCTCGATATCTGTTCTCTAATCTCCACTTGTATTGGCACACATGCTCGGTTCCTGTACCTCAGTAACTCGAGGCATCTACCGTAAAGTCCCCTGACTGATCACTCGGAATATGATCTCTATCCTGGCCAAGTGGGGGTCCTCACTCACTCTTTTGTTTCTCTTGATCCTGTCCAGCAGGTGGGCTGCAAGACTAAAGATGTCAGTCTAGCAGTGACCCCAGGGGACACAACCTCTATCTCGAGTCGTCTCATTTCCTCTAATAGCGGTGCCTGGTCTGTGATCAACATAGACAAAATTGCACCGCCCTCCTACTCAAGGCATCAGCGACCACATTAGCCTTGCTGGGTGGTAGAGAATATCATAATCCTTTAATAGCTCTAACCACCTACGTGCCTCAAATTCAACTCCTCTGTGGAACAGGTATTTTAGGCTCTTGTGGTCGGTGTAGATTTCACAATGCTCCCCATATAGATAATGACGCCAAAGCTTCAGTGCAAACACTACAGCAGCAAGCTCCAAGTCATGGGTAGGTAATTCTTCTCATAATCCTTGAGTTGCCTTGATGCGTAAGCAATTACCCTCCCTTCCTGCATAGCACAACCAAGTCCGCTGTGGATGCCTCACTATAGATCACATATCCTTTCCCCATAACAGGACGGGAAAGGATAGGAGCGCGGTCATCAGTTATTCTTCAGCTCCTCAAAGCTCTTTTGACAGTCCCACAGATAAACTTCACTCCCTTACGCGTCAAGCGAGAGTGGGGGTGTGGAGAGCTTCGCAAAGCCTTCCACAAACCGACGTAATACCCAGCTAAACCCATAAAGCTACGTACCTCAGAAACCGTCGTTGGTCGGGGCCAATCCCCGAACCGCCTCAATCTTCGCGGGTCCACTGCCACACTGCGGCAGCGAATCACATGGCCAAGAGACTACCTCCCGAAGCCAAAACTCGCACTTTGCCAGCTTGGCATACAACTTCTTTTTCTCGCAGAAGTTGCAGCACAACTTTAAGTGCTTCTCATGCTCAATATCACTGCGGGAGTAAATCAAGATATCATCAATGAATACTACTACGAATCGATCCAAGTATAGTCGGAAGATCCGGTTCATTAAATCCATGAATGCGCAGGGGCATTAGTTAGCCCAAAAGGCAAACGTAAATTCATAATGCCCATACCGTGATCAAAATGCCGTTTCGGAATATCTACGGCCTTCACCTTCAACTGGTGGTAACCGGACTGCAAATCTATCTTAGAGAAGACGAAGACCCTTGCAGCTGATCAAAAAGATCATCGATGCGCGGCAAAGGGTACTTGTTCTTGATGGTCACTTTATTTAATTCTCTATAATCCACACGTAGTCGAAGTGACCCATCCATCTTCTTTAGAGAATAGCACCGGCGCACCCAAGGTGATACACTCAGCCTAATAAAAGCCTTATCCATTAAATCCTGGAGTTTGCGCCTTAAAGCTCTCGAAGCTCAGCCGGTGTCATCCGGTAAGGAGCCTTAGAGATTGGCGCAAGTTCCTGGAACTCGTAATCACGACTCAATCTCCCTATCTGGCGGCATGCTAGACAGCTCAGGTGGGAAAACTCCGGGAACTCGCGGGCAATAGGGATATCCCCGAGTTCGGCGCCGCCGTAGGCCCCTCAACAACACTAGCCAAAAAGGCTACCTCCTCGACGGATCATCAGCCTCGCTGGGAAGTCGAAATCATAGAGGCAAAGGAAGCGCTTCTGACATTCCCGATACACCACATTTTCTGGCTTTCTAAATGACGGGCCTGCGGCACAATCCATAGTCGCAAACTACCGATCAACCAGTCCATCCCGGAGGCCACATCGAAGTCTTTCAGTTGACTCCGGTCCAAAAGGCTACTGGCATAATCCAGGACTCGATCTAAACGGGTGGGCTATACAGCACTCCTCCATGTGCAGAGTTCAATCGGGAATCTACACTTGGTGCATGACAAGGTGAGAGTCCTCTCATAAACCCTATGCAAGGCGTACATTCTCTACAAATAAAAGAGATGCCCCTATAAAAACGAGGTACGAGTCCTTATGCCAGAAAGTAATCATACCTGCCTCCACTCGATCAGCCATAGCAGATCCCTTGCCATGCGTTATAAGCCATCTTGACGGCTAAAACCGGTGTGTCTCTCTCCAGAAGGGCGGGGGAATGAAACTTGATCTCCTTGAAGATCTGTCGGTGAAGCTCCGGGTCGTAGCTGGGAAGTGGTAGGGACAGATGCCGAAGTAGGTGCCACCGTTATCCCCGAAGGACACGTAACTCGCACGTGCCGGGCTGTCCGCACTTGAAACAGCGGCGAACCTCAAGTCACAAGCACCTGAAGTGTGCTGACCTTCGCAGAAAATGCACCTAACTATAGACTGGGCTGCCTTACCTGCTGTTGCTGCTGCCTATGCCGCTGAGGCCTCTGTGACCTCTGCTGGGATTCGGTAGGGGCCAATGCTGAAGAAGGTGCTACTAAAACCCGAAAGGGGCACGTAGGTCGGATGTGGCCTGGCTGCCCACATCGGAAGCATCGACCCTCCCTCAGCCACAGGTATTAGATGAAGCTGGCCCCTACAGAAAATGCATCGGACCGACCGCCCGAGACTGTCGAGACTGCTGCTGCGAGGCCTCTGCAGATCTACCAGGTCCTCGTCGATCAAGACGCCCACGGCCCGTATACTGGGGCGGCAGGGGTCGTGGTGGTCTCCCTGAACTGGCCTGTCCACAATTATCGGGGCGGGGCGTTTTTCCTTGTCTGGACGCTGCTCGAAAGTCCTGGCCCCCTTCGTCACCGCCAAGCCAATCACCTCTCTGCGCCAGCAACTGCTGTCCAGGCGATTTGGTCCTGTCGAAAGCTCTTGCCACCAATGGGTCACCAAGGCCCGTAGTTCTCCCAGCTCAGCAAAAATACCGCCTGCTGGGCTTCCTCAGAAGGGGTAGAAATATCCCCGACGGAAAAATGACGACGGGGTGACATACTGTCACCAAAAGCCAAAAGCAGCAAACATAAAATTCCACACGACCCAATCTAGCGAAAGTCAAAGACTATTCCCCTTTTCTGTGACTTTATGTTGTCTGCAGCCAACATAACTGTTCACCAGAAATGGGGTACTGAATCCGTCTCTCTTCACTTCTTGGAAGAGTCCAACAATAAATCAACGACTTTCGCAAATGTCACGTCTCTCGCGCCCTATATCCTAGGGTCTACCAAACCCTAGGTTTTCCGAAGTCCCATGACTATCCCGAACTCTGATACCACCGTTAATCTGTCACGCCCCGAAAACCCGGCTCGCCAACAGAACCGCCGTGCACACGGGGGATTTCCCGAGTACACGAATCGCTGGTAACCGTTCTCCGATATAATATAAACAATAAAAGGGCAGGATACATGAGCTGAAAGTCGAAGAACTAACATATATCGTCAGACTGGACGACAAACAAAGCTGTAATAATTACCAAATCTCCAGCTCCAACGCAAAGTACAACCAGCTGGCGAAAGCCAGACTCAAATAAAAGAGAATGACCACAGTCTGAGTGAAGGGTA
>CM055062.1:48606647-48660128 GCA_029204045.2 Tillandsia leiboldiana | reverse complement strand
GCCCGCCGCGGCGCCGCCGCCCGCGCCGCTCGCCGCCGGCGGCCGGAACAGTAATTCCGGCCTGCGGTTACTGTTCCGGTGAACAGTACCAAGTGCCGAAAAAAAATAAAGCGAATATACCATTTTCGATCGTTTTCGCCGCGCTGAGTCCCAAATCCGACGCCATTTTGCCAAATTCCCATCCGAAAATTTTGCCGAAAGCTCCCGAAAATTCCATTTGCTTCGATTTTTGTGCAGAGTCTATATTAATGTTCAATTTCAAATCTCAAGCTCTGTTTCACCGAATAAGCTCCCTACAGTACACTGTTTAATGTTGCACAGTTCTTGCGGGAGTCCGGGTCATCACATCCTCCCCCACTAAAAAGAGTTTCGTCCCTCCGAAACGAGACTCAACAACAATCCTCAGTCCAAAGTCTCAAATAAGTAGGGGTGGGCGTCCCTCATCTCCGACTCAATCTCCCATGTAGCCTCACGCTCGTCATGATTGCCCCATTGAATTTTCACATAGGGAATGGCCCTACTGCGCAATTCTCTCACCTCTCGGTCCAGAATTCGCAGTGGGCGCTCCTCATACCTCAAATCTTCGCTAAACTCAAGCGGTGTGAAGTCAATGACGTGCGATGGGTCGAAGACATAATATATCATGGACACCAGCAAGCCTCGGGGAAGTGCAAGTCGGTAGGTAACTGACCCGATACGCTCCAATACCTCAAAAGGGTCCAATATATCGGGGGCTAAGTTTCCCACGAATGCCAAACCTCCTGATTCCTTGGATGGCGAGACTTTCAGGAACACATGATCTTCAACCTGAAATTCTAAGTCTCGTCGCCGAACCTCGGCATAACTCCTCTGTCGGCTTTTGGGCGGTTTGAAGATGCTTTCGAATCACCCGGACCTTCTCTTCTGCCTCTATCAAGACATCTGGTCCCAAGGTCCGCCTCTCGTCTACGTCACTCCAATAAAGTGGTGATCGACACTTGCGTCCATACAATGCTTCAAACGGAGCCATCTGAATGCTCGCTTGAAAGCTATTGTTGTACGCGAATTCAGCCAAAGATAAATGCCGAGTCCACCCTCCGCCGAAATCCAAGACACAAGCCCTCAGCATGTCCTCCAGGATTTGTATCGTCCGCTCGGACTGCCCATCAGTCTGCGGATGAAAAGCTGTACTGAACCTAAGTTCAGTCCCCAAGGCTGTTTGCAAACTCCTTCAGAAATGCGAAACAAACCTCGGGTCTCTATCTGAAACAATGGAGGCGGGTATTCCAAGTAATCTCACAATATTGTCTAGATATAACTGGGCTAGTCGCTCAAGTGGCCACGTAGTCTGCATGGGCAGAAAGTGCGCCGACTTGGTAAGTCTATCTACAACTACCCAGATAGCGTCTGCTCCTCCCTGGGGCCCTCGGTAGTTCGACCACAAGTCCATTGTAATGTGGTCCCATTTCCACTCGGGGATTGGGAGACTTTGTAACTTGCCAGCTGGCACTAGATGCTCAGCTTTCACTTGCTGACAAGTTAAACACTGGGCCACAAATCTCCCAATATCCCTTTTCATGCCTTTCCACCAGAAGTGTGCCTTGAGGTCCTTATACATCTTAGTCCCACCAGGATGTAGGGTATAAGGTGTATAATGGGCCTCTCGCAATATCTGTTCTCTAATCTCCACATGTATTGGCACACATGCTCGGTTCCTGTACCTCAGTACTCCCGAGGCATCTACCGTAAAGTCCCCTGACTGATCACTCGGAATATGATCTCTAATCCTGGCCAAGTGGGGGTCCTCACTCTGTTTCTCTTTGATCCTGTCCAGCAGAGTGGGGCTGCAAGACTAAAGATGTCAGTCTAGCAGTGACCCCAGGGGACACAACCTCTATCTCGAGTCGTCTCATTTCCTCTAATAGCGGTGCCTGGTCTGTGATCAACATAGACAAACTTTGCACCGCCCTCCTACTCAAGGCATCAGCGACCACATTAGCCTTGCCTGGGTGGTAGAGAATATCATAATCCTTTAATAGCTCTAACCACCTACGTTGCCTCAAATTCAACTCCTTCTGTGTGAACAGGTATTTTAGGCTCTTGTGGTCGGTGTAGATTTCACAATGCTCCCCATATAGATAATGACGCCAAAGCTTCAGTGCAAACACTACAGCAGCAAGCTCCAAGTCATGGGTAGGATAATTCTTCTCATAATCCTTGAGTTGCCTTGATGCGTAAGCAATTACCCTCCCTTCCTGCATCAGCACACAACCAAGTCCGCTGTGTGATGCATCACTATAGATCACATATCCTTTTCCCATAACAGGAAGGGAAAGGATAGGAGCGGTCATCAGTTTATTCTTCAGCTCCTCAAAGCTCTTTTGACAGTCCTCACTCCAGATAAACTTCACTCCCTTACGCGTCAAGCGAGTGAGGGGTGTGGAGAGCTTCGCAAAGCCTTCCACAAACCGACGGTAATACCCAGCTAAACCCATAAAGCTACGTACCTCAGAAACCGTCGTTGGTCGGGGCCAATCCCGAACCGCCTCAATCTTCGCTGGGTCCACTGCCACACCTGCGGCAGAAATCACATGGCCCAAGAAGACTACCTCCCGAAGCCAAAACTCGCACTTTGCCAGCTTGGCATACAACTTCTTTTCTCGCAGAAGTTGCAGCACAAACTTTAAGTGCTCCTCATGCTCAATATCACTTCGGGAGTAAATCAAGATATCATCAATGAATACTACTACGAATCGATCCAAGTATAGTCGGAAGATCCGATTCATTAAATCCATGAATGCGGCAGGGGCATTAGTTAGCCCAAAAGGCATAACTGTAAATTCATAATGCCCATACCGTGATCAAAATGCCGTTTCGGAATATCTACGGCCTTCACCTTCAACTGGTGGTAACCGGACTGCAAATCTATCTTAGAGAAGACGCAAGACCCTTGCAGCTGATCAAAAAGATCATCGATGCGCGGCAAAGGGTACTTGTTCTTGATGGTCACTTTATTTAATTCTCTATAATCCACACGTAGTCGAAGTGACCCATCCATCTTCTTTACGAATAGCACCGGCGCACCCCAAGGTGATACACTCAGCCTAATAAAGCCCTTATCCATTAAATCCTGGAGTTGCGCCTTAAGCTCTCGCAGCTCAGCCGGTGCCATCCGGTAAGGAGCCTTAGAGATTGGCGCAGTTCCTGGAACTACGTTAATCACGAACTCAATCTCCCTATCTGGCGGCATGCTAGACAGCTCAGGTGGGAAAACATCCGGGAACTCGCGGGCAATAGGGATATCCCGAGTTCCGGCGCCGCCGTAGGCCCCTCAACAACACTAGCCAAAAAGGCTACACATCCTCGACGGATCATCAGCCTCGCTCGGGAAGTCGAAATCCTAGAGGCAAAGAAAGCGCTCTGACATTCCCGATACACCAACATTTTCTGGCTTTCTAAAAGTGACGGTCCTTGCGGCACAATCAATAGTCGCAAAATACCGAGCCAACCAGTCCATCCCGAGGACCACATCGAAGTCCTTCAGTTGACTCAGGTCCAATAGGTCTACTGGCATAATCCAGGACTCGATCTAAATCGGGTGGGGCTAACAGCACTCCTCCATGTGCAGAGTTCAATCGGGAATCTACACCTTCTGTGCACAAGGTGAGAGTCCTATTCCTAACCCTATGCAATGATGTACATTCTCTACAAATAAAAGAGATGCCCCTATAAAAAACGAGGTACGAGTCCTTATGCCAGAAAGTAAATCATACCTGCCTCCACTCGATCAGCCATAGCAGAATCCCTTGCCTGCGCTAAGCCATCTTGACTGCTCAACAACGGCTGTCTCTCTCCAGAAGGGCGGGGGAATGAAACTTGATCTCCTTGAAGATCTGTCGGTGAAGCTCCCGGTCGTAGCTGGGAAGTGGTAGGGACAGATGCCGAAGTAGGTGCCACCGTTATCCCCGAAGGACACGTAACTCGCACGTGCCCGGGCTGTCCGCACTTGAAACAGCGGCCGAACCTCAAGTCACAAGCACCTGAAGTGTGCTGACCTTCGCAGAAAATGCACCTAACTATAGACTGAGGCTGCCTTACCTGCTGTTGCTGCTGCCTATGCCGCTGAGGCCTCTGTGACCTCTGCTGGGATGCGGTAGGGGCCAATGCTGAAGAAGGTGCTACTAAAACCCGAAAGGGGCACGTAGGTCGGATGTGGCCTGGCTGCCCACATCGGAAGCATCGACCCTCCCTCAAGCCACAGGTATTTGATGAATGCTGCCCCCTACAGAAAATGCATCGGACCGACGCCCGAGACTGTCGAGACTGCTGCTGCGGAGGCCTCTGCGATCTACCAGGTCCTCGTCGATCAAGACGCCCACGGCCCGTAGACTGGGGCCGCAGGGGTCGTGGTGGTCTCCCTGAACTGGCCTGTCCATCATTATCTGGGGCGGGGCGTTTCTTGTCTGGACGCTGCTCGAAAGTCCTGGCCCCTTCGTCAACCGCCAAGTCACCTCTCTGCGCCAGCAACTGCTCCAGGCGTTGGTCCTGTCGAAAGCTTCTTGCCACCAAATGGGTCACCAAGGCCCGTAGTTCTCCCAGCTCAGCAGATACCGCCTGCTCGGGCTTCTCAGAAGGGGTAGAAATATCCCCGACGGAAAAAATGACGACGGGGTGACATACTGTCACCAAAAGCCACAAATCAGCAAAATAAAATTCCACACGACCCAATCTAGCGAAAGTCAAAGACATTCCCCTATTTCTGTGACTTTATGTTGTCTGCAGCCAACATAACTGTTCACCAGAAATGGGGTATGTCGGTCTCTCTTCACTTACTTGGAAGAGTCAAACAAATAAATCAACGACTTTCGCAAAATGTCACGTCTCTCGCGCCCTATTATCCTAGGGTCTACCAAAAGCCTAGGGTTTCCTAAGTCCCAACTGACCTATCCCTAAGCTCTGATACCAACTTAATCTGTCACGCCCCGGAACCCGGGCTCGCCAACAGATCCGCCGTGCACACGGGATTTCCCGAGTACACGAAGCGCTGGTAACCTGCTCCGATATAATATGAACAATAAAAGAGCATGATACAGAGCTGAAGTAGAAGAACCACATAGTATCTCAGACTGGAACTACAAACAAAGCTGTAATAAGTACAATAATCTCCCAGCTCACCAAAATAGTACAACCAGCTGGCGAAAGCCAGACTCAAAATAAAAGGAGAATACCACAGTCTGAGTGAAGGGTACAGCGTCTATCTACAGCTCTCAGTCTCCCAGGAGATCTATCTATTCAGCGATCCCCCTACCTCGATCAGCTGCCGATGGCCTAGCAGCTCCTGCAGACGACTCTGCAAAATAAAGGAGAAGAAAGGGACCGGAAAATAATAATGGGGGGTGAGAACTACCAGATAAACCAGCAGCCTCCCCTAGTGGGTAAAACCTCAACTCTGATGCACCCACTAGGACTACTAGAGGCAAAAGGGGAAAAGGGGAAGTGGTAAGATACATAAGATGCTGAAACAGGTAAACTACCACTATTATGCTGTCAAAACTGTATGCATGCATCAGAAACAGTATCTGTCCAAATAAACCCAATCTAGATACCAGTAACAACTGGTGTTGCCTGCTCAGCGGAATCTGCACACAAGGCTCGAAACCGCGGGATCGGCCCGCACGGCTCGCATCCCAAAATAAGTATCAGACCGGCACACAAGGCTGGGTCCGAAAAAGAAAGCCTACCTCCGGAGTGGCACTCGAGGGGAGCGACCCACACGAGTAAAGTATCTCTGTCATCAGTATCACAAGTATATCTGTCATCAGTATCACAGTATCTCTGTAGCACATGTCTCACAAGTATCACAATATAGCAGGACTGGATCATGACTATGATCAAAGTGGGAAAACTCCATCCACTGATGCAATAGTACTCAAAAAACCCAATCCCCAGCTGATGCAATAAACCAGACTCAACCCCAATCTGATGCAAGGATAAACATCTGGTCAACCGCCTACTGTCCGCGGTCACCGCAATACCCCACAAATCCACAATCTAATGCAATCTCGACTACACTATCCCAAACCCCTGCTCATACTTGAGCAACAAGCATCTGGATGCAAAGGACAACAATGAAACATGTTCAAATCCCAATATGATAGTGTAGCAATAAATAGTGGCCTCACTAGATGTTCAGTCATGCATGCAAGCTGTAAAATAGTGTCAAAGATTCAAAAAGATTGATTTACTGAATAAAAGTTATTTGCATGCGAGATTATAGCCTTTGTCCCAATCACAGTGTCCCAAAATAAGTCATCATATAATCTGTGGGGTTATATTAGATTTTAGGAGAGTTCGTCCCAGCAGTTCTCATCAATTGTCACATTAGTTCGTCCCAATAGTTCTCATCAATTGTCATATTAGTTCGTTCCAATAGTTCTCATTAATTATCATATTAGTTCGTCCCAATTGTTCTCATTAATTGTCATATTAGTGTGTCCCAATTGTTCTCATCAATTAAATTTTAGGGGAGTTCCAGTAATCCCAGTGAGCTTGTCAAAAATGAGGTAAGCAACAACCGCCCACCTCCAGTAGCTCAAAATACACCCCAGGTGGTCTCCTGGTGGTCCACAGTCCTCAACTCCTGCAAATCAGAGTACAGTTGTACATAACAACGCTCCCGGTATAAATATAAATCCCAAAAAGTACCATATTTGCTGTTTTTCAAATAGCACGAGAAAAGAGGAATTTTTCACCTCTAAACAGTGCTCAGAAAAAATCCAGAAAAATTACGGTTGTGTTCCTCGCGAAGAGTAGATCAAAATCGACTCTTTAAACGTCTCGATCTGACGCTCCTACGTCAAGATAAAAAATCGGAGAAGTTGGTGCTGTCCAGAAACTACCACAGCAAAAAGGGGGGTCAAAGAGACCTCGGGAAACGTGCCAAAAGTATGAAATGGAACGAAGTGATCAACACGAAAATCAAAGCCTTACCTCTTAGGAACGCGCTGCCACAAAAATCGTTCAAAAATTCCTCCTGGTTAGCACACAGGGAATTTTCGACTGAACTGTGATGGGAAATGGGCCGAAAAAGAAAACCGTCGCAGTGCGCCGCGTCGCAGATAACTCACTACCGGTATCTTCAAAAATTCTGAGATTTTAGAGAGAGAGAGAAGAGAGAGAGAGGAAAATTTTTCGTAGAGGGCACATGCCCTGATTCTCACTCTAAGGCCCGCAGATCGAGGTGGGAATGAGAGGGGGTGGGGATTGCTATTTATAATGGGCTGGGGCTCCACACAGGATCGGATCCGAACAGGAAACACTGAAACGGGCCAACCAAAACGCGCCACGCGTCCACAAAACAGGAAACAGCCTGTGCAAGGGCCACTCAGAAGCCGCCACGTGTCCACGTGGTGCACAGGCCCGGTCTCCGCGCCGGGTCTTCCGGATCCTGTCAGCCAATCCGGGTGTGCCACGTGTCACCCTCCCACGCGCTTCTAGAAGCCGGCGAACCAATGGGGAAGCGCCACGTGGCAAGGGGGTATTCGGTGCTCCCGGTGCACGCCAGGCCCATGGACCGCGCACCAGGGCCGCGCGCCTCCGCGCTCTGCCGCTGTGCCGCCGCTGCGCCGCTGCCCGCCGCCGTGCGCCGCCGCCCGCCGCCGCTCGCCGCTCGCCGCCGGCGGCCGGAACAGTAATTCCGGCCGGCGGTTACTGTTCCGGTGAACAGTACCAAGTGCCGAAAAAAATAAAGCGAATATACCATTTCGATCGTTTTCGCGCGCTGAGTCCAAATCCGACGTCCATTTTGCCAAATTCCCATCCGAAATTTTGCCGAAAGCTCCCGAAAAATTCCATTTGCTCCGATTTTTGTGCAGAGTCTATATTAAATGTTCAATTTCAAATCTACAAGCTCTGTTTCACCGAATAAGCTCCCTACAGTCACTGTTTAATGTTGCACAGTTCTTGCGGGAGTCCGGGTCATCACAGTTATGGACAGTTTTGCTATCACATCGGCGCGGCTTATTTGCCCGATGATGAGGGCGGCAGCAGGAATTTTGCTATCACATCGGCGCGGCTTATTTGCCCGATGATGAGGGCGGTACAGATTGGGTTCATCTGGGACGGTTCGTTATTGTTGCATACGGTTTTTCCAGTCTAGGACTGCATTTTAGAGGCATAGTAGTGGTAGATTTCCCCTTTTGCAGCGGTTTCATTTCTTACCACTCTTCTTTCCTTTTGCCTCTAGTAGACCTTGTGGGGGTGTCAGAGTTTGAGGTTTTACCCACTAGGGGAGGCTACTGGTTTACTAGTAGTTCTCACCCCCATTCTTCTTTCATCTTTTTCTTCTTCCTTGTTTTGCAGTGTCTTCTGCGGGTGCTGCTGGGCTTTCAGCGGCGGGTCGAGGAGAGAGGACGGCTGAGTAGGTAGATCTCGAGGCAGGATGAGCGAGTTAGCTGGACTGTTGGTGTACCCAGGTTTCCTCAGACGGTTGTACTTTTACATTTGGGACTGGCTTTTGCCAGCAAGTTGTATTTATTTTGGTGAGCTGGGAGAGACAGATGTATCAGTTATACAGATGTATTGTATTTTATTTCCAGCTTCAGTCTGAGATGTATTAGTTTTAGTTCAGCTCTGTTTTTATTGCTCTTTTATTATTATCTCTTATATCTGAGCAGGTTTGGCGCTTCGTGTACACGGGAAATACCGTGTGCACGGCGGATCTGTAGACGGGCCCGGGTTCTGGTTTACACCCGGGGCGTGACATCTACTCTATTACAACCACAAGGTTCATAAGTTAATACATCCAGTTCTCAAAATGGAAATACAGTTGCAATGTTTTACTAAATCAAAAAGGGTACATCCTACCAGGGATAAATCTACCACGCGTCCTCACACAGAACGTCCAAAGGTCCCCGCACCCGAAGGACCTGAAAAACAGTCACCCGAAGGTGTGAGACACACCGGAGTGTATCCCTGTGGGCACGACGGGCCGGGAAATAGCATGTCGTACCTACTGGATACAATAATAAGCGGAAACAGAAGTAGGATATACTGAAGATCAATGCAGGTATATAATCTAAAAAGATCGAACATAGATCGATAGAACAGGGTATGCATATATAACACAATCATACTATGCATGATAAATCTATAACAGGTATGAAATTGTGGGTAATCAAACAAGCAGGAATATCAAGAAGGTGCATCAAAGGTAGTACCACGAATATACCCAATCAAATGCCACTGTTGGCCATAAGGGCCTCAGGCTAAACTGCCATGGAGCATATGGACCTCAGGCAAAAGCCACTTTTGGTCATTGGGGCCTCAGGCTAAACCACTTTTGGACACCCAGCAAGCTATCATAACCCCACAAGGCTCACGGATCAATCAGACCTCTCTACCGGTAAAGAACACCCACACGGGTAGCTAATCCGCTGGTGTGCGCGACTGAAAGCTTGGCTCGACGGCGATCATAATGCTGATGCTCAAACCATGGTCCACTGACCACATAGACGGCAAGAAGCCGAGGAAAATCCCCACTGGGATACTAGTATAACATGCCACATACTGAAGTAGTATCTCCTATTCTAAGCATGCAGTGAAGAATAGAGACAGGTATAGAACTATGCTAGTGACCAATCAAGCATGGCATGTGTCCAGGAAATGCATATCTACTGCTGAAGAAGCATGATATATCTCAATATGATAAACAAGCAACTGCTGGAATATAAGTACGATATGCAAAACAACCAAGTACCAAAGGGGTCCGTCCTACTACGGTACCCGTAGGGCCGATCTGATAAAACGCGGACCAAAGATAAACCCACCTCAAGGTAGATGGTCGCGATAACCACAAGACGGATCACAGGCTGGCTCCTGATGACTGGGGCCTACAATAATACCAGATGACAACTCAGGATCTACCAAATCCTCAAGGCACAACTAGCGCGAATCGACCATTTTGTCGATTAACGCAATATTAAGCATATTTAGCTTTTCAAGAACCCCGGGAAACCCACCGAAAGGTCAACAATGTTTTAGAACATTTATCTAGCTTTTCCATATTGTTACAATTGCAGCAAGCCCCTCGGGCTTATTCCTAATGTGTTTTATATACTAAATAAACCCCGTTTTGGCTCGTTCTCTTAAACGGAGAATCATTTTTACGAGCCGTCACCTCCAGTAGGTGACATTTGACTTGCTGAATGCCGTGCTCACACATTTGTGGCAGTGCAATACCCGAGGAAAACTTCGGGCCATGAATTACTTCTCTAACCTAGCCGAAACGCATTTTCGTTTCTTCGGCTCATCAAAACCCAAAATAAATGCGAGCATCGCGTCCAGTGACCCCAAATTAGCCAGGAGTACACTGTTGCAATATTTCAAACAGACCCAAACACTGTTTACAAGTAACTATTGTATTTAAGCTTGGTTTTAACACAACTTGAAATCTATTCATCTTCAGATGAAACTTCCTGAATCAAATAGTCTCTGGACAGTGCCAGGACTCCAGGGCTTGCCCTAGTTGCAGCCCAGGTCTGCTGGATCACCCAGAACCAAGACCTTGCACACACACAAGTTCACAATGCTCCAAACACTTGTCCACACAGATCCAGCTTGATCTGAAGTGAGCATCAAGCTCAGGGGACATTTTTGAGCAACTTTCATATTTAAATCGAAAACTTATTCCATCTATTTCTTCACTGTGGCATTTCCACAAATACTTGGTGTGCACAAATCTTAAGCATCTACACCACACCAAGTTCCAGGTTGTTCTCTGCAATTACTGAACCATTTGCTTTGAAACTTGGATGGAAATGCTCTATAGAGCTCAGGCAACATTTCCAGCAATTTGGTCTCAACTTTGTACCCTCGGATTGCCGGAGCCCGAGGTTGAAGAAGATGCCTCATGCATTGAAAATCGTGACCAGCAACCCAGGGCATCTGAGACCAAATGCCATGACCAATTGGATGCTAGGACTCTCTGTGAGTCTTCCTGTGCCTGTGCCCGGCGACAGGGCACGGCGGCGGAGCGGCGGGGCCAAGCTCCAATTCGAGCTTCAACACCATTAATGGTGGATTTCAGCAGAGGCCACCCAGAGACTTCCAACTTGGATGGAAAGTCTCATATGGACCACAGGAAGCTTCCGGACCAACCCACTCCGGCCGAAGATGGCCGGAGCTCCGGCGACCATGTTTTGGTCCATTCTCGGGTCAACAATGGCCGCGCCACCCAGAGGCTGCATGGCCGCATGCAAGTGCATGATTAAACTCCCCCTACTCCCAGGAAGAAGTCTGGGCAAGTGGCCGGCGGCAGGGAAGCGCGCCGGCGCCTTAGTAGCATCTTCGGCCAAGTGCAAGAAACCCGAAAACTAGGGTTCACTTCTGCGAGCGACTGGCTTGATCAAACTCCACCAAATTTGGTGGAGTTGATCCCCATCTCCAACAGTCCAAGCCTATGATTTTGGTTCCCGATTTGGTCCATTGGTTGCCGAGAAAAGTTGCGGCGGAGCTCGGCTAGGTTTCCGGCGAGCATGTGGCCCCGCCGGCCAACCAGTGTGCATGGGGGCTCGGGCTTGTGCAGGGAGAATCCTATGGGCCCAATTAAGCCACTGCTAGGGGTCTAGGGTGCAAACAACCAAGGGTTTAGAGGTTCTCACCTTGGCCGGAGTTGGTAAAGGAGGGAAGAAGCCGGTTTCTCTTCTTCTTCCTTGCGTAACCTCAGCAAGCTCCAGGAACACTCCTCTAGTACTATGGAACACCACTAGATCTCCAGATCAAAACTTGGAAGAAGTTGGTTCCAACCTTCTTCCTTCTCTCTCTCTCTCGGGCTAGGTCTCAAAGGATTAGTGTTCTCTTCAGCCACCAGCACTCAGGGCTTGATCTGGGAGATGAAGAGGGGGTTGATGCTTCGAAATATCCCCAAAACCCCTCGTGCTCTGGCCCAAGGCAGACCAAGAGGCAACCATAGCATAAATGCAAGATTCTTTGCAAAACCCTCAAACCCGGTTCACACTCAACCCTAGCCTCCGAGCTCTTCATAGTAGGTGCAAAATGCACCCAACACCTTGATGTTTTAGTCCCTAACAATTTGACCCATAAAATATTATAGTTTTCTCAAAAATACCCCCTTTTCGGTGCATTTCACGCATTTCGAGAAAATCCGCTCGACGAATTGCGAAACAGACTTCACCACGACGTCCGGCTCGTCGAGACCTTCAAAACAGGCTATTCATTTGCTTGATTTGGTGCTCAAATGAATTCTCGGGCCATCTTGTTCTGTATGTCGCAATTCGACGCACGCACTTCGATGCACCCGGATTGCCAAACGTGAAAACCGTCAGTGCCATTGCGCTCAGAACGTCGAAAATAGTTAGAATCGACTACTCATACTGCTAGACTTAATTTGCAGATAGTGGATTGGCCTTCGGTCGAACGAGAGGAGACGGAAACCAGGGTTTACTATTCACACTTAAGTTGCGGGGCCCGCAATTTCTTTGTTGTTTTCTAGAAGATCCGACCGTTGGATCATCGACAAGTGAATATGAATTTTTCATATTTCGACGAGACGGTTGCAATGGTGAACTCGGATTTTCGAGACCAGACCCAGATCAAAAATCGATATTTTTGGGGTTTTATTTATTTATTCTCTACTATTTGTAAATCCAGAAATTTATTTAAACCTTTTAAAATTCTCGGTTACTACAAATGACTAATGCCCTGTTGCCTTTAAGATTGTGGAATTCTGTGTTCCAGTTGGACTTGAACGGATTGATAGCGGCATTCTCCAGGGATATTTTTGGTTTTACCCCCCCTCCCCGAGTGATTTAGAGCTTGTGAAGCATTTGTAGATGGTGTGATAAGGACTGTGAGGAAGAAGCTTTACGCCAAGTGGTTTTGGTACAAGTTTTAGCTTTGAGAGCATATCTTCCTGGATTACATATTCTAGCCGTAGGGGCGGCGATGAAAATCCGGTCAAAATGGATGCTATTTGAGACTGGCCGAGATCGACGGTTATTGTTGAGGTGAGGAACCTTTGGACCGAATGGTGCCAGCAGAGCTTGATGAGCGGATGATGAGATTGGTACCAGCGCCGATTTTAGCTTAGTCAGCGGTGGGAGATGGATTTGCGAGTTATAGTGATACCTCCCGTATTGGCTGTAGAGCTACCATTGGATTTTGATGAGCATCCAGTATCACCCCGACAGGGCCACTGTGGTGGCGGATACCTGGAGCAGAAGAGCTGTTTGGGGTTGAGTCTGATGATTCTATAGCTGGCGCTGTGTGGGGCCGTCTTGGTGTACAGGGTTTGAGTTTGTGTCCCGGAGGATCCCTTGTGATGAGAGGCTGCGGCTGAGCAATCCACTCGGGTGGTTGGGTTTTGAGAGTGACCGAGTGTGAACCTCTGCTTGGTAGGGCCCCTTTCCTGTGCAGGTGTTTGTGTGGATGTGTTTCGGGTCGCTTTGGTTGAGTTGGCTCTAGGGGGTGATTTTAGTGCGTGTCGCACTGGCTGTTCATTCTTTTCCCCCAAGTCTTTTATTGGAGTCCCTAAGGTTTTTCTGCGCCTCAGCTCAGGAGTGTTAGGTTTTGGACCCCTCGCCCGTGATTGACTCGTTCCTTTTGAGGTCTGTGAGAGTTTGGAGGACGAGGGACGCCCGTTGCGAATTCCGGGTCGTGAGGTGAGGGAATTGCGCAGTCGGGCTATGCCGTACTGGTTGTTGCTAAGAAGTAATCACGGGGAGTGATAGGTGACTTGGGAGCGGGAGACGGCGGTGTTGAGTACTTACCCCCTGGTTTCTGAGACTCCTTCGGAGTTGCTTTAGTTTCGAGGGCGAAACTTTCTTTTAGTGGGGGAGGATGTGGTGACCCGGATCTCTGCAGGGCTTCTATAGTGTGACCGGCAGCTTCTGGAGGCCTATGTGGCATGTCGGCGGTGATTGCGCACAATTTGGACACAAGTGTTGGGCTTAATTGGGTCACGTGGGTGATCGGTTGACTCCATCGGATCTTTAGAAGTGGTTTCGCGCGAAACGGATATTAAAATTGGGCTCGGCGCGAAGTTTGGACAAAGGAACACCTTTCCAGATGCATTCGGCAAATTTTAGAAGCGGAATTTGGCAAATTGGACACCGGATTTGGAATCAGCGCGCGAAAACGGTCAAAATGGGCTATTCACATGCATTTTTCAGAGTTTGGAACAGTAAAATTACTGTTCACTGCCGGAACAGTAATTCCGGCGACCGGCCGGCGGCGTGGCGGCGGCGGGCAGCGGCGGAAGGCGGCGGCGCAGGCTCGGGCAGGCGGCGCGCGGCCGTGGGCAGGCGTACAGGGGCGCAGGCAAGCGCGCGGGGGCGCGGGCAGGCGCGCGGTCCACGGCGCCGGCGTGCACCGGAAGGGGGGACACGTGGCGGCCGATGATAGGGTGGTCCATGCAGCGCGGTCCACGGAAGTTTACGGGTGCACGGTGGACCGGTGTGTGACACGTGGCAGCTTGTGATTCGTTGGCGTTGTGGACCCGGTCCACGGAATAGTAGTTGGTTGCCTCGGGATGCGTGCGCGACATGGGCGCGGCAGCGGCGACGTGCGCGCACGTGGGCGCGAATCCCGAGGCGGTGGCGCACGGGACAGCGGGCACGGGGAGGCCACGTGGCGCTCAGCGAGTGGCCCGTTTTGGTGTTGCCTGTTCTGGGGACACATCGGGTATTTTCTGAATTGTTTGTTTTGGATTTAATCAAGGCTGCAATCCGAGTGGTTTTGGAAGGGGGATTTCGACCCCTTAGAGCCCTCAGCTCAGAGGGGGCTGAGAAGGAGAGTTGTTCTCCAGGAAGAGGAAATTACACCTGTCAAGTTTCGGATTTTTCGGCAGCACGGATTTCGAGATTTCTATTTTACCGGCGCGGCGCGACGTTTCTTCTTCGGTGTTCTTTTCCGTCGCTTTTCGGTGTACGAGCTCCCCTGGCCTACCCCGAGCTCCTTTTTCTGTGATTTTCATGCAGTTGGCTTCAGGATAGGTAGGGCTACAACTATTGTGTTTTGAGCTCCCTCTATTTCTGAGCTCTTCTTGGATTTTTTCGAGCTTCTCTTTGACCCATTTTCTATTGCGGAGTATTTGGACAGCACCCTGGTATTTCGGCGATATCTCCGCAACCGGGCATCGGATTGAGGCGTGCCAATAATCATTTTGTACCTACACATCGCAAGGAGCTTGCTGGTATTTTTCTTGGATTTTTGTGAGCTTCCACCGATGGTGAAAATCCCACTTTTTGGACAAAGTGTTACAGATTTTTGGTACTTGGGATTTTTAGAGGTGGTCACCTTGCCGATTTTGTATCTTGGCCTACAGGTGTCGTATTTGGACGTGCGAGTACTCGTTTCGACCGGCTCGACGTGACGAACGCAGCGGTTATTTTCTCGGATTTTTCTGGGTTCATCTCGCAGGTGAGATTTAGCCTTTTTCAGGGCTGGTTGTTGGACTGCGGCGTGATACATATATTTTGGATTAATTGGACACCGTTTGGCTTATAATTGCAGTTCTGGGTGTTTTGCGTGGAAAAAGGGATATTGGACAGCGAGGAGGTTCTTACAGCTGTGGATTGCATATTTCCAGGTGGGTGGTTGCTATATCCCTCTTTTCTGATATACCCACTAGGAATATTAGAGGTATCCTCTCTATTGGACATATTGATTGATCACTTAATGGACATGCAAGCTTAACTAATTAATTATGAGCCTATCAGATGGAAAACACTATAAAAGAATCCTGATAGTGGTTGGGACTTACACATACTTATATGGATATAATATCGGCATCTAACTTTGCATGGGGGATTTACTTTCATGTTGGGATATTATGAAACGTCTTGTGGGAGGGTACCACTTGAGGATCTTTTGGACAGGCATAGGTGGATGGTTTATGTGAAGGTGATTAGCAGATTATAGACATGTGTGGTTGGAATATAATTTTAGCATGATGATCATACCCAGGCGGAGCTATTGATTGATACATATGTGGAACCACTATTCGTTACTCCCCCTTCTTTCTTTCATGAGGAGATAGGCTTGCTTATATGGATATCTTGTTAGGCCATTTCTTATCACTACACTATACGTTGGGACTTGATTTAGTAGAAACCCTATTTATTTCTTCTTCCCCTATTCCTTAGGCAGGTGGCTATTTGTTGCTCGGGTTTGAGCAGGGGTTGGCATAGTGTAGCCGGGGCCTAGATTTTTGCTTCTGGGATATTATGGCTACCGCGGATAGTACGCGGTTGACCAGATGTCGGATGTGGGACGTGATTGTGATCATGGGTGTTGTTGCGGACCCCTTGCTTTTGATTACCCACTAGGCATTGGAGTAGCTTCTACGACTAAATGGCTAAAAGCACTTTAGGTGTGACAATAGCAGGCTTAACCGAGATTTAAAAGAGATACTGTTAGTGGGGGTTAACAATTGTAGAGCGGTAACATTATGTTAAAAGATAAGGCTAATGAATAAATTGTGGGCTTTGGGCATGCAGTATAGATAGGCACATGCTATCTCTTATTTACTGTCCTTATGCATTTATCAGCATGCTTTAGCAAGGTAAGAACATATCGACATCTGTTTTATTTTATATATATCGTCTTGGGACATTTGCATGCTTGTATGGTCACCTAGATAGGCCACCTTTTTCTGCTACACTATCATGCTGGAATTGACATAGGAGAAACCTTTTTATTTTTCTTTTCTCCTTTCATTGAGGCTCAGGGTATTTGCAGCTCGTACGCGAGCAGGGAGTTTGGGATAGTGTAGTCAGGTTCTTGGATTTTGGGACAGGCAGGGCTTGATGGCAGGGTATTGCAGCAACCGCGGACGTTAGGCGGTTGACCGGAGGTTGCTTATGCATCAGATTGGGTATCAGGTCTCTAGTGGATGGAGTTTCCCACTATTTGTTTATCTTGCATCAGGTTGAGATCGGGTCTTTCTTTAGGGGATGGGTTTTCCCACTTTGATCAGAGTCATGATCCAGTCCTGCTGATTTACGATACTTATGTTACTGGTTACTGAGATATTTTCCTCGTGTGGGTCGCTCCCCACGAGTGCCACTCCGGAGTGCGCGGCAGACAGACTTTGAGTCCTTGAGACTCCTTTGCTTCGGTGTTATGCGTAGTCTGGCATACCCGTCGCGGCAGGCAGAGCAGGCAGTACCAGTGTTTACTGGTGGTCAGATTGGGTTTATTCAGGCAGGCATTTATTTTCTGAGGCATACTTTTAGTTGTTGGATCGGCATTTTAGAGGCATATTAGTGGTAGTTTTTCTTCCGGGGTCATATTCATAGCATACCACCTTTATTTTCTTTTGCCTCTGGTAGACCTAGTGGGCATGTCGGAGTTGAGGTTTTACCCATTAGGGGAGGCTACTGGTTTACTAGTAGTTTTCACCCCCATTCTCCTTTCCTCTTTTTCTTCCCCCTTTGTTTTGCAGTGTCTTCTGCGGGTGCTACTGGGCTTTCAGTGGCGGGTCGAGGAGAGAGGACGGCTGAGTAGATAGATCTCGAGGCAGGATGAGCGTGTTAGCTGGACTGTTGGTGTACCCATGTTTCCTCAGACGGTTGTACTTTTACCTTGGGACTGGCTTTTGCCAGCAGGTTGTATTTATTCTTGTGAGCTGGGAGAGACTGATGTATCATTTATACAGATGTATTGTATTTTATTTCCAGCTTCAGTCTGAGATGTATTAGTTTTAGTTCAGCTCTGTTTTTTTTATTGCTCTTTTATTATATCTCTTATATCTGAGCAGGTTACTGGCGCTTCGTTTACACGGGAAATACCGTGTGAACGGCGGATTTGTTGACGGGCCCGGGTTCTGGCTTACACCCGGGGCATGACAAACGGCCTCCGGCGCGCGCCACGCGTCCCCCCGCGGTTAGCGGGGGTAGGTACGGCCCGCCAACAGCGGGCTGACGCGTGGCCCGCACTCGAGTGGGCCGACAGCGCCGCCTGGCGCCTTGACGCGCGCGCGCCCCGACGCGGGCTTCCACGCCTCCGTGCGCCGCGCTAGCTGAGCCCACCAATAGGAAGCTGCCACGCGTCCCCTATAACGGGTCCACGCACCAATTTTTGGGTTCTGTGGACCGCGCCTTGTGCGCCGACCAACCGGGGCGCGACACGTGTCCCCCCGCTCTGGTCCATGCACCCAGCGCCTACCCGGTGAACCGCGCCTCAAACACCGACCAACCCTCGCCTGCCATGTGTCCCCACCGGCGGTCCATGCACCTGCCGCGCCTCCCCGTGGACCGAGCTGCGTGAGCCGACCAATGACAGGCCGCCACGTGGCTCAGGCCGGTCCACGGTCACTTCCCATGCACCGAAATTCCCCGAAAATTCCGGAAGCCCGTTTTTGGTCGTCCGGACTCCGAATTTAACAAGCAAATAGCCGTTTTCAAGCGTTTTTCCGCGCTGAATCCAAATCCAACCTCGGTTTGGCCCAAAACCTTTTCTAAAATTCAGAAAATGCAGCCGAAGGACAAATCAGCTAATAATGTCTCACAAGGTCTATCTGTGGCATCCCTTTGATGCACCATGGGCCAGACACACCAACAATAGGTGTTCTACACAGTGGATTCGTCGGAAAGGTTGCATGGGAAATCTGGACCACTACATCCTCCCCTACAAGAAAAAGTTTCGTCCTCGAAACAAAAGTCATACCTCAAGCCGGGGCCTCGAACAAGTGGGGGTAAGCGTCCATCATTGCTGACTCTAGCTCCCAAGTAGCCTCGCGCTCATTGTGGCTGCTCCAGAGGATCTTCACATAAGGGATGGCTTGGCTGCGCAACTCCCTAACCTCACGGTCCAAGATCCTCAATGGCCGCTCGACATAGCTCAAGTCCTCAGTGATCTCCAGTGGGGTGAAATCGATGATGTGCGACGGGTCATAAACAAATCTCCTCAGAGTCGATACATGAAAAACATCGTGAACACCTAAAAGTCTGGGAGGAAGTGCAAGCTTGTAGGCAACTGGCCCTAAGCGCTCCAATACCTCGAAAGGTCCAATATAACGAGAGCTCAGTTTCCCACGAATCCCAAATCTTCGAATCCCCTTCGAAGGCGAGACTTTCAAAAAGACATGATCGCCTACCTGAAACTCTAAGTCTCGCTGTCGGGTATCAGCATAACTCCTCTGTCGACTCTGGGCGGTCTCGAGATGTCGTCGTACCAATCTGACCTTTTCCTCCGCCTCTAATAGTAGATCAGGACCCAAAGTCTTCTTCTCACCCACGTCATTCCAATATAGGGGTGACTGACACTTTCGTCCATACAACGCTTCAAACGGAGCCATCTGAATGCTCGCTTGATAGCTGTTGTTGTACGTGAACTCAACTAATCCCAAGTGTCGGTACCACCCTCCTCCAAAGTCCGAAACGCATGCTCTCAACATATCCTCGAGGGTCTGAATATCTGACTGTCCATCGGTTTGTGGGTGGAATGCTGTACTAAATCGGAGCTGCGTCCCCAAGGCTGTCTGTAAACTCCTCCAAAAATGCGAGACAAACCTCGGGTCTCTATCTGATACGATGGAAACGGGTACCCCGTGCAATCTAACCACCTCAGCTAAGTACACCTGTGCCAGTCGCTCCATCGGCCAAGTCATCTGAACCGGTAAAAAGTGAGCGGACTTGGTAAGTCTATCCACGACTACCCAGATAGCATCCACTCCAGTCTGTGCTCTCGGCAAACCAGTGACAAAATCCATGGTAACATGTTCCCATTTCCATTCAGGGATTGGGAGACTCTGTAACTTGCCAGCAGGTACACGATGCTCAGCCTTTACTTGCTGACAAGTTAAACAGTGTGCTACAAATCTCCCAATGTCTCTTTTCATCCCATTCCACCAAAACTGTGCCCTGAGGTCCCTATACATCTTAGTCCCACCAGGATGAATGGTATACGGTGTATAGTGGGCCTCTCTCAAGATCTGCTCTCGAATCTCTGCATCTATAGGCACACAAGCTCGGTCCCTGTACCGCAGTACTTCCGAAGCATCAACTGAAAAATCCCCTGTCAACCCAGTCTGAATCTGCTCTCGAATCCTCATCAAGTGGGGGTCCTCACTCTGTCTCTCTCGAATCCTGTCCAACATAGTGGGCTGCACGACTAGAGACATAAGTCTAGCAGAGACCCCAGGGGATACAACCTCGAGCTCTAACCGCCTCATCTGCTCAAGTAATGGCGCCTGATCGGTGATCATCAAGGATAGACTCTGTACTGCTCTCCTGCTCAGGGCATCAGCAACCACGTTGGCCTTGCTAAGATGGTAGAGTATGTCCGCATCATAGTCCTTTAACAATTCTAACTATCTGCGTTGCCTCAAGTTGAGCTCCTTCTGTGTAAACAGATATTTCAAGCTCTTGTGGTCGGTGTAAATCTCGCAATGCTCCCCATACAGGTAGTGGCGCCACAACTTCAGTGCGAAAATTACTGCAGCTAGCTCCAAGTAATGGGTAGGGTAATTCTTTTTATAGTCCTTCAGTTGCCGAGAGGCATAAGCGATTACCCTACCCTCCTGCATCAGCACGCACCCAAGTCCACTGTGCGATGCATCACTGTAAATCACGTACCCTTTCCCCATAACTGGGAGGGAAAGGATAGGAGCCGACATCAATCTGTTCTTTAATTCCTCAAAGCTCCTCTGGCAATCCTCACTCCAGATAAACTTAATCCCTTTACGCGTCAGACGAGTGAGGGGTGTGGAGAGTTTCGCAAAACCTTCCACAAACCGACGGTAATATCCAGTCAAGCCCATAAAACTGTGGACCTCTGATACCGTCGTCGGTCGGGGCCAATCCTGGACTGCCTCAATCTTCGCCGGGTCTACTGCCACTCCTGCGGCTGAAATCACGTGGCCCAAAAAGACAACCTCCAGAAGCCAAAATTCACACTTAGATAACTTGGCATACAACTTCCTCTCTCTCAGAAGTTGCAGCACAATCCTCAAGTGCTCCTCGTGCTCCACATCGCTCCGGGAATAAACCAGGATATCATCAATAAAAACAACGACGAACCGATCCAGGTATGGTCGAAAAATCCTGTTCATTAAATCCATAAAAGCAGCAGGGGCATTTGTCAATCCAAAAGGCATGACGGTGAACTCATAATGCCCGTACCGCGTCCTGAATGCCGTCTTTGGGATGTCCTCGGCCTTCACCTTCAATTGGTGGTAACCAGACTGTAAATCAATCTTGGAGAAGACACAAGACCCTTGCAGCTGATCAAATAAGTCATCAATGCGCGGCAAAGGGTACTTGTTCTTGATGGTCACTTTATTCAGCTCTCGATAATCAACACACGGTCGAAGTGAACCATCCTTCTTCTTCACAAATAGCACCGGCGCTCCCCAAGGCGATACATTTGGTCTCGCAAAGCCTTTGTCCATTAAATCCTGAAGTTGCGCCATTAACTCTCGCAGCTCAGCCGGTGCCATTCGGTAAGGAGCCTTAGAGATTGGCGCAGTTCCTGGGACTACGTCAATCAAAAACTCAACCTCCCTATCCGGCGGCATACAAATCAGCTCTGGAGGAAACACATCCGGGAACTCGTGGACAATAGGGATATCCACGAGTCCCGGTGCCGCCGTAGGCTCCTTAACCACAGAAGCCAAAAAGGCCACACATCCACTGCGCATCATCTGCCTCGCACGGGAAGTCGAAACTACCGAGGCGAAGAAAGCACTCTGGCACCCCCTGTAAACAAACACCTCCTGGCCTGGCTCGCTAAAAGTAACTGTCCTCGCGGTGCAATCAATCGTCGCCAAATAGCGAGCCAGCGAATCCATCCCCAGTACAATGTCGAAATCTCGCAGCTGACTAAGGACCATCAGGTCCGCTGGCAAAATCCAAGACTCAACCTGTACTGGACAAGACCAACAACACTCCTCTACATGCAATGTATGATCAGGAATCTGTACCTCTAATGCATGTGGCAACCGACCTAACTCTAGTCCATGAGATGATGCAAATGATATACTGATAAAAGAATGTGATGCACCGGTATCAAATAAAGTGCGAGCTCTAGTACCGAAAAGTAAAATGATACCTGCCACCACGTGGTCGGCTGCCGAGGAGTCCTTCACTTGGGCGGCATAGACCCGCCCGCTCTGAGCCGATGGTCGGTTATCTGCAGGGTGGGAAGAAGGAGCCCTGCTCGCTGGAGCATAGGGCCGCTGCTGGGGCACCGAAGGGACTGACGCTGAGGAAGGAGCCGGCGATGTCGAAAAAGGGCAAGTAGCTCGCAGATGACCTGTCTGCCCGCATCTGAAACAGCGACCGTGCCTCAAATCACAAGTATCAGAGGGGTGCTGACCCCTGCAGAAAACACACCCAACTGTAGACCGGGGCTGCCTCGACAGCTGCTGCTGCTGCCTCCGCCGCTGTGACCCCTGCTGTCGTGACTGCGACCTCTGCCGCTGCGAGTGCTGCTGCTTTCGCTGGGGCTGGGGCTGCTGCTGCTGCTGTGGGGGCCTCTAGGATCCCCCAGGCCCTCGCCGCTCCGAACGCCCACGGCCCGTAAACTGAGGCGGTGGCGGTCGGGGCGGCCTCCATGAACTGGCCTGTCCCCCATCGTCCGGCGCTGGTCGCTTCCTCTCAGAACTCTGAGCGACCAAGCCTCCACGTCTAGCGACAACGTGATCTCCCCTCTCAACCCACTGTGCATGATCCACTGCCTCTGCCAAAGTCTGAAGCCTTTGGGCATGCACCAAGGTATAGATCTCTGGGCGCAGACCCGTCTCAAAGAGCTCCACCTGGTGCAGTCCATCCCTGGCAACATAGGGTACGCAGTTGAGCAACTGCGTGAACTCCTGGAAATAGTCCCACACTGTCCGGTCACCCTGCTGAAAATTCTTCAAATCATCTTCTAGCTTTTTCTTCACGCTCGTGGAGAAATAAGTATCCAGAATCATCCGTCTAAACTCTGACCAAGATAGTTGTCGGGTAATCTGGAACTCCAAAGGCTCAACCCGACGCCACCAGGCATCTGCATCCCCCTCTAGACAATGTACTGCCATATGCACTCTGAATCTTTGGTCAATAAAGAAGTCCCGAAACAACTTCTCCATTGCTGCTAGCCACGATCCTATATCCCATGGGTGAGTGCTCCGCCTAAAGAACCTAGGTGGTCCTCGCTGACAAAACTGGGTGAGTTTGTCAGCAAACTCCTGCTCCTCCGCTGGGGTCAATGGCCTGATCACTCCCTGAGCCCCACTGCTCGACGACGGTGCCGTAGGGACTGGTGGAATAGCCGGCGGTACAACTGGTGGTACATGGGCCTCTACAGTAGTAGGGGGAGGTGCCCCAACCTGGGCGAGCAACTGTTTAAACCTCTGCTCCTGTCGGCGGTGACTCTCCGCCAATTGGGCCACCATAGCCCTCAGCTCACTAATCTCAGAAGACCCCGACTGCTCAGGCTCCTCCGGGGGTGTAGGAGTACCCCGGGTAGGGATCTGCCGCCTAGGAGGCATCCTGCCACACAAGAAACCACGGGTCAGTAAACAAAACCACTCTCGACCCAATCCAGCGAAAGTCATGGACATCCTCCTATTTCTGTAACCTTATGTTGTCTGCAGCCAACATAATAGTCCACCAGAAATAGGATATGCCAGTCCCTCTCCACTCATAGGAAGAGTTTAATAATAATAAATTGCCAACTTTCGCAAAATATCACGTCACTCACGCTCTGCCATCCTATGGTCTGCGAAAAGCCTGGGGTTTCCTAAGTCCCAACTGACCTATCCCTAAGCTCTGATACCAACCTAATCTGTCACGCCCCGGGTGTAAACCAGAACCCGGGCTCGTCCACAGATCCGCCGTGCACACGGTATTTCCCGTGTACACGAAGCGCTGGTAACCTGCTCAGATATAAAGATATAATAAAGGAGCATAAAACAGAGCTAAACTAAAACTAATACATCTCAGACAAATGCTGGAAATAAAAGTACAATAAACTCTCATAAATATACATGTGTCTCTCCCAGCTCACGAAATAAATACAACCAGCTGGCCGAAGCCAGACCCAAAATAAACGAAAATACAACCGTCTGAGTGTACAGGGGATACATCAAAACTACTAAACTCGATACCGGGGAAGCAGCTATCTAATCAGCGATCCTCTTACCTCGATCCTGGGAAGAGGGTCCGCAACTCCTGCAGAAGACTCTGCAAAACAAAGGGGAAAAGAAAAGGATAACAGTGGGGGGGGAGGGGTAAGAACTATTATAAAAACAGTAGCCTCCCCAAGTGGGTAGACCTCAAACTCATACATGCCTACTAGGACTACTAGAGGCGAAGAATAGAACAAGGGTGGTAAGCACTAAATTTGACAACTGATAAAAGTTACCACTAATATGCCTCTAAGATAATAAGCTAAAAGAATAGCTAAATGCATGCATCAGAGTATAACTATGCCTGCCTGGGTAACCCAATCTAGACACCGGTGAACACCGGTACTGTTTGCTATGCCTACTAACTCACAACTCAGCTGCGGGGTGCAGACCGGTTCCTGACCGACACGGTCCCATCCCAAGGGCAACAGACCGGCTCCTGACCGGCACGGTCACAAATACACACACTTCGGAGTGGCACTCGAGGGGAGCGACCCTCACGAGTGAAATAAGTCGCCATAAGTAACCTGATATAGTAGGATTGGATCAAGGCTCTAATTAAGTGGGAAAACCCATCCCCTAAAGAAGTCTCGATCCCCTATCCCCAAATCTGATGCATTAATAACAGCCCGGTCAACCGCCCGAAATCCGCGGTTGCCGCAAATACCCTGTCCTCAAACCTACCTATGCCACAAGTATAGTATTCCCAATGTACTAGTAAGCATTCCTATAAGCATGATTCTACATTTCCTGATGATAATTTCATGCAAGGTGAATACTAAAATAGCAATCATAACTGATGCAAGTATTTATCTGCTTATGCATTTTAATCCAACAAGCATGCAAGTATTTATGCAATCATCAACTCATGCAAGTATTCATCCTCATATGCATTTTAGCCTTTCATACATGCATTACTCCAATAAGCCTTGTGGGTAGCCCAATTTAAGAGGTTCACAACGATAACCTACCTCGAGCGCTAAATCCTGGTCCCCAAAGGTGAAGTCCACGCTCGGCCAAAACAATCTCCACAACACTGCACAACATTCCCCAAAGGAAAAGAATACATAAATTAATCATACAAGGCTCTAAATCTGCCCAAACAATAACAACCCAGAGTTTTCCTGTTTTCACCTGCGAAAAATGCCCGGAAAAATCCAAGATAAAAACTGTCGCGATCCTCGCGACGAGTCGAAACGAGTACCTGCACGTTCAAAACCGAGTTTCCTACGCTGAGATACAAATTTTGTAAGGGAAACACCCCAAAGAAAACTGCACAGAATTTCAGCATCCAAGAACTCAGGGGGAAGAGGATTTTCACCTTTGAAAAATATTCAGAAAATTCCTAGAAAATTCGAGGGCATTCCTTGCGTCGTGTAGATGAAAAACGCCTTCTGGCATGCCTCGATCCGATGCCTGTGCGCGAAGATACAGCTAGAACACCGCAGTGCTGTCCAAAAATCCGCGAAGAAAAGTGGGTCAAATGGAAGCTCGGGAAACTCCAAGGTCAGCACGGAAAACGAGGAAACTCAAAACACAGAAGTTGGAGTCCTACCTATCGTGAGTCCAACGGCGTGAGAATTGCCTACATCGGAGGTCGGGGTGAGTCGGGGGAGTCCGCGCACCGAAAAGGGATGAAGCGGGTCGCCGGTGAACAAGCGTCGTGCCACGCCGAAAAATCGCGAACCTCGGGATGCGTGCCGCCAAAAATTGTAGGGATCCAGCCAAGTGAGAGCACTGAGAGAGGAAAAATTCTCCTGAAGAGGCAACTGCGAAAAGAAGTCTAAAAAGCCTAAAAGAAAAGCAAGGAAGCCTATTTATAGGCCCAGCCCAACACTGTGTTGGGCCGGATTCGGGCGCGAAATTCGGGCACCCGAATCCGCCAACACGGGTCGCAGCTATCCCGTCCGACGCGCCCGGATTCCTGCGGTGCTGCCACGTGTACATGTAACACGGGACAGCGGTGCAACGGCCTCCGGCGCGCGCCACGCGTCCCCCCGCGGTCAGCGGGGGTAGGTACGGCCCGCCAACAGCGGGCTGACGCGTGGCCCGCACTCGAGTTGGCCGACAGCGCCGCCTGGCGCCATGACGCGCACGCGCCCCGAGGCGGGCTTCCACGCCTCCGTGCGCCGCGCTAGCTGAGCCTACCAATAGGAAGCTGCCACGCGTCCCCTACACCTGGTCCACGCACCCGCTTTTGGGTTCTATGGACCGCGCCGTGTGCGCCGACCAACCGGGGCGCGACACGTGTCCCCCTGCTCTGGTCCATGCACCCCGCGCCTACCCTGTGAACCGCGCCTCAAAAACCGACCAACTCTCGCATGCCATGTGTCCCTGCTAGCGGTCCATGCACCTGCCGCGCCTCCCCGTGGACCGAGCTGCATGAGCCGACAAATGACAGGCCACCACGTGGCTCAGGCCGGTCCACGGTCACCTCCCATGCACCGAAAATCCCCGAAAACTTCTGGAAGCCCGTTTTTGGTCGTCCGGACTCCGAATTTAACAAGCAAATAGCCGTTTTCAAGCATTTTTCCGCGCTGAATCCAAATCCAACCTCGGTTTGACCCAAAACCTTTTCTAAAATTCGGCAAATGCAGCCGAAGGCCAAATCAGCTAACAATGTCTCACAAGGTCCATCTGTGGCATTCCTTTGATGCACCATGGGCCAGACACACCAACAATAGGTGTTCTACGCAGTGGATTCATCGAAAAGGTTGCATGGGAAATCTGGACCACTACAAAATAGGCTCGGGAAAAGTCCAAAAAGGTAGTGAAAAGGGCCTATTTATAGGCCTCAACCTGAAAAATCACAAAAAAAAATGAAGTTGGGCTTTTGGGCCCCAAATTCGGGCGCCCGATCGATTCGGGTTGCTACAATGTTGGGCCCGGCCCAACATTGTGCGCGCCCGAATCGCCCAGGTGCTGCCACGTGGCCCGGCAAACAGGGAACAGCCGCGCGGGCTACCCAGATGCGGCCACGTGGCCTCCACCCGGTCAAAGGGGTGGTTGGCGCCCGCCAATGTGCGGGCGCCACGTGTCCAGCCCGGGGAACCCGCCGACCGGTCGCCGCCTCTCCGGTCGCGCCGCCTGTCCCTCACGCGCGCACGCGCCCAGAGGCGCCGGCGCACCCTTCCGTGCGCCGCGCCTGATGAGCCCGCAAATCACGTGCCGACACGTGTCCCCTGCACCGGGTCCACGCACCCTACTTCGAGATTCCGTGGACCGCGCCGCGTGCACCGACCAACCGGGGGCTACCACGCGTCCCCCGCCCTGGTCCATGCACCTCCGCGCCCGCTCAGTAGACCGCGCACCTTGAGCCCGCCAATCAGGCGACGCCACGTGTCCTTGTGCCGGGTCTGTTCACCCAGCCGCGACGATCTGTGGACTGAGCGCTGAAAACCGGCCAATGACGGCCGCCACGTGGCATGCCGGCGGTCCACGGCCTCTCCGATGCACCAGAATCCGCTGAAAACTTCCGGGAGTCCATTTTTGGGCATACGGACTCAGAATCAAACGAGCAAATAGCCGTTTTCAAGCGTTTTCCCGCGCTAAATCCAAATCCAGCCTCTGTTTGGCCAAAAACCTTTTCAAAATTTCGGCAAATGTAGTCGAAGGCCAATAAAGCTAAAGATACCCCACAGGGTCCATCTGTGGCATCCCTTTGATGCACTATGGGCCAGACACATCAACACTAGGTGTTCTACACAATGGATTCACCGGAAAAGTTGCATGGGATTTTGAACCACTACATCCTCCCCCACTAAAAGGACGTTTCATCCCCGAAAAATAGAAAACAAAACAGGCGTACGTCAACCGGAAGTCTCGAACAGAAAGGGATAGGTATCTCTCATCACCGTCTCTAGCTCCCAAGTAGCCTCACGCTCCTCGTGATTGCTCCACAAGATCTTCACATACGGAATGGCCCGGTTGCGCAATTTCCTCACCTCACGAGCAAGAATTCGCAACGGGCACTCCTCATATCCAAGATCCTCGCCGACCTCCAAGAAAGTGAAGTCAATCACGTGCGAAGGGTCGAAAGCATATCTCCTCAGAGCCGAGACGTGGAAAACATCATGAACTCCGGCCAGGCGTGGAGGAAGGGCAACTCTGTAAGCCACAGGGCCAACTCTGTCAAGTACCTCGAAGGGTCCAATAAAGCGGGGACTGAGCTTCCCATGAACTCTAAATCTCCAGACCCCTTTCGAATGCGAGACCTTCAAAAAGACATGATCACCAATCTGAAACTCTAGGTCTCGCCGTCGAGTATCAGCGTAGCTCCTCTGACGACTCTGGGATATCTCAAGATGTCAGCGACCTAGTCTGACTTTCTCCTCAGCCTCCAATAGTAAATCCGGTCCCAAAGTCCTCCTCTCACCCACGTTACTCTAATACAAGGGCGACCGACACTTGAGTCCATACAACGCCTCAAACGGAGCCATCTGAATGCTCGTCTGATAGCTGTTGTTGTACGCAAACTCAACCAATGTTAAGTGTCGGTACCACCCCCCTCCAAAATCCATAACGCACGCTCTCAACATGTCCTCGAGGGTCTGTATGGTGCGCTCGGACTGGCCATCAGTCTGTGGGTGGAATGCAGTGCTAAACCTGAGCTGGGTCCCCAAGGCTGACTGTAGACTCCCCCAAAAGTGTGATACAAACCTCGGGTCCCTATCTGATACAATCGAGGCAGGTACACCATTTAGCCTCACCACCTCATCCAAATACAACTGTGCAAGTCGTTCCAACGGCCAAGTCATCTGTACAGGCAAGAAGTGTGCAGACTTGGTGAGTCTATCCACGATAACCCAAATCGCATCGGCTCCACTCTGCGCCCTTGGCAGTCCTGTGACGAAATCTATAGTGATGTGATCCCACTTCCACTCGGGAATCGGAAGACTCTGCAACTTGCCAGCAGGAACCCGATGCTCTGCCTTCACTTGCTGACAAGTTAAACAGTGAGCCACAAATCTTCCAATGTCCCGCTTCATTCCGGACCACAAAAAATGTGCCTTAAGGTCCTTATACATCTTAGTACCACCTGGATGAATGGTATAAGGTGTATAATGAGCCTCTCTCAAAATCTGGTCTCTGATCTCAGGATCTGTAGGCATACACACTCAGTCCCTGTACCGCAGTACTCCCAAGCTATCCACTGTAAAATCCCCTATCTGATCTGTCTGAATCTGTGATCTAATCCTCATCAAATGGGGGTCCTCACTCTGTGTCTCCCTAATCCTGTCCAACAGAGTGGGCTGCAAGACCATAGACATGAGTCTAGCAGAGACCCCAGGGGATACCACCTCAATCTGTAGCCGCCTCATCTGCTCAACTAGCGGTGCCTGTTGTGTGATCAACATGCTCAAACTCTGCACTGACCTCCGACTCAAAGCATCTGCTACAACATTGGCTTTGCCGGGATGATAAAGGATGCTTACATCATAGTTGTCACGACCCGGGTGTAAACCAGAACCCGAATTCGACAACAGATCCGCCATATATGTAGTATTTTCCACATATACGAAGCGATACAATAACTCAAGCAACTAGGTGTAGTGTACAAGAGAATATATAGCCACAAAAAGTGGCTCAGAGCGAGGAATGAACATAAACTACTGCATAAACAAACACCACTAAACAGACAATACTACTAAATAACCACCACCAAACAAACCTCCACCACTAAGAATAAACTCCAATCAAGACTACAAAATCCAATCCATGATGAAAGATACAACAACTCAACTGAAATGAACTATAGACATACAACCACAAGGCTTTCCCAAACATAAACAACATAACACCAAACCCAACAACTCTCCAACAAATATAATAAGAGCAACTCCAAAACATCTCTAACAACAACACCAAAAGAATACAACTCTGGGACTGACATAAATACATAAAGCTGGCTCCAGCCAGACCAAATATACAGTAGTCGGGGTACATAAAAAAAACTGAAAGAAATAAATAAACTATAGGGCGACCTCTATCAGAACCATCGGGGTGGAGCTCTATCTAGTCCGCGACTCCCTTGCCGCGCTCTGCCTGTATCGCTGCTCCAGAAGAGATCACTAGGGAGCAACAACGGGTGTGAGAACTACTAACAGCAGTCCTCAGTGGGTAAATCATCGAACCTCCGACCTACCCACCGAGTCTACCATAAGGGCAAAGTAGGTGATAGTAAGAAGAATAACAGTAATAGCTGAAAAGGAAACTACTCTACTATGCCCAAAACCAACTGAATAATGTCAAGAGTATGCATGAATGAATGTATCACGACCCTCGTGTACCAATAATGTCTCCAACTGTATGATCTCAAATAGACACATGCATGCCTCATAAAAAGACAACTACTGAGCTATATGATATCCTCAACTGTATGAATCTCAAATATGTATATATATATATATATATATATATATATATATATATATATATATATATATATATATATATATATATATATATATATATATATATATATATATATATATATATATATATATATATATATATATATATATATATATATATATATATATATATATATATATATGTATGCATAACTCATAGAAAGACAACTACCGAGGTATATGATATCCTCAACTGTATAAATCTCAAATATGTATATATGTATGCATCATGGAAAGATAACTGCCAAAGTATAACCCAATCACATGGCCCTATATAGGCCCAGGCTTGCCTGTATAAATCAATCTCAATAGAACCCCTCACCATCGTGTATCAACGACGTGGCATCACCACCGTGTATCAACGGCGTGGCATCACCACCGTGTATCAACGGCATGGAATCATACTCAAGTATCAATCTCTCTCACCGGTATACCATCCCGGTCTCGCCTACTCCAGAGTGGCACTCGATGGGCGCGACCCACTCGAGTCAATAAGTAACCCATGTCCAACAGCTCTGTCGAGTATCTCAGTCAATCAGGCAAAAGTCGACACTATGCTCAAAGTGGAGACTCACTCAATCCACAATGTAAAACCCAGCCCCAACTGATGCATAACACTAATCGGTCCAACCACCCATAGTTCGCGGTTGCCGAAACAATAACCCGAGTCGATAATCTGGTGCTATCCTACCTGACTCAACAAAATAGCTATACTATTCCTATCCCCGCTCTCTAACCAGAGCCATAATAGCATAAGAGGAAAGAAACGGGTTTTCTCCTAAGTTTGATTCCAACATGAATAGTATAGCATGAATAAAAGAGATATGGCCTATCTATATGTCTAGATATCAAGGAATAGTTCTCACACATGATCAATATAGTTTTCAGCAAGAAACTTAAATATAAGCATGATTAAACCCATATAGATAGTAAGCATCACACAAGTTTGCACTTTTGGTTGAGTCGACTTGTAGGCCGCAATTTCGATGTGCTCAACAACCCACCTGCTAGCTCAGTAAACTGGAATTAGTTGCAAAGATTTTCAGCGACCAAGGTATGTTGTTCGATGCTTCTCCAACAACTCGTAATATGCCTTGAGCTTCCTGTTGGAAAGAATTACTATAAAGACATTACAACTTGCCCGGGTTCCATAGACTTGCATCAATAGAGAAAACTCATGATCTAATATATATATCTAGTAACTCTATTACCTCAGCCCCACATTTGTTTCCTTAGGTTTCCAATTAATGTCAAATTACCAAAGAGTTTACAACAACTAAAATCACTCTTTTCATAAGTCCAAGAAAAGAACACCTTACTACCCCGAATTTTCGATGTGGAAATATAAGCTGAGGTTCAACTTGCAATAACTTCCAATGGAAACACCTTTACATGCTGAACCCAAAAGTAAACTTGTTCATCTTGCACCTAAGATTATACTCATCCTTTAAAATTGACCACCTCAAGTACACTTAACCACGAAATTATATAAAACCCTCAATTTACTATAAATGCCATTCAAACATACATGCAGATTTTCAACAGCAAAAGGGCTGAAAGGAACTTAGATATGGTGTATCAATTCTTATCCAAATTTCATGATTAAGGTATCAATTTGTTCCTCTTGAATTCTAGAAGATAACCCAATTTAAATTTTCACATTCCACCAAGAGAGCAAAGAGAAATCCTAAATTTACCACATGCTGTCCAAAATTGGAATCTGAATAAAGGGCTTCAAAGATGATGAAATTTACCTATTTTAGAGCAAGATTTAGTCCTCCTTTTCAACACAAAAAGTGTGGATCTCTGAGTCTGGGTGAAAAGCCCCGAAAATGAGCTTAAAATTCCACTTCTTCAGTCCTAGGGAGCAAAAACACCATGCATAACTCAAAACTAGTTTTAAAATCTCAGCTGTGCACAAGAGTCCCAGAAATGGTTTAATTTACTTATCTTAGAGCCCAAATTTGAGGATCTAGAAAATACAAAAATTGTAGGTATAGAAGTCCTGAAAATATCCCAACAAAAATCAACTCAAAATTCCATTTGTGCACCCTAGGGGAATAAAAACACTAAACTCTGCTCCGAATCCTCCACAGAAACTAAGTGTCTCAACGATTGCTATATTTACCTAGTTTAGAGCTTAAATTAGGTTCCCTCTTCAATATGAAAGTTGTAGATTTGGAAGTTGTGAAGAGAACACTACAAAAATGGCCCAAAAACTCCTCTCCTACAGCTCGGGAGCCCTCCTGGAAGAAAACGTGACGTAGTGGGATGCTCAAACAGCAATGACCAAGCTTCACAAATGAGGGTTTCCATGGTGGAGAAGAAGAAGATGATGGCTCTATCTTGGACTCCCAAGTAGCTAAGAAGTATAAGATGTCCTAAAGAGAAGCCCCATGCCAAATAGCCCTCTTAAATAGCCTTAACCAGTTCCAAAATTGGGCTTGAGGTGCACTACAACACACTTCACCAACTCCCCTCTCACACCCATCCCCCTTGCACCAGATCCGGTGCAAGGGGGCCCCCTTGCACCAGATCCGGTGCAAGGGGGCCCCCTTGCACCAGATCCGGTGCAAGGGGGGGTCGGACCAAATGGTCCGACCGACACCAGGCGCGCGGGCGTGGCGACAGTGCAGCCCGACCCACACGCACGGGGGCGCGCCACGCGCGCGCGCGCATGCGCGGTGCGTGTTTGCCCGGTGCACCGCTCGTGCACCGGCCCCGCGATCGCCCACCTGGACCCGGTGCACGCCTCCGCATGCACCGCGCTGCACCGGCCGGTGCATGGCTCGTGAGCCGGCCGCCGTGAGCCCGGTTCACAGCTCCCCGTACACCCAAACACACCACTTAGCTCCCAAAAACCCAGAAATAGTGTATTTCGCACTGAGTCCATTTTTCTCGTCCATTTGACGAACCGAGGGTCCCAACACACCGAAAAAGTATACTCAAAGATCTCCAAACCATAACTGTACAACCACCGCACTTTCGTGCATTTCCTTTATGCAGATTTTCGCACCTGATCTGATTTTCGCGTCCTTTTCGCACACAGACAACTCTAACACGCCCAAAATGTGCCAACGAGCTACCAATCCACTAGTAACTCAACTCACAAGAATTCAGGTCTTCACAATAGTCCTTTAGTAACTCCAACCACCGGCGTTGCCTCAAATTCAGCTCCTTTTGAGTAAACAGGTACTTCAAACTCTTATGATCAGTGTAAATCTCGCAGTGCTCTCCGTAGAGGTAATGCCGCCACAACTTCAGCGCGAACACCACAACTGCAAGCTCCAAATCATGAGTAGGGTAATTCTTCTCATAATCCTTTAATTGCCGTGAAGCATAAGCATTACCCTACCATGCTGCATCAAAACACATCCCAACCCGCTGTGAGAGGCGTCGCTATAAATCACGAATCCATCGCCCATCACTGGCAGTGCCAAAACTGGTGCTGAAATCAATCTCCTCTTCAGCTCCTCAAAACTCTGCTGGCACTGCTCAGTCCAAACAAACCTTGTCCCCTTCCTAGTCAAACTGGTCAGGGGGGTAGAGAGCTTCGCAAAGCCCTCTACAAACCGACGGTAATAGCCTGCCACATGTGACGACTAACCTTGAGTTTGCTTGAACTTGTTATCCGTTTGAACTTTGAACATAACTCTGAACATTGACATATGAAACTTAGATAACATTTGAAGATATGAAAATTCTGATTGTCTATACTTGTACATATCTAATTTCAAATATCATGTGTGAATAATCTCTCTGGTTATTTATTGAATTGAATTCTTGACGTACTTATCTTTTTCTTCTGTCAAGAATTTTCTTTTGTAGAGAGAACAAGATTTGAAGACTCCTTGTTTGTGTTTAAGTCTAGAGTTTGTCTTAGGAGTTAAATCTTGTATTCATTTTTTTTTGGATCGTTCATGCGTATTTTTGTTGTATGGTGATAGCAACAAAATTCGTTTTTCTTTATTCTTTTGTGGATTGTATGTTTTATCACGAAACCGCCAAAGGGGAAAATTGTTAAGGATTTTGTTTTGACGTATTTCGTGAAGTTGAAGATTGAAGATGAAGGCTTGTTAATCATATACGTCAATCTAAAAAAGAATGGATTCAAATGTTTAGGTACATTCAACTAAATAATTTTTGATGATTTGAATACGTTCTTATAGTTTGGAAACACTTTGGAATATCTTCTATGTCTTAAAAGTCAAAAACTGGACATTCTGGGTGTTCAGGATCCAGATCAGGTGCATCCAGTCTGGACCCCGAACATAGTTGTGTTCATGCGAAATTCCAGTCCGGATCATCGTCTATTCAGTCCGGACCCCGAACATGGAATTTCCTGTTTGGCATGAACAGTCTGGATCAGACTTATTTCAGTCCAGACCGTCGTCCTAAAAAATCTATTTTCGACTGTTTTTGATTTTTATCTCTTTCCAAATCTGTTTCTAGTCTATAAATAGACCTAAAAGTTTATCTTTTAGGGTATCCAAAAAGGGATCAAAGGTAAGAAAAATAAATTCACATATAGAGAAGAAAAGGTAAACACATTCTATTTTAGGTTTTCTTCTTCTATATTTATTTTTTGAAGAATCAAATCGATGAATACTTAGATGGTATTTCCTTGTCTATCTATAATGATCTAAGTATTCAAATATCATCACCACCAAAATCAATGATTTCCGAAAGGAAGATCGGCGCGTCCATTCGCGTGGCCTTGTGGATTCAAGGTGAACGACTTTGTGGATTCGGAGTTAGGTGTGTTCGTGGATTCGACATGCTACATTGGTGACCGTGGATTCGGTTGAAGACTTCGTGGATTCGAAGTCGAACTTCGTGGATTCGAAGTCCGACGCTTTCGTGGATTCGAAGAGCGTTGAGGACTGCGGAGAAGATCTACTCGGAGCGTACGGTAAATGTTGAGTCGTGTGTGTGCGTTATATCACCTTGTACGTGTTTTAATCTTAGTGAATTTTCCCATGTGATCGGTCCCGTGGTTTTTACTCTTGGATTGGAGTTTTCCACGTAAAATCTCCCCGTGTTATTTTTATTTTCCGCATTGGGTTATTTTTACGCAAAGATTTTGGTGATTTTATTGTTTACACCTATTCATCCCCCTCTAGGTGGTTTTTCTCCTATTTAGATCCTTTATCTCATAACCCACAATGTGAGAACAAATGTATACTTGTATGGATATCTAGATAGACTAATTTTCTTACTGCTACACTATCATGTTGGAATATGACTTAGGAGAAAACTTGGTATTTCACTTCTACTCTCCTTGTATGATATATGTTGCTCGGGGTTATGATCGTTAGTTTGGGGGTAGTGTAGTTGAGATTATCGAGTTCGGGTGGGATAGCACCGGATTGTTGAATCATGGGATGTTCGGAGATCGCGGATTTTGGGCAGTTTGACCGGTTGTTGATTTTACATCAGGTTGGGGCCGGGATGTCATTAGTGGATAGAGTCCTCCACTTTGAGCATAGTTCTGACTTTTGCGTGCTTTATTGATACTTGGGTATGATTCCACATCGGCGATACACGGTAGTTATTGTGATCGATGGTGATGGCAGAGTAGGCGAGATCGGGTTTATACAGGTCTATGATATTGATACTTGGGTATGATTCCACATCGACGATACACGATAGTTAGTGTGACCGATGGTGATGGCAGAGTAGGCGAGACCGGGTTTATACAAGTATATGATATTGATACTTGGGTATGATTCCACATCGGCAATACACGGTAGTTAGTGTGACCGATGGTGATGGCAGAGTAGGCGAGACCGGGTTTATATAGGTCTATGATATTGATACTTGGGTATGATAGTGTAACCGATGGTGTTGGCATCGCGGGCGGGACCGGGTTTTATACAGGTCCATTAGATTGGGTTTATCTCGATAGTTATCATTCACTAATGCATGCATATACGATTATCATTACTCATTGTAGCATTAGAGGCATTGTCACGCCCCGGGGTCGAAACTGCGACCCGGGCTCCCCAACAGATCCGCCACCTATGCCAAACCCCGCATAGGCGAAGCGTCTGCAAGAAAAGTACTATAGCTAACAGATATCAGAGCTATAAATGAAAATCTGCTGTATAACTAAAATCAACCACTGTACAACTGGAAATAATACAACAATGTCCATCTCCCAAAAATGATAATGATACAATATCCTCATATACAAAACTCAAAACTCAACAGGGAGATATCTCCAATAAATACATCAGTGTACAGGCTCTCAATACATATCATATCCTCACTACATGAGTCTCTCAAAAGAGGAAAACAAAATAGCCAATCTACTGCAGGTCTCCTCTGAAGGGGGGTACCGCTACTCTCCAACGACGGGTAGGGATCTAGCTCGTGACTCCCTCGCCTCAATCAACAACCGCAAAATCAGCAACACCCGCTAAGACTCTGCAAAACAAAGAAGAGAAAGAAAAAAGGAGGGGGAAAACCCCCAAAAGGTGTGAGAACTACACCAAAAAGGGAATTCTCAGTGGGTACCACCGCCAGACCCGACGGTCTGCCCACTAAGTCCTCAAGAGACATAAAATAACCAAAGAAGTGGGAACTGAACAAGAACGCTGATGTCACCTAACAGCTACCAAGCCTCCATCTAAATGCTCAAGAGGGGAGAATCAAAGAATGGTATGCAACCACTAGCACATGAAGTGCACAATCGACCCAATCGAGCTGACTGCCACATCTGGTCCAGTCAAACCTGCGCCCCACCTACGACCACCTCCCGCTGACGGGCAGGAATTACGTAGGGCGTCCAAACGGACTAACTCGCTATCGAGTAGTGGCTCATGCAGGCTATAGTCAAAATCCACACTCTCTCTCTCACAGAACGGATAGCCTCAAGATCACCAAACCTCTCGAACAACGGTCGACTAACTCACAACGACCTCGGGACCACCGTCAATCCCCAAACGGTTCCCAACAACACTAGCACTGGTCTAAACACAGCTACTAGACTCCACTCGGTCCCCCTGACACGAGTGCAACAATAAAGTAAATGCCTGTAACGACCTCAATCTGGTGCCACTAGTAAAACTGGTACTGTCTGCTGTGCCTGACAAATCGGGTATTGTAGTGGCCCAAATTCCCATGCAGCGTTCTTCCGATGAATCCACTGTTAGAGCACCTAGCGTTGGTGTATCTGGCCCATGGTGCGTCAATGGGATGCCACAGATGGACCCTGTGTGTTATTATTAGCTGTGTAGGCCTTCGGCTGAGTTTGCCGAAATTTCGGAAAAGAATTAGGCCCAACAGAGGTCGGAAATGGATTCAGCACGGAAAAACGCTTGAAAACGGCTATTTGCTTGTTTATTTCTGAGTCCGGATGCCCAAAAACGGACTCCCGGAAGTTTTCAGTGGAAAATGGTGCATGGGAGGGGCCGTAGACCGCCGGGATGCCACGTGGCGGCCTGTCATTGGCCGGTTCAGGATGCGCGGTCCACAGAGCTGCGCGGCGGGGTGCACAGACCCGGCGCATGGACACGTGGCACCGCCTGATTGGCGGGCGCAAGGCGCGCGGTCTACCGGGTGAGCGCGGCGGTGCATGGACCAATGCGGGGCCACGTGGCAGCCTCCGGTTGGTCGGTGCATGCGGCGCGGTCCACTGAATTCCTGTTGAATGCGTGGACCGGGTGTAGGGGACGCGTGTCGCCCTCTGGTTCGCGGGCGCACCGTGCGCGGCGCACGGAGTCGGGGTCGGTGCCTCGGGGCGCGTGCCCACGTCGGGGCCATGCCGCGCGCCCGGCGCGGCCGCCGACCGGTCAGCGGGTCAACCGGGGTGGACACGTGTCGCCCGCTGATTGGCGGGCGCCAACCGCCTCACTGTGCGGGGGCGGGCCACGTGGCAGCCTGCGGGTGGGCCGAACAGCTGTTTGCTGTTCGGCGGGCCACGTGGCGGCTCCTGGTGGATTCGGGCGTGAACAGTGTTGGGCCCGGCCCAACACTGTAGCCGCCCGAATGTTCCGGGCGCCCGAAATTTTGGGCCCAAAGCCCATTGACTTGTTTTTCCGGGCTGTTTCGGGTGAGGCCTATAAAAAGGCCTCAAGGGGCCTCGTTTTGAAGCTTTTCCCGAAAGCTTTTCACTTGGAGCCCTTCACCAAAGTTGTTTCTCTCCCTCTTGTGCACCTTTTGGCGGAAGCTCAGGATTTTTGGAGGCCGCGACGACGGCGACTTCTGCATCGGGGTGCGGAGTGACGATCTACTGTTGGAGGCCCATTTCCGTCGCAGTTTAGTCCGGGAGGTCTACCGGGCTACTCCGACATTATTTTTGGACGATTTCTGCGGTGACGGTTTCGTAAGAGGTAAATCTACATTTTTCGTGTTGGACACTTTTTCTGGATCCGAGCTTTTCTTGGGGTTCTGGGTACATTTTTAACCCCCTTTGCGACTGTTGGTTGATTTGGACAGCACCTACTTGTCGGATTTTTATCTCCTCATCCGGACATCGGAATTCGACATTTCAGGACTCTATCGACATCTACTCTTCGCGAGGATCGCCGTCATATTTTTATTGGAATTTTTGGAGGAAGTTTTTCAGGTGAAAATTTCGTGTTAGTGGGACTGTTCACCACAGTTTTTGGGGAATGTGGAATTTGTGTGAATTAAAGTGTAATTTTGGTGTATGTTTGTACCCAGGAGTTTGTGAGCACTTCTACCGTGATGTTGGCTTGGTGGGATTTGTGATTTGACAGTTGTGGGCTTTCTCAGCTGTGCCATTTTGGACAGTTAGCACTTTCAGGTGGGTGACCTTGCTTCCAAGAACTCTGGACTGTGTACTAATTCTATGTGTGTAGGATCATGCATGTTAGAAATTGGAGTATTAGCATGTGTAAAACTGTATGTTGTATCTTGTATATCAGTTGTTGAATCTTTTGATTCCGGCACTATGTTAAGTAATGAAATCTTGGAATTTGACCTAGCACCCCTGTCATATGTATCATGTTCAGCCAGTCTGTAGAAAAACTCAAACTTGGGCTAGGTTTTTATTGCTCTAGACATTCCACATCACGATACTTTATTTTACCTTGGACTTAGCTTTTCCTCGCCCGAGTTGTGGGCCGAGAGGTCGGTCGGTTGTGGGATGCATTTGCACTCGTGTCTGGGGACCGAGTGGAGTTGATAGCAGTCTGTAGATTTGATTTCTTTGGGAGAGTGATAGTGATGGTAGATCTGGGTTCTTGGAAACTGTCAGAGAGACAGTGGGTTTCAGCTGTGTAGATTCCAGCTAGTGTGTGAGACAGTGATTTGTTTGGTAGTCGATCTTATTGATCGAAGATTGGATCATAGCCTGCATGAGCCACATTTGAGCTTTACAGTGATACTATACAGTGATACTTATGGGTTACTTTGACTCGAGCGGGTCGCTCCCCTCGAGGGCCACTCCGGAGTAGGCGAGACCGGGTTGTGTACCGGTGTGAGTTTGAGATGTTCTTTAGCGACTTGTCGTCGCAGTGGTCCCTCTGGCTGTGCTTTCGTTGGCAGCCACGGACGCCCTACGTAAGTCCGCTCCTCCGGGACGTAACGGCAGTAGGTTGGCGCAGGTTTGACTGGACCCGTTGTGGCAGTCAGTTTTGATTGGGTGATCAGGGATGAGAGTTAGTTGTGGCATTATGTTCTTTCTGTTCCACTGTTGAGCATCTAGATAGAGGCATTGTAGCTGTAGTGTTACCTTTCCTAGCTCTCCTTATAGCACTGCATATGTTACTTTTGCCTCTGGTAGACTTAGTGGGCAGACCGTCGGGCTTGTTGGCGGCACCCACTGAGAACTACTGTGGGATGTAGTTCTCACACCCGTCGTGGTGTTTTCTCCCCAGGGACTTCTGCTCCAGTTCCTGCAGCTCCTGTTGCTGATCCAGCTCCTTCTGACCGAGGTAAGGGCGTCGCGAGATAGATCCCCTCCTGTCGTCTTCTGTGTGTGTGAGTAGATGTACCCCAGTTCCATTTTGGTGTGTGTTATGTCGAGTGACTTTTGTAGTGAGGTTTTGAGTTGTACCTTCCTTTCCTGCTTTTATGAGAGACTCCTGTATTTCGGTGAGGATGGTCTGTATATTTAAAAGTTGTAGTCTTATTTTATGTATTTCTTTCCAGCTTTTCTCTTTCAGCTCTGATATCTGCTAGTGTAGATGTTTCTTTGCAGGTTAGTCGCTACGCCTATACGGGGCTTCCCGTACGGGCGGCGGATCTGTTGGCGAGCCGGGGCGCAGTATCGCCCCGGGGCGTGACAGATTAGAGTGGTATCAGAGCCTAGGATGTAGGTCTTGGAGGACTTAGGAACCCTAGGCTTGTGGTTGGACCCTAGGATGACTCGCGTGAGAGCCGTGATTTTAGCGAGAGTCCTGATTGGATTTCTAACTCTCCCGAGCGGTTCGGGGTGAGCGATTGACATGTCTTCCTTCGGTGGCAACTATGTTGGCTGCAGACAACATAGTACTTCGGAAAGGGGGACATGCCTTCTGACTTTCGCTAGATTGGGTCGAGAGATGATTTGGGTTCTGATTGTTTGCCTTGTCCCTCAGGTGGGGATGCCTCCTCGACGCTCGATGGTGACGCGTTCGCAGCCTTCGTCCTCTGAGCCCGAGCAGGAGGACTCGGAGCAGGGATAGCAGAGTGAGGTTTTGGAGCTCCGTGCCCAGGTGGCACAGTTGACTGAGGCGTCTCGACGCCAGGAGGAGGCTGTGAGTCGGTTGACGCTCTTGTTGGAGCAGAGAGCGCAGCCGGCGGTGGTACCCCCTGAGAGTTCTCCGGTGCCTTCTTCCCCTGTGGTGGCACCCCCGGTTGTGCAGCCTGCACCAGCAGTTCCGGCTGAGCCTGTTTCCAGTAGGCCACCGTCTGGGATGACGGGATCTTTGACTTTGGCAGAGCAGCAGGTTTTGGTGGGTCTTTTGTTGAGGTTTCGCAAGTTTGATCCACCCCGCTTTTCGGGCATGAGTGCTGAGCCGTGGGCGGCTGAGTCTTGGGTTACAGCTATGGAGCGCCATTTCGAGAGCCTTTTTATTGATGAGAGGTTTCGAGTTCTGTTGGCTACTCATTTTCTGGAGAGCAACGCCGAGGCATGGTGGCGGCGTGTGCGACCCGCAGGTCCGCCTGGGACCCAGTTTATCTCTTGGGCAGAGTTTCGCGGTATGCTTCTTGGGGCCTTCTTTCCCGAGAGTGTTCGACAGAGCTTGGAGGAGCAGCTGAGGAATCTCCGCCAGGGAGATAGGCCCGTACATGCGTACATAGCCGATTTCAATCGGCTGTTGGCTAGTATGCCCCACGTGGCCAGAGATGAGACCCACCGGATCTACATGTTCGAGAGAGGGTTGCGTCGGGACATTTATCAGTTGGTCCGCTCCCTCAGATTACAGACTTTAGAGGCCTCGATGGAGCAGGCACTTTATGTGGAGGGTGGTGAGGCCGTGATGGCAGAGGTGACTCCAGCCCCCGTTGTGACTCCTAGGGCGAAGCGCCCCGCGCAGTTTGAGGAGGGGCAGTCGAGTAGGCAGGGACCCCCGAGACCACCCCGTTTCCACTCTCAGGGACGGGGGTATCAGGGGCGGCAGAGATCTGGGGGATCTCGTCAGTTCCAGCAGCAGCAGCAGCGTCGACCACCTCGACAGCAGCAGTCTACGCAGCAGCAGCAGTCTTCGCAGCAGCAGCAGACTTCGCGGCAGCCGCGCCCCGACCGTTGTATCATCTGTGGAGGACCGCACTCACCAGCCCAGTGCCCGCAGGGTCGGGACCGCTGCTTCCGTTGCGGGCAGACCGGTCACTTCGCGAGGGCGTGCCCCAGGGCAGGTTACCCAGCTCCTTCATCAGCTTCTGCATCCTTCGTTCCTCGTCAGTCAGCAGGACCTTCGGCGACCTCCGGTAGGCCAGATTTTGCTCCATCGTCCTCGCGACAGCCAGAGCGACATCCCCCGGCGCCGAGCGGTCGAGTCTATGCCGCTCAGGTAGAGAATGCTACAGCAGCAGAGCATGTCGTCGCAGGTATTATTTTGATTTCTGCAGTTCGTACTCGTACTCTCTTTGATACCGGTGCATCGCATTCTTTTATCAGTAGAGCATTTGCATCCCTTCATGGTATAGAGGTAGTTTCTTTATCGCATGCATTAGAGGTTCAGATACCAGATCATGTCTTGCATGTCGAGGAGTATTGTAGGGATTGCCCTGTGCAGTTGGGATCCTGGATTTTGCCGGCAGACTTGCTTGTCTTGCGGCAGCTCCAGGATTTCGACGTCGTGCTAGGTATGGATTGGTTGTCGAGGTACTATGCTGTTATAGACTGCAGAGAGAGGACGGTGACCCTCCGCGAGCCTGGACAGGAGGAGTTTGTCTTCAGAGGCTGCCAGAGCACCTTCTTTGCGATGACTGTTTCTTCGGCGAGGGCTAGGCGGTTGATTAGTAGGGGCTGCACCGCTTTCTTAGCGACGATTGTGGAGGTGCCTACGGCGGCACTGGGACTCGAGGATATTCCTGTTGTCCGCGAGTTCCCAGATGTGTTTCCCCCTGAGTTGATGACGATGCCGCCGGAGAGGGAGGTGGAGTTTGTGATTGATGTGGTACCGGGAACCGCACCAATCTCGAAGGCGCCTTATAGGATGGCACCTGCCGAGTTGAGGGAGTTGAAGGCCCAGCTTCAGGATCTTATGGATAGGGGCTTTGTCAGGCCTAGTGTTTCTCCGTGGGGAGCGCCAGTTTTGTTTGTGAAGAAGAAGGATGGGTCGCTTCGTTTGTGTGTGGATTATCGGGAGTTGAATAAAGTGACCATCCGGAACAAGTACCCTCTTCCACGGATAGATGATTTATTTGATCAGTTGCAGGGAGCCACAGTGTTTTCGAAGATTGATCTTCAGTCAGGTTACCACCAGTTGAGGGTGAGGGCCGAGGACATCCCTAAGACGGCTTTTCGATCCCGGTATGGGCATTATGAGTTTACGGTTATGTCGTTTGGTTTGACTAATGCCCCAGCTGCTTTCATGGATTTGATGAACCGGGTATTTCAGCCGTACTTAGACTTGTTTGTGGTTGTGTTCATTGATGACATCTTGATCTACTCCCGGAGCGATGTGGATCATGAGGAGCACTTGAGGATAGTGCTGCAGCTTCTACGTGAGAAGAAGCTGTATGCCAAGCTTAAGAAGTGCGAGTTTTGGCTTCGGGAGGTTGCATTCTTGGGCCACTTGGTATCAGCCGCAGGAGTGGCAGTTGACCCGACGAAGATTGATACAGTTCGGGATTGGCCGAGACCGACGACGGTGACTGAGGTCCGGAGCTTTCTGGGCTTGGCAGGCTACTACCGTCGGTTTGTAGAGGGCTTTGCGAAGCTCTCTACTCCCCTGACCTGTTTGACTAGGAAGGGGATGAGGTTCATTTGGACTGAGCAGTGTCAGCGGAGTTTTGAGGAGCTGAAGAAGAGACTGATTTCAGCACCAGTTCTTACACTGCCAGTGATGGGTGATGGCTACGTGATTTACAGTGACGCCTCGCACAGCGGTTTGGGTTGTGTCTTGATGCAGCATGGGAGGGTAATTGCTTATGCTTCACGGCAACTAAAGGATTATGAGAAGAATTACCCTACTCATGATTTAGAGCTGGCAGCTGTGGTGTTCGCATTGAAGTTGTGGCGGCATTACCTCTACGGTGAGCATTGTGAGATCTACACGGATCATAAGAGCTTAAAGTATCTGTTTACTCAAAAGGAGCTGAACCTGAGGCAACGCCGGTGGTTGGAGTTACTGAAGGATTACGATGTGAGTATCCTCTATCATCCCGGCAAGGCCAATGTGGTAGCGGATGCTTTGAGTCGGAGGTCAGTGCAGAGCTTGAGCATGTTGGTCACGCAGCAGGCCCCGTTGATTGAGCAGTTGAGGCGACTCCAGATTGAGGTTGTATCCCCTGGGGTCTCTGCTAGACTGATGTCTATGGTCTTGCAGCCCACTCTGTTGGACAGGATTAGGGAGACGCAGAGTGAGGACCCCCACTTGGAGAGGATTAGATCACAGATTCAGACAGATCTTATAGGGGATTTTACAGTGGATAGCTCGGGAGTACTGCGGTACAGGGACCGAGTGTGTGTGCCTTCGGATTCAGAGATCAGAGACCAGATTTTGGGTGAGGCTCATTATACACCTTATACCATTCATCCTGGTGGTACTAAGATGTATAAGGACCTCAAGGCACATTTTTGGTGGTCCGGAATGAAGCGGGACGTTGGAAGATTCGTGGCTCACTGTTTAACTTGCCAGCAAGTGAAAGCGGAGCACCGGGTTCCTGCTGGCAAGTTGCAAAGTCTTCCAATTCCCGAGTGGAAATGGGACCACATCACCATGGACTTTGTTACAGGGCTGCCGAGAGCACAGAGTGGAGCCGACGCGATTTGGGTTATTGTTGATAGACTCACCAAGTCTGCGCATTTCTTGCCTGTTCAGGTGACTTGGTCATTGGAGCGTCTGGCACAGTTGTATTTGGACGAGATAGTGAGGCTACACGGGATACCTGCGTCGATTGTTTCAGATCGGGATCCGAGGTTTGTGTCACGATTCTGGGGGAGTTTACAGTCAGCTTTGGGGACCCAGCTCAGATTCAGCACTGCATTCCACCCACAGACTGATGGCCAGTCTGAGCGCACTATACAGACCCTTGAGGATATGCTGAGAGCGTGCGTTATGGATTTTGGAGGGGGGTGGTACCGACACTTATCTTTGGTTGAGTTTGCGTACAACAACAGCTATCAGGCGAGCATCCAGGTGGCTCCGTTTGAGGCGTTGTATGGACGCAAGTGTCGGTCACCCTTGTATTGGAGTGACGTGGGTGAGAGGAAGACTTTGGGACCTGATCTTCTTTTGGAGGCTGAGGAGAAGGTCAGAGTTGTTCGTCGACACCTTGAGGTAGCCCAGAGTCGTCAGAGGAGTTATGCAGATACTCGACGGCGAGACCTGGAGTTTCAGATTGGTGACCATGTATTCTTAAAGGTCTCGCCTTCGAAAGGGGTCCGGAGATTTGGAGTGCGTGGGAAGCTTAGTCCCCGTTTTGTTGGACCCTTTGAGGTACTTGAGAGGGTAGGCCCTGTGGCTTATAGAGTTGCTCTTCCTCCACGTTTGGCCGGTGTACACGATGTTTTTCATGTCTCAGCCCTGAGGAGATATGTCTTTGATCCGTCGCATGTGGTTGACTTCACTCCCTTGGAGATCGGTGAGGACCTGGTTTACGAGGAGCGGCCGTTGCGGATTCTTGCTCGTGAGGTGAGGGAATTGCGCAACCGGACCATTCCGTACGTGAAGATCTTATGGAGCAATCACGATGAGCGAGAGGCTACTTGGGAGCTAGAGACAGAGATGAGATCTGCTTACCCTTTTCTGTTCGAGACTACTGGTTGAGGTACGCCTGTTCTACCTTACTTCGTTTCGAGGACGAAACTTTCTTTTAGTGGGGGAGGATGTAGTGGCCCAAATTCCCATGCAGCGTTCTTCCGATGAATCCACTGTTAGAGCACCTAGCGTTGGTGTATCTGGCCCATGGTGCGTCAATGGGATGCCACAGATGGACCCTGTGTGTTATTATTAGCTGTGTAGGCCTTCGGCTGAGTTTGCCGAAATTTCGGAAAAGAACTAGGCCCAACAGAGGTCGGAAATGGATTCAGCACGGAAAAACGCTTGAAAACGGCTATTTGCTTGTTTATTTCTGAGTCCGGATGCCCAAAAACGGACTCCCGGAAGTTTTCAGTGGAAAATGGTGCATGGGAGGGGCCGTAGACCGCCGGGATGCCACGTGGCGGCCTGTCATTGGCCGGTTCAGGATGCGCGGTCCACAGAGCTGCGCGGCGGGGTGCACAGACCCGGCGCATGGACACGTGGCACCGCCTGATTGGCTGGCGCAAGGCGCGCGGTCTACCGGGTGAGCGCGGCGGTGCATGGACCAATGCGGGGCCACGTGGCAGCCTCCGGTTGGTCGGTGCATGCGGCGCGTCCACTGAATTCCTGTTGAATGCGTGGACCGGGTGTAGGGGACGCGTGTCGCCCTCTGGTCGCGGGCGCACCGTGCGCGGCGCACGGAGTCGGGGTCGGTGCCTCGGGGCGCGTGCCCACGTCGGGGCCATGCCGCGCGCCCGGCGCGGCCGCCGACCGGTCAGCGGGGTCAACCGGGTGTGGACACGTGTCGCCCGCTGATTGGCGGGCGCCAACCGCCTCACTGTGCGGGGGCGGGCCACGTGGCAGCCTGCGGGTGGGCCGAACAGCTGTTGCTGTTCGGGGCGGGCCACGTGGCGGCTCCTGGTGGATTCGGGCGTGAACAGTGTTGGGCCCGGCCCAACACTGTAGCCGCCCGAATGTTCCGGGCGCCCGAAATTTTGGGCCCAAGCCCATTGACTTGTTTTTTCCGGGCTGTTTCGGGTGAGGCCTATAAAAGGCCTCAAGGGGCCTCGTTTTGAAGCTTTTCCCGAAAGCTTTTCACTTGGAGCCCTTCACCAAAGTTGTTTCTCTCCCTCTTGTGCACCTTTTGGCGGAAGCTCAGGATTTTTGGAGGCCGCGACGACGGCGACTTCTGCATCGGGGTGCGGAGCGACGATCTACTGTTGGAGGCCCATTTCCGTCGCAGTTTAGTCCGGGAGGTCTACCGGGCTACCCCGACATTATTTTTGGACGATTTCTGCGGTGACGGTTTCGTAAGAGGTAAATCTATATTTTTCGTGTTGGACACTTTTTCTGGATCCGAGCTTTTCTTGGGGTTCTGGGTACATTTTTAACCCCCTTTGCGACTGTTGGTTGATTTGGACAGCACCTACTTGTCGGATTTTTATCTCCTCATCCGGACATCGGAATTCGACGTTTCAGGACTCTATCGACATCTACTCTTCGCGAGGATCGCCGTCATATTTTTATTGGAATTTTTGGAGGAAGTTTTTCAGGTGAAAATTTCGTGTTAGTGGGACTGTTCACCACAGTTTTTGGGGAATGTGGAATTTGTGTGAATTAAAGTGTAATTTGGTGTATGTTTGTACCCAGGAGTTTGTGAGCACTTCTACCGTGATGTTGGCTTGGTGGGATTTGGTGATTTGACAGTTGTGGGCTTTCTCAGCTGTGCCATTTTGGACAGTTAGCACTTTCAGGTGGGTGACCTTGCTTCCAAGAACTCTGGACTGTGTACTAATTCTATGTGTGTAGGATCATGCATGTTAGAAATTGGAGTATTAGCATGTGTAAAACTGTATGTTGTATCTTGTATATCAGTTGTTGAATCTTTTGATTCCGGCACTATGTTAAGTAATGAAATCTTGGAATTTGACCTAGCACCCCTGTCATATGTATCATGTTCAGCCAGTCTGTAGAAAAACTCCAACTTGGGCTAGGTTTTTATTGCTCTAGACATTCCACATCACGATACTTTATTTCACCTTGGACTTAGCTTTTCCTCGCCCGAGTTGTGGGCCGAGAGGTCGGTCGGTTGTGGGATGCATTTGCACTCGTGTCTGGGGACCGAGTGGAGTTGATAGCAGTCTGTAGATTTGATTTCTTTGGGAGAGTGATAGTGATGGTAGATCTGGGTTCTTGGAAACTGTCAGAGAGACAGTGGGTTTCAGCTGTGTAGATTCCAGCTAGTGTGTGAGACAGTGATTGTTTGGTAGTCGATCTTATTGATCGAAGATTGGATCATAAGCCTGCATGAGCCACATTTGAGCTTTACAGTGATACTATACAGGATACTTATGGGTTACTTTGACTCGAGCGGGTCCGCTCCCCTCGAGGGCCACTCCGGAGTAGGCGAGACCGGGTTGTGTACCGGTGTGATTTGAGATGTTCTTTAGCGACTTGTCGTCGCAGTGGTCCCTCTTGGCTGTGCTTTCGTTGCAGCCACCGGACGCCCTACGTAAGTCCGCTCCTTCCGGGACGTAACGGCAGTAGGTTGGCGCAGGTTTGACTGGACCCGTTGTGGCAGTCAGTTTTGATTGGGTGATCAGGGATGAGAGTTAGTTGTGGCATTATGTTCTTTCTGTTCCACTGTTGAGCATCTAGATAGAGGCATTGTAGCTGTAGTGGTTACCTTTCCTAGCTCTCCTTATAGCACTGCATATGTTACTTTTGCCTCTGGTAGACTTAGTGGGCAGACCGTCGGGCTTGTTGGCGGCACCCACTGAGAACTACTGTGGGATGTAGGTTCTCACACCGTCGTGGTGTTTTCTCCCCAGGGACTTCTGCTCCAGTTCCTGCAGCTCCTGTTGCTGATCCAGCTCCTTCTGACCGAGGTAAGGGCGTCGCGAGATAGATCCCCTCCTGTCGTCTTCTGTGTGTGTGAGTAGATGTACCCCAGTTCCATTTTGGTGTGTGTTATGTCGAGTGACTTTTGTAGTGAGGTTTTGAGTTGTACCTTCCTTTCCCTGCTTTATGAGAGACTCCTGTATTTCGGTGAGGATGGTCTGTATATTTAAAAGTTGTAGTCTTATTTTAGTATTTCTTTCCAGCTTTTCTCTTTCAGCTCTGATATCTGCTAGTGTAGATGTTGCTTTGCAGGTTAGTCGCTACGCCTATACGGGGCTTCCCGTACGGGCGGCGGATCTGTTGGCGAGCCGGGGCGCAGTATCGCCCCGGGGCGTGACAGTATGCTGGCCAATGCATAACACCGATAGGGATAGGAGTCTCAAGGACTCAAAGTAAGTAACAGATCGGCCTCGAACCGTCCGATCGCACACTCCGGAGTGGCACTCAAGGAGAGCGACCCACACGAGTAAAGTATCTCATTAACCAGTAACAGAAGTATAAATCAGCAGGACTGGATCATGACTCTGATCAAAGTGGAAAAGCCCAACCACTAAAGAAGCCTCGATCCTCAATCAGATGCAAAAATACTCAAATAGTGGAAACTCTGTCCACTAGAGAAATCAGATACCCAATCTGGTGCATAAATAAATATCCGGTCAACCGCCCAATATCCGCGGTTTGCCGCAATACCCTGCCGTCTATAATCAAGTCCTATAACCGACACTCTGGTCAACTGCCACAAGTCCGCGGTCACCGGAAAACCCTGCCACCAGCAATCCAACGCAACCCGTCCTGACACCATGTCCCGGCTACACTACCCCAGACCCCCTGCTCGCACGCAGAGCAACACAGACCGCCGGACTAACAAAAAGGAGAAAGGATAACTGGTTTCTCCTAAGTCAAGTCCAAAAGTAGTGCAACAGTAAAAGAGGCCTAACTACATGTCCATACAAGCATGCTTTTGTCCTCAGAAATGATAAAGAGGGTGAAACATATATAGCAAGCATGCTAACATATTCCTAACTATGATATACCAATCTCACACAAGTAGGGTCATTCCTTGCTTACCTCTCGTTCATATCCGTTGTACATCAAATATGCCTGCTATCAGTCCTAGAGGGGTGACATCCCCACAAGTGCACTTACCTCACCATAACATAACATCTTATCAATTTAAGCTTACCCACCTGAAGTGCTCAATCCAAGGCAAACCTGGGGTCGACGAAGAGCGTGGCCACTTGCTAATAACACCTGCTGAACCCGTACCACGGTACATGTCGCACAAACCTCGACTCCGAGCAGTGCTCCAAAAAACACTCGCGGACCTTCCTGGGTACAAGAAAGGTCCAAAGTTACACTTATGCTCAAAATATTCAAGTATACACCATCTGCTGAAACCAGTCCCGAAGATGTGCAATTTTCACCTGCAGAACGGACTCAGAAAAATCCACCAAAAATACGGACGTGATCGCGCGTCGAGCCCTTCGAAACAAGTACCTGCACGTCAAATCCGAGTCCCGGAGGCCGAGTTACAAATTCCACAACGCGGTGAGCGCGAAAATCCACAACATACACAACTGTAATACTCTGAACAGTAAAGGGGAAAGAAGTATACCTTCGGGAGAATCTCAGAAAATTCCTTGAAAAACACGATGGTAATCCTTGCGACGCGTAGATGCAAACAGTGTAAAGGCACACCTCAATCCGAGTGTTCTTACATCAAGTTTGCACGCAAAACGGTACACACTTTACGAGTCCGCGGCGTAAATCGATGAGCGGCCACCAAACCTGCACGCAAAACGGTGCACGCCATTAAAACCTGCACGCAAAATGGTGCGCGCCAACACGACCTGCATGCGAAACGGTGCACGTACCTCAAATCTGCACGCAAAACGAGGCGCATCCAAAACGCCAGCAACAGTCCGAGCAGTAAAACGGCACAGTAAAACACGGTCCCTAACACGCATGAGGGCGTGGGGTCAAATCCGAAATCCAAAAGGAAACTCAAGACTGTGCAAAAATACCGCAAAACAACAAACGGGACCTACCTCGACCCGTCGCGTCATCCAACGCGTCAATCCGGCTACTTGGAACACCTTGCGCGCTCCACGGGGTCAACAGCGCGCTCGCGCACCCACGAAAACCCCCCACGAATCGCCCTCTCCCTCCCCTTAGCCTCTCTGTGAGAGCAAAAAAGGAGAAAAGAGAAGAAATGGGGCGATTCGGGCCTTTATAGGCGAAATCCCACATTCGGGCACAACATCCGGGCGCCCGAAACGGTTTTCGGGCTGCTACAGAACCAGCCCCGCGGTCCACGCGTCCACGCCGCCAGCGAGGCGCCATGTCATCCGCGTTCGGCCAACGGGGAGCGACCGTGTCCATGGACCGTGCACCGCGACCACGGACGGCGGCAGCCAATCGGCGGCCGCCACGTGGACCGCACCCGCCGCCCGCTCTGACGCACGCGGCAGCAGCGACGCGTCGCGTCGCGCTGACCAGCGAACGGGAGGCCGACACATGGCCTGCCCCCCTGACGCCGCGCCAGGGCCGCGCGCCGTTCCCACGCGGGTCTGCGCCTCTGCTAGGCACGCTTCCCGAGGCGGTCCCCGCTCCGCTCCGTAAACCAGGTCCACGCCACCGACCTATCAAAACCCGCCACGTGTCCGCCCTCCGGTGCACGTCGCCCGTGGACCGCGCGCCTGCCCACGCACTGCACGCTGCCCGCGCCTGCCCGCCGCCGCACCTGTGCCTGCCCGAGCCGCGCCGCCGCGCTCCACCGCCGCCCGCCGCCGCCGCCGGAACAGGTCAAGGTGCCTCGAAAAATCGTGTGCGTCATCCGGGCTCCGAAAAATCCAAGTGAATAGTCCATTTTCATCGTTTTCGTGCGCTGAATCCAAATCCGAAGTCCGTTTTGGCCAAATTCCAACTCTAAAAATTGCCGAAGCATCCGGAAAGATGTTTTTCTGTCCAAACTTCGCGTGAGCCCCAATTTTAATATCCATTACGCGCGAAACCACTTCTAAGCATTCGACGGGGTCATCTGGACTACTCTGTGATCCAGTAAACACTCTGAGTCCATCACTAGTATCAATTGGTGCACAAACACCACGGACGCGCCACATAGGCCTCAGGAGCTGCTGATCAACCAGTAATCTTGTCGTAGGGATCCGGGTCTCACAGGCATGGTAGTGGTAGTTTCTTTTATCAGCAGCTTTACTCTCAGTTACCACTTCAGTTATTTCTTGCCTCTAGTAGACTTGGTGGGTACGTCAGAGTATTGGTGATTTACCCATGAGGACTACTGATTTTTTCTAGTAGTAGTTCTCACGCCCATGCCGCTCTCCCCCCTTTTCCCTTCTTTGCAGAGTCTTCTGCGGCAGCTGCTGGAACGTCCACAGCAGTTCGAGGTGAGAGGATCGCCGACTAGATAGAGCTCCTACCAGTGAGAGACAGTGATAGACATTTTATTGTACCCATTTCTTATATTGATGTCTACTTATATTTGGGTCTGGCTTTCGCCTGCTGGTTGTAATATTTGGATTCTGGAGGTGATGATGTATTTATGTTTACTTTTACAGTTTTAGTCTGAGATAGTTTTTAGTTTTTAGCTCTGTACTTTTGTTGTAATATATCCTTCTCTTATACTGAGCAGGTTTTAGCGCTTCGTGTACGCGAAAAAATTCCATGTGCACGGCGGATCTGTAGACGAGCCAGATACTGGTTTACCCCGGGGTTGACATCTATCCAATGCGATTAACATATCTCCATCACTGAACTAGTCGACTTAGCATCCACTTCAGCTATATTACCTGGAAGTATGAATCGGATTTACTATCAACTCCTTTTAACCCGACAATCTTTCTTCACGTGCCCCAACTTTTCACAATTCCAGTACTTTATTTTCTTTTTGCTTTTGAATTTTGATTTAGACCTTCCTCGATCACCACGCTCTCTCTCGAAAGGTCTTCCTTGTGCTATTTATAGCCTCTCCCGATGAGCTTTCTTAGCTAGACTTTCACCTCACTCCTTGGTGAAATAACGATGCAACAACCGACTCCATCTTAAGGGTTCAATATAGCTCAAGTTCAAAATCAGATTATCCCAAAATTTTGATATCGAGCAAAGTAAAATTTTGTATTTTTTCTTCTCAATCCTCACATCGAAGGTCGCGAGCTTGCTCACGATAGAGTTAAATGTACTTAAATATTCTTGTACACTGCATCGTCTTTTATCTTTAGATGTACAATTATCGTCTCAAGAAGATTTTGTTCACCAATGATTTTCTTTCATAAAGATTTCTCAATTTATTCCTAAATTTTCTTTTGGCGGTGGTCTTAGTCTCCATTATTGAAAAGCACCAAATCATATAGTGCCAAGTATAGGTTTACCAAAGCTATCTTATCTTTCTCTTCATATTGTTTTTCTGTCCCCTTTCCAATTTTTTCTCCTTTCCTTGCAGGGCAATCTCGCATACATCCTTAATCAAGATTCTTACGTCTTTAGTTTCCACAATACAAAGTTCTTTCCATCAAACCAAAAAATCTCATACTTACGTCGCTGTAACTTTTTCCGCCATCATTTTTACATCAACAAATACGAATAATCAAACAGCTCTGATATCAATTGAATAGGACCGACTATAGGGTTACGAGCACACCTCAAACTGCACCCAGCACACAAGCGTGGCAGA
>CM055062.1:48508241-48606547 GCA_029204045.2 Tillandsia leiboldiana | reverse complement strand
TGGGTATGATTCCACATCGACGATACACGATAGTTCGTGTGACCGATGGTGATGGCAGAGTAGGCGAGACAGGGTTTATCAAGTATATATATTGATACTTGGGATGATTCCACATCGGGCAAACGACGGTCAAGTTGTTTGGGACCGATGGTCGTGGCCAGGAAGTAGGCGGGAGACCGGGTTTATATAGGTCTATGATTATTGATACTGGGTATGATAGGTAACCGATGGGTTGGCATCGCGCGGCGGGACGGGGGTTTTATACAGGTCCATTAGATTGGTTATCTCGATAGTTATCATTCACTAATGCATGCATATACGATTATCATTACTAATTGTAGCATTAGGAGGCATTGTCACGCCCGGGTCGAAACTGCGACCCTGGGCTCCCCAACAGATCGCAACTATGCAAAACCCCGCATAGGCAAGCGTCTGCAAGAAAAGTACATAGCTAACAGATATCAGAGCTATAAATGAAAATCTGCTGTATAACTAAAATCAACCACTGTACAACTGGAAATAATACAACAATGTCCATCTCCCAAAAATGATAATGATACAATATCCTCATATACAAAACTCAAAAACTCAACAGGGAGATATCTCCAATAAATACATCAGTGTACAGGCTTCTCATACATATCATATCCTCACTACATGAGTCTCTCAAAGAGGAAAACAAAATAGCCAAATCTACTGCAGGTCTCCTCTGAAGGGGGGTACCGCTACTCTCCAACGACGGGTAGGGATCTAGCTCGTGACTCCCTCGCCTCAATCAACAACCGCAAAATCAGAAACACCGCTAAGACTCTGCCAAACAAAGAAGAGAAGAAAAAAGGGAGGGGGAAAACCCCAAAGGGTGTGAGAACTACACCAAAAAGGGAATTCTCAGTGGGTACCACCGCCAGACCGACGGTCTGCCCACTAAGTCCAAGAGACTAAAATAACAAGAAGTGGGAAACTGAACAAGAACGCTGATGTCACCTAACAGCTACCAAGCCTCCATCTAATGCTCACGAGGGGAGATCAAGGAATGGTATGCAACCACTAGCACAGAAGTGCACAATGACCAATCGAGCTGACTGCCACATCTGGTCCAGCAACCTGGCCCCACCTACGACCACCTCCGCTGACGGGCAGGAATTACGTAGGGCGTCCAAACGGACTAACTCGCTATCGAGTAGTGGCTCATGCAGGCTATAGTCAAAATCCACACTCTCTCTCTCACAGAAGGATAGCCTCAAGATCACCCAAACCTCTCGAACAACGGTCGACTAACTCACAACGACCCGGGGACCACGTCAATCCCCAAACGGTTCCCAACAACACTAGCACTGGTCTAAACACAGCTACTAGACTCCAACGGTCCCCTGACACGAGTGCAACAATAAAGTAAAGCCTGTAACGACCAATCTGGTGCACTAGTAAAACTGGTAGTCTGCTTGCCTGACAAATCGGGTATTGTAGTGGCCCAAAGTCCCATTTCCATGCAGCGTTTTCGATGAATCCACTGTTAGAGCACCTAGCGTTGGTGTATCTGGCCCATGGTGCGTCAATGGGATGCCACAGATGGACCCTGTGTGTTATTATTAGCTGTGTAGGCCTTCGGCTGAGTTTGCCGAAATTTCGGAAAAGAATTAGGCCCAACAGAGGTCGGAAATGGATTCAGCACGGAAAAACGCTTGAAAACGGCTATTTGCTTGTTTATTTCTGAGTCCGGATGCCCAAAAACGGACTCCCGGAAGTTTTCAGTGGAAAATGGTGCATGGGAGGGGCCGTAGACCGCCGGATGCCACGTGGCGGCCTGTCATTGGCCGGTTCAGGATGCGCGGTCCACAGAGCTGCGCGGCGGGGTGCACAGACCCGGCGCATGGACACGTGGCACCGCCTGATTGGCGGGCGCAAGGCGCGCGGTCTACCGGGTGAGCGCGGCGGTGCATGGACCAATGCGGGGCCACGTGGCAGCCTCCGGTTGGTCGGTGCATGCGGCGCGGTCCACTGAATTCCTGTTGAATGCGTGGACCGGGTGTAGGGGACGGTGTCGCCCTCTGGTTCGCGGGCGCACCGTGCGCGGCGCACGGAGTCGGGGTCGGTGCCTCGGGGCGCGTGCCACGTCGGGGCCATGCCGCGCGCCCGGCGCGGCGCCGACCGGTCGGGGTCAACCGGGGTGGACACGTGTCGCCCGCTGATTGGCGGGCGCCAACCGCCTCACTGTGCGGGGGCGGGCCACGTGGCAGCCAGCGGGTGGGCCGAACAGCTGTTTGCTGTTCGGCGGGCCACGTGGCGGCTCCTGGTGGATTCGGGCGTGAACAGTGTTGGGCCGGCCCAACACTGTAGCCGCCCGAATGTTCCGGGCGCCCGAAATTTGGGCCCAAAGCCCATTGACTTGTTTTTCCGGGCTGTTTCGGGTGAGGCCTATAAAAAGGCCTCAAGGGGCTCGTTTGAAGCTTTTCCCGAAAGCTTTTCACTTGGAGCCCTTCACCAAGTTGTTTCTCTCCCTCTTGTGCATCTTTTGGCGGAAGCTCAGGATTTTTGGAGGCCGCGACGACGGCGACTTCTGCATCGGGGTGCGGAGCGACGATCTACTGTTGGAGGCCCATTTCCGTCGCAGTTTAGTCCGGGAGGTCTACCGGGCTACCCCGACATTATTTTTGGACGATTTCTGCGGTGACGGTTTCGTAAGAGGTAAATCTACATTTTTCGTGTTGGACACTTTTTCTGGATCCGAGCTTTTCTTGGGGTTCTGGGTACATTTTTAACCCCTTTGCGACTGTTGGTTGATTTGACAGCACCTACTTGTCGGATTTTTATCTCCTCATCCGGACATCGGAATTCGACGTTTCAGGACTCTATCGACATCTACTCTTCGCGAGGATCGCCGTCATATTTTTATTGGAATTTTTGGAGGAAGTTTTTCAGGTGAAAATTTCGTGTTAGTGGGACTGTTCACCACAGATTTTGGGAATGTGGAATTTGTGTGAATTAAAGTGTAATTTTGGTGTATGTTTGTACCCAGGAGTTTGTGAGCACTTCTACCGTGTTGTTGGCTTGGTGGGATTTGTGATTTGACAGTTGTGGGCTTTCTCAGCTGTGCGATTTTGGACAGTTAGCACTTTCAGGTGGGTGACCTTGCTTCCAAGAACTCTGGACTGTGTACTAATTCTATGTGTGTAGGATCATGCATGTTAGAAATTGGAGTATTAGCATGTGTAAAACTGTATGTTGTATCTTGTATATCAGTTGTTGAATCTTTTGATTCCTGCACTATGTTAAGTAATGAAATCTTGGAATTTGACCTAGCACCCCTGTCATATGTATCATGTTCAGCCAGTCTGTAGAAAAACTCCAACTTGGGCTAGGTTTTTATTGCTCTAGACATTCCACATCACGATACTTCATTTCACCTTGGACTTAGCTTTTCCTCGCCCGAGTTGTGGGCCGAGAGGTCGGTCGGTTGTGGGATGCATTTGCACTCGTGTCTGGGGACCGAGTGGAGTTGATAGCAGTCTGTAGATTTGATTTCTTTGGAGAGTGATAGTGATGGTAGATCTGGGTTCTTGGAAACTGTCAGAGAGACAGTGGGTTTCAGCTGTGTAGATTCCAGCTAGTGTGTGAGTCAGTGATTTGTTTGGTAGTCGATCTTATTGATCGAGGATTGGATCATAGCCTGCATGAGCCACATTTGAGCTTTACAGTGATACTATACAGTGATACTTATGGGTTACTTTGACTCGAGCGGGTCGCTCCCCTCGAGGGCCACTCCGGAGTAGGCGAGGACGAGACCGGGTTGTGTACCGGTGTGAGTTTGAGATGTTCTTTAGCGACTTGTTGTTGCAGTGGTCCCTCTGGCTGTGCTTTCGTTGGCAGCCACGGACGCCCTACGTAAGTCCGCTCCTCCGGGACGTAACGGCAGTAGGTTGGCGCAGGTTTGACTGGACCCGTTGTGGCAGTCAGTTTTGATTGGGTGATCAGGGAGGAGAGTTAGTTGTGGCATTATGTTCTTTCTGTTCCACTGTTGAGCATCTAGATAGAGGCATAGTAGCTGTAGAGTTACCTTTCCAGCTTCCTTATAGCACTGCATATGTTACTTTTGCCTCTGGTAGACTTAGTGGGCAGACCGTCGGGCTTGTTGGCGGCACCCACTGAGAACTACTGTGGGATGTAGTTCTCACACCCGTCGTGGTGTTTTCTCCCCAGGGACTTCTGCTCCAGTTCCTGCAGCTCCTGTTGCTGATCCAGCTCCTTCTGACCGAGGTAAGGGCGTCGCGAGATAGATCCCCTCCTGTCGTCTTCTGTGTGTGAGTAGATGTACCCCAGTTCCATTTTGGTGTGTGTTATGTCGAGTGACTTTTGTAGTGAGGTTTTGAGTTGTACCTTCCTTTCCTGCTTTTATGAGAGACTCCTGTATTCTGGTGAGGATGGTCTGTATATTTAAAAGTTGTAGTCTTATTTTATGTATTTCTTTCCAGCTTTTCTCTTTCAGCTCTGATATCTGCTAGTGTAGATGTTTCTTTGCAGGTTAGTCGCTACGCCTATACGGGGCTTCCCGTACGGGCGGCGGATCTGTTGGCGAGCCGGGGCGCAGTATCGCCCCGGGGCGTGACAGATTAGAGTGGTATCAGAGCCTAGGATGTAGGTCTTGGAGGACTTAGGAACCCTAGGCTTGTGGTTGGACCCTAGGATGACTCGCGTGAGAGCCGTGATTTTAGCGAGAGTCCTGATTGGATTTCTAACTCTCCCGAGCGGTTCGGGGTGAGCGATTGACATGTCTTCCTTCGGTGGCAACTATGTTGGCTGCAGACAACATAGTACTTCGGAAAGGGGGACATGCCTTCTGACTTTCGCTAGATTGGGTCGAGAGATGATTTGGGTTCTGATTGTTTGCCTTGTCCCTCAGGTGGGGATGCCTCCTCGACGCTCGATGGTGACGCGTTCGCAGCCTTCGTCCTCTGAGCCCGAGCAGGAGGACTCGGAGCAGGGACAGCAGAGCGAGGTTTTGGAGCTCCGTGCCCAGGTGGCACAGTTGACTGAGGCGTCTCGACGCCAGGAGGAGGCTGTGAGTCGGTTGACGCTCTTGTTGGAGCAGAGAGCGCAGCCGGCGGTGGTACCCCCTGAGAGTTCTCGGTGCCTTCTTCCCCTGTGGGGCACCCCGGTTGTGCAGCCTGCACCAGCAGTTCCGGCTGAGCCTGTTTTCCAGTAGGCCACCGTCTGGGATGACGGGATCTTTGACTTTGGCAGAGCAGCAGGTTTTGGTGGGTCTTTTGTTGAGGTTTCGCAAGTTTGATCCACCCGCTTTTCGGGCATGACGTGCTGAGCCGTGGGCGGTGAGTCTTGGGTTACAGCTATGGAGCGCCATTTCGAGAGCCTTTTTTTATTGATGAGAGGTTTCGAGTTCTGTTGGCTACTCATTTTCTGGAGAGCACGCCGAGGCATCGGTGGCGCGTGTGCGACCCGCAGGTCCGCCTGGGACCCAGTTTATCTCTTGGGCAGAGTTTCGCGGTATGCTTTTGGGGCCTTCTTTCCCGAGAGTGTTCGACAGAGCTTGGAGGAGCAGCTGAGGAATCTCCGCCAGGAGATAGGCCCGTACATGCGTACATAGCCGATTTCAATCGGCTGTTGGCTAGTATGCCCCACGTGGCCAGAGATGAGACCCACCGGATCTACATGTTCGAGAGAGGGTTGCGTCGGGACATTTATCAGTTGGTCCGCTCCCTCAGATTACAGACTTTAGAGGCCTCGATGGAGCAGGCACTTTATGTGGAGGGTGGTGAGGCCGTGATGGCAGAGGTGACTCCAGCCCCCGTTGTGACTCCTAGGGCGAAAGCGCCCCGCGCAGTTTGAGGAGGGCAGTCGAGTAGGCAGGGACCCCCGAGACCACCCCGTTTCCACTCTCAGGGGACGGGGGTATCAGGGGCGGCAGAGATCTGGGGGATCTCGTCAGTTCCGCAGCAGCAGCAGCGTCGACCACCTCGACAGCAGCAGTCTACGCAGCAGCAGCAGTCTTCGCACAGCAGCAGCATACTTCGCGGCAGCCGCGCCCCGACCGTATGTATCATCTGTGGAGGACCGCACCTCACCAGCCCAGTGCCCGCAGGGTCGGGACCGCTGCTTCCGTTGCGGGCAGACCGGTCACTTCGCGAGGGCGGCCCCAGGGCAGGGTTACCCAGCTCCTTCATCAGCTTCGGCATCCTTCGTTCCTCGTCAGTCAGCAGGACCTTCGGCGACCTCCGGTAGGCCAGATTTGCTCCATCGTCCCTCGGCGACAGCCAGAGCGACATCCCCCGGACGCCGAGCGGTCGAGTCTATGCCGCTCAGGTAGAGAATGCTACAGCAGCAGAGCATGTCGTCGCAGGTATTATTTTGATTTCTGCAGTTCGTACTCGTACTCTCTTTGATACCGGTGCATCGCATTCTTTTATCAGTAGAGCATTTGCATCCCTTCATGGTATAGAGGTAGTTTCTTTATCGCATGCATTAGAGGTTCAGATACCAGATCATGTCTTGCATGTCGAGGAGTATTGTAGGGATTGCCCTGTGCAGTTGGGATCCTGGATTTTGCCGGCAGACTTGCTTGTCTTGCGGCAGCTCCAGGATTTCGACGTCGTGCTAGGTATGGATTGGTTGTCGAGGTACTATGCTGTTATAGACTGCAGAGAGAGGACGGTGACCCTCCGCGAGCCTGGACAGGAGGAGTTTGTCTTCAGAGGCTGCCAGAGCACCTTCTTTGCGATGACTGTTTCTTCGGCGAGGGCTAGGCGGTTGATTAGTAGGGGCTTGCACCGCTTTCTTAGCGACGATTGTGGAGGTGCCTACGGCGGCACTGGGACTCGAGGATATTCCTGTTGTCCGCGAGTTCCCAGATGTGTTTCCCCCTGAGTTGATGACGATGCCGCCGGAGAGGGAGGTGGAGTTTGTGATTGATGTGGTACCGGGAACCGCACCAATCTCGAAGGCGCCTTATAGGATGGCACCTGCCGAGGTTGAGGGAGTTGAAGGCCCAGCTTCAGGATCTTATGGATAGGGGCTTTGTCAGGCCTAGTGTTTTCTCCGTGGGGAGCGCCAGTTTTGTTTGTGAAGAAGAAGGATGGGTCGCTTCGTTTGTGTGTGGATTATCGGGAGTTGAATAAAGTGACCATCCGGAACAAGTACCCTCTTCCACGGATAGATGATTTATTTGATCAGTTGCAGGGAGCCACAGTGTTTTCGAAGATTGATCTTCAGTCAGGTTACCACCAGTTGAGGGTGAGGGCCGAGGACATCCCTAAGACGGCTTTTCGATCCCGGTATGGGCATTATGAGTTTACGGTTATGTCGTTTGGTTTGACTAATGCCCCAGCTGCTTTCATGGATTTGATGAACCGGGTATTTCAGCCGTACTTAGACTTGTTTGTGGTTGTGTTCATTGATGACATCTTGATCTACTCCCGGAGCGATGTGGATCATGAGGAGCACTTGAGGATAGTGCTGCAGCTTCTACGTGAGAAGAAGCTGTATGCCAAGCTTAAGAAGTGCGAGTTTTGGCTTCGGGAGGTTGCATTCTTGGGCCACTTGGTATCAGCCGCAGGAGTGGCAGTTGACCCGACGAAGATTGATACAGTTCGGGATTGGCCGAGACCGACGACGGTGACTGAGGTCCGGAGCTTTCTGGGCTTGGCAGGCTACTACCGTCGGTTTGTAGAGGGCTTTGCGAAGCTCTCTACTCCCCTGACCTGTTTGACTAGGAAGGGGATGAGGTTCATTTGGACTGAGCAGTGTCAGCGGAGTTTTGAGGAGCTGAAGAAGAGACTGATTTCAGCACCAGTTCTTACACTGCCAGTGATGGGTGATGGCTACGTGATTTACAGTGACGCCTCGCACAGCGGTTTGGGTTGTGTCTTGATGCAGCATGGGAGGGTAATTGCTTATGCTTCACGGCAACTAAAGGATTATGAGAAGAATTACCCTACTCATGATTTAGAGCTGGCAGCTGTGGTGTTCGCATTGAAGTTGTGGCGGCATTACCTCTACGGTGAGCATTGTGAGATCTACACGGATCATAAGAGCTTAAAGTATCTGTTTACTCAAAAGGAGCTGAACCTGAGGCAACGCCGGTGGTTGGAGTTACTGAAGGATTACGATTGTGAGTATCCTCTATCATCCCGGCAAGGCCAATGTGGTAGCGGATGCTTTGAGTCGGAGGTCAGTGCAGAGCTTGAGCATGTTGGTCACGCAGCAGGCCCCGTTGATTGAGCAGTTGAGGCGACTCCAGATTGAGGTTGTATCCCCTGGGGTCTCTGCTAGACTGATGTCTATGGTCTTGCAGCCCACTCTGTTGGACAGGATTAGGGAGACGCAGAGTGAGGACCCCCACTTGGAGAGGATTAGATCACAGATTCAGACAGATCTTATAGGGGATTTTACAGTGGATAGCTCGGGAGTACTGCGGTACAGGGACCGAGTGTGTGTGCCTTCGGATTCAGAGATCAGAGACCAGATTTTGGGTGAGGCTCATTATACACCTTATACCATTCATCCTGGTGGTACTAAGATGTATAAGGACCTCAAGGCACATTTTTGGTGGTCCGGAATGAAGCGGGACGTTGGAAGATTCGTGGCTCACTGTTTAACTTGCCAGCAAGTGAAAGCGGAGCACCGGGTTCCTGCTGGCAAGTTGCAAAGTCTTCCAATTCCCGAGTGGAAATGGGACCACATCACCATGGACTTTGTTACAGGGCTGCCGAGAGCACAGAGTGGAGCCGACGCGATTTGGGTTATTGTTGATAGACTCACCAAGTCTGCGCATTTCTTGCCTGTTCAGGTGACTTGGTCATTGGAGCGTCTGGCACAGTTGTATTTGGACGAGATAGTGAGGCTACACGGGATACCTGCGTCGATTGTTTCAGATCGGGATCCGAGGTTTGTGTCACGATTCTGGGGGAGTTTACAGTCAGCTTTGGGGACCCAGCTCAGATTCAGCACTGCATTCCACCCACAGACTGATGGCCAGTCTGAGCGCACTATACAGACCCTTGAGGATATGCTGAGAGCGTGCGTTATGGATTTTGGAGGGGGGTGGTACCGACACTTATCTTTGGTTGAGTTTGCGTACAACAACAGCTATCAGGCGAGCATCCAGGTGGCTCCGTTTGAGGCGTTGTATGGACGCAAGTGTCGGTCACCCTTGTATTGGAGTGACGTGGGTGAGAGGAAGACTTTGGGACCTGATCTTCTTTTGGAGGCTGAGGAGAAGGTCAGAGTTGTTCGTCGACACCTTGAGGTAGCCCAGAGTCGTCAGAGGAGTTATGCAGATACTCGACGGCGAGACCTGGAGTTTCAGATTGGTGACCATGTATTCTTAAAGGTCTCGCCTTCGAAAGGGGTCCGGAGATTTGGAGTGCGTGGGAAGCTTAGTCCCCGTTTTGTTGGACCCTTTGAGGTACTTGAGAGGGTAGGCCCTGTGGCTTATAGAGTTGCTCTTCCTCCACGTTTGGCCGGTGTACACGATGTTTTTCATGTCTCAGCCCTGAGGAGATATGTCTTTGATCCGTCGCATGTGGTTGACTTCACTCCCTTGGAGATCGGTGAGGACCTGGTTTACGAGGAGCGGCCGTTGCGGATTCTTGCTCGTGAGGTGAGGGAATTGCGCAACCGGACCATTCCGTACGTGAAGATCTTATGGAGCAATCACGATGAGCGAGAGGCTACTTGGGAGCTAGAGACAGAGATGAGATCTGCTTACCCTTTTCTGTTCGAGACTACTGGTTGAGGTACGCCTGTTCTACCTTACTTCGTTTCGAGGACGAAACTTTCTTTTAGTGGGGGAGGATGTAGTGGCCCAAATTCCCATGCAGCGTTCTTCCGATGAATCCACTGTTAGAGCACCTAGCGTTGGTGTATCTGGCCCATGGTGCGTCAATGGGATGCCACAGATGGACCCTGTGTGTTATTATTAGCTGTGTAGGCCTTCGGCTGAGTTTGCCGAAATTTCGGAAAAGAACTAGGCCCAACAGAGGTCGGAAATGGATTCAGCACGGAAAAACGCTTGAAAACGGCTATTTGCTTGTTTATTTCTGAGTCCGGATGCCCAAAAACGGACTCCCGGAAGTTTTCAGTGGAAAATGGTGCATGGGAGGGGCCGTAGACCGCCGGGATGCCACGTGGCGGCCTGTCATTGGCCGGTTCAGGATGCGCGGTCCACAGAGCTGCGCGGCGGGGTGCACAGACCCGGCGCATGGACACGTGGCACCGCCTGATTGGCGGGCGCAAGGCGCGCGGTCTACCGGGTGAGCGCGGCGGTGCATGGACCAATGCGGGGCCACGTGGCAGCCTCCGGTTGGTCGGTGCATGCGGCGCGGTCCACTGAATTCCTGTTGAATGCGTGGACCGGGTGTAGGGGACGCGTGTCGCCCTCTGGTTCGCGGGCGCACCGTGCGCGGCGCACGGAGTCGGGGTCGGTGCCTCGGGGCGCGTGCCCACGTCGGGGCCATGCCGCGCGCCCGGCGCGGCCGCCGACCGGTCAGCGGGTCAACCGGGGTGGACACGTGTCGCCCGCTGATTGGCGGGCGCCAACCGCCTCACTGTGCGGGGGCGGGCCACGTGGCAGCCTGCGGGTGGGCCGAACAGCTGTTTGCTGTTCGGCGGGCCACGTGGCGGCTCCTGGTGGATTCGGGCGTGAACAGTGTTGGGCCCGGCCCAACACTGTAGCCGCCCGAATGTTCCGGGCGCCCGAAATTTTGGGCCCAAAGCCCATTGACTTGTTTTTCCGGGCTGTTTCGGGTGAGGCCTATAAAAAGGCCTCAAGGGGCCTCGTTTTGAAGCTTTTCCCGAAAGCTTTTCACTTGGAGCCCTTCACCAAAGTTGTTTCTCTCCCTCTTGTGCACCTTTTGGCGGAAGCTCAGGATTTTTGGAGGCCGCGACGACGGCGACTTCTGCATCGGGGTGCGGAGCGACGATCTACTGTTGGAGGCCCATTTCCGTCGCAGTTTAGTCCGGGAGGTCTACCGGGCTACCCCGACATTATTTTTGGACGATTTCTGCGGTGACGGTTTCGTAAGAGGTAAATCTATATTTTTCGTGTTGGACACTTTTTCTGGATCCGAGCTTTTCTTGGGGTTCTGGGTACATTTTTAACCCCCTTTGCGACTGTTGGTTGATTTGGACAGCACCTACTTGTCGGATTTTTATCTCCTCATCCGGACATCGGAATTCGACGTTTCAGGACTCTATCGACATCTACTCTTCGCGAGGATCGCCGTCATATTTTTATTGGAATTTTTGGAGGAAGTTTTTCAGGTGAAAATTTCGTGTTAGTGGGACTGTTCACCACAGTTTTTGGGGAATGTGGAATTTGTGTGAATTAAAGTGTAATTTTGGTGTATGTTTGTACCCAGGAGTTTGTGAGCACTTCTACCGTGATGTTGGCTTGGTGGGATTTGTGATTTGACAGTTGTGGGCTTTCTCAGCTGTGCCATTTTGGACAGTTAGCACTTTCAGGTGGGTGACCTTGCTTCCAAGAACTCTGGACTGTGTACTAATTCTATGTGTGTAGGATCATGCATGTTAGAAATTGGAGTATTAGCATGTGTAAAACTGTATGTTGTATCTTGTATATCAGTTGTTGAATCTTTTGATTCCGGCACTATGTTAAGTAATGAAATCTTGGAATTTGACCTAGCACCCCTGTCATATGTATCATGTTCAGCCAGTCTGTAGAAAAACTCCAACTTGGGCTAGGTTTTTATTGCTCTAGACATTCCACATCACGATACTTTATTTCACCTTGGACTTAGCTTTTCCTCGCCCGAGTTGTGGGCCGAGAGGTCGGTCGGTTGTGGGATGCATTTGCACTCGTGTCTGGGGACCGAGTGGAGTTGATAGCAGTCTGTAGATTTGATTTCTTTGGGAGAGTGATAGTGATGGTAGATCTGGGTTCTTGGAAACTGTCAGAGAGACAGTGGGTTTCAGCTGTGTAGATTCCAGCTAGTGTGTGAGACAGTGATTTGTTTGGTAGTCGATCTTATTGATCGAAGATTGGATCATAGCCTGCATGAGCCACATTTGAGCTTTACAGTGATACTATACAGTGATACTTATGGGTTACTTTGACTCGAGCGGGTCGCTCCCCTCGAGGGCCACTCCGGAGTAGGCGAGACCGGGTTGTGTACCGGTGTGAGTTTGAGATGTTCTTTAGCGACTTGTCGTCGCAGTGGTCCCTCTGGCTGTGCTTTCGTTGGCAGCCACGGACGCCCTACGTAAGTCCGCTCCTCCGGGACGTAACGGCAGTAGGTTGGCGCAGGTTTGACTGGACCCGTTGTGGCAGTCAGTTTTGATTGGGTGATCAGGGATGAGAGTTAGTTGTGGCATTATGTTCTTTCTGTTCCACTGTTGAGCATCTAGATAGAGGCATTGTAGCTGTAGTGTTACCTTTCCTAGCTCTCCTTATAGCACTGCATATGTTACTTTTGCCTCTGGTAGACTTAGTGGGCAGACCGTCGGGCTTGTTGGCGGCACCCACTGAGAACTACTGTGGGATGTAGTTCTCACACCCGTCGTGGTGTTTTCTCCCCAGGGACTTCTGCTCCAGTTCCTGCAGCTCCTGTTGCTGATCCAGCTCCTTCTGACCGAGGTAAGGGCGTCGCGAGATAGATCCCCTCCTGTCGTCTTCTGTGTGTGTGAGTAGATGTACCCCAGTTCCATTTTGGTGTGTGTTATGTCGAGTGACTTTTGTAGTGAGGTTTTGAGTTGTACCTTCCTTTCCTGCTTTTATGAGAGACTCCTGTATTTCGGTGAGGATGGTCTGTATATTTAAAAGTTGTAGTCTTATTTTATGTATTTCTTTCCAGCTTTTCTCTTTCAGCTCTGATATCTGCTAGTGTAGATGTTTCTTTGCAGGTTAGTCGCTACGCCTATACGGGGCTTCCCGTACGGGCGGCGGATCTGTTGGCGAGCCGGGGCGCAGTATCGCCCCGGGGCGTGACAGGTATGCTGGCCAATGCATAACACCGATAAGGGATAGGAGTCTCAAGGACTCAAAGTAAGTAACAGATCGGCCTCGAACCGTCCGATCGCACACTCCGGAGTGGCACTCAAGGAGAGCGACCCACACGAGTAAAGTATCTCAGTAACCAGTAACAGAAGTATAAATCAGCAGGACTGGATCATGACTCTGATCAAAGTGGAAAAGCCCAACCACTAAAGAAGCCTCGATCCTCAATCAGATGCAAAAATACTCAAATAGTGGGAAACTCTGTCCACTAGAGAAATCAGATACCCAATCTGGTGCATAAATAAATATCCGGTCAACCGCCCAATATCCGCGGTTGCCGCAATACCCTGCCGTCTATAATCAAGTCCTATAACCGACCTCTGGTCAACTGCCCAAAGTCCGCGGTCACCGGAAACCCTGCCAACCGCAATCCAACGCAACCCGTCCCTGACACCAATGTCCCGGCTACACTACCCCAGACCCCTGCTCGCACGCGAGCAACACAGACCGCCTGACTAACAAAGAAGGAGAAAAGGATAACATGGTTTCTCCTAAGTCAAGTCCAAAAGTAGTGCAACAGTAAAAGATGGCCTAACTACATGTCCATACAAGCATGCTTTTGTCCTCAGAAATGATAAAAGAGGGTGAAACATATAATAGCAAAGCATGCTAAAATATTCCTACTATGATATACCAATCTCACACAAGTAGGTCATTCCTTGCTTACCTCTCGTTCATATCCGTTGTACATCAAATATGCCTGCTATCAGTCATAGAGGGGTGACATCCCCACAAGTGCACTTACATTCACCATAACATAACAATCTTATCAATATTAAGCTTACCCACCTGAAGTGCTCAATCCAAGGCAAACCTGGGGTCGACGAAGAGCGTGGCCACTTGCTAATAACACCTGCTGAACCCGTACCCACGGTACATGTCGCACAAACCTCGACTCCGAGCAGTGCTCCAAAAACACTCGCGGACCTTCCTGGGTACAAGAAAAGGTCCAAAGTTACACTTTATGCTCAAAATATTCAAGTATACACCATCTGCTGAAACCAGTCCCGAAGATGTGCAATTTTCACCTGCAGAACGGACTCAGAAAAATCCACCAAAAATACGGACGTGATCGTCGCGTCGAGCCCTTCGAAACAAGTACCTGCACGTCAAAATCCGAGTCCCGGAGGCCGAGTTACAAATTCCACAACGCGGTGAGCGCGAAAATCCACAACATACACAACTGTAATACTCTGCACAGTAAAGGGGAAAGAAGTATACCTTCGGGAGAATCTCAGAAAATTCCTTGAAAAACACGATGGTAATCCTTGCGACGCGTAGATGCAAACAGTGTAAAGGCACACCTCAATCCGAGTTTCTTACATCAAGTTTGCACGCAAAACGGTACACACTTTACGAGTCCGCGCGTAAATCGATGAGCGGCCACCAAACCTGCACGCAAAACGGTGCACGCCATTAAAACCTGCACGCAAAATGGTGCGCGCCAACACGACCTGCATGCGAAACGGTGCACGTACCTCAAATCTGCACGCAAAACGAGGCGCATCCAAAACGCCAGCAACAGTCCGCGCAGTAAAACGGCACAGTAAAACACGGTCCCTAACACGCATGAGGGCGTGGGGTCAAATCCGAAATCCAAAAGGAAACTCAAGACTGTGCCAAAAATACCGCAAAACAACAAACGGGACCTACCTCGACCCGTCGCGTCATCCAACGCGTCAATCCGGCTACTTGGAACACCTTGCGCGCTCCACGGGGTCAACAGCGCGCTCGCGCACCCACGAAAACCCCCCCACGAATCGCCCTCTCCCTCCCCTTAGCCTCTCTGTGAGAGCAAAAAGGAGAAAAGAGAAGAAATGGGGCGATTCGGGCCTTTATAGGCCGAAATCCCACATTCGGGCACAACATCCGGGCGCCCGAAACTGGTTTTCGGGCTGCTACAGTAACCAGCCCCGCGGTCCACGCGTCCACGCCGCGCCAGCGAGGCGCCATGTCATCCGCGTTCGGCCAACCGGGGAGCGACCCGTGTCCATGGACCCGTGCACCGCGACCACGGACCGGCGGCAGCCAATCGGCGGCCGCCACGTGGACCGCACCCGCGCCCCGCTCTGACGCACGGCAGCAGCGACGCGTCGCGTCGCGCTGACCAGCGAACGGGAGGCCGACACATGGCCTGCCCCCCCTGACGCCGCGCCAGGGCCCGCGCGCCTTCCCCACGCGGGTCTGCGCCTCTGCTAGGCACGCTTCCCGAGGCGGTCCCCCGCCTGCTCCGTAAACCAGGTCCACGCCACCGACCTATCAAAACCCGCCACGTGTCCGCCCTCCGGTGCACGTCGGCCCGTGGACCGCGCGCCTGCCCACGCACTGCACGCTGCCCGCGCCTGCCCGCCGCCGCACCTGTGCCTGCCCGAGCCCGCGCCGCCGCGCTCCACCGCCGCCCGCCGCCGCCGCCGGAACAGTGTCAAGGTGCCTCGAAAATCGTGTGCGTCATCCGGGCTCCGAAAAATACAAGTGAATAGTCCATTTTCATCGTTTTCGTGCGCTGAATCCAAATCCGAAGTCCGTTTTGCCAAATTCCAACTCTAAAAATTGCCGAAGGCATCCGGAAAGATGTTTTTCTGTCCAAACTTCGCGCTGAGCCCAATTTTAATATCCATTACGCGCGAAACCACTTCTAAGCATTCGACGGGGTCATCTGACTACTCTCGTGATCCAGTAAACACTCTGAGTCCATCACTAGTATCCAATTGGTGCACAAACACCACTGACGCGCCACATAGGCCTCCAGGAGCTGCTGATCAACCAGTAATCTTGTCGTAGGGATCCGGGTCCTCACAGGCATGGTAGTGGTAGTTTCTTTTATCAGCAGCTTTACTCTCAGTTTTACCACTTCAGTTTATTTCTTGCCTCTAGTAGACTTGGTGGGTACGTCAGAGTATTGGTGATTTACCCACTGAGGACTACTGATTTTTTTCTAGTAGTTCTCACGCCCATTGCCGCTCTCCCCCTTTTCCCCTTCTTTTGCAGAGTCTTCTGCGGCAGCTGCTGGACCGTCCACAGCAGTTCGAGGTGAGAGGATCGCCGACTAGATAGATCTCCTACCAGTGAGAGACAGTGATAGACATTTTATTGTACCATTTTCTTATATTGATGTATACTTATTATTTTGGGTCTGGCTTTCGCCTGCTGGTTGTAATTATTTTGGATTCTGGGAGGTGATGATGTATTATGTTTACTTTTACAGTTTTAGTCTGAGATAGTTTTAGTTTTTAGCTCTGTACTTTTGTTGTATATTATCCTTCTCTTATATCTGAGCAGGTTTTAGCGCTTCGTGTACGCGAAAAATTCCATGTGCACGGCGGATCTGTAGACGAGCCCAGATACTGGTTTACCCCCGGGGTTTGACATCTATCCAATGCGATTAACATATCTCCATCATCTGAACTAGTCGACTTAGCATCCACTTCAGCTATATTACCTTGGAAGTTACTTGAATCGGATTTACTATCAACTCCTTTAACCCGACAATCTTTCTTCACGTGCCCCAACTTTTCACAATTCCAGTACTTTATTTTCTTTTTTGCTTTTGAATTTTGATCTCGACCTTCCTCGATCACCACGCTCTCTCTCGAAAGGTCTTCCTTGTGCTATTATAGCCTCTCCCGATGAGCTTTCTTAGCTAGACTTTCACCTCATCTCCTTGGTAAATAACGATGCAACAACCGACTCCATCTTAAGGGTTTCAATATAGCTCAAGTTCAAAATCAGATTATCCCAAAATTTTGATATCGAGCAAAGTAAAATATTTGTATTTTTTTCTTCATCAATTCTCACATCTAAGGTCGCGAGCTTGCTCACGATAGAGTTAAATGTACTTAAATATTCTTGTACCACTGCATCGTCTTTTATCTTTAGATTGTACAATTATCGTCTCAAGAAGATTTTGTTCACCAATGATTTTCTTTCATAAAGATTTCTCAATTTATCCTAAATTTCTTTTGCGGTGGTCTTAGTCTCCATATTGAAAAGCACCAAATCATATAGTGCCAAGTATAGGTTTACCAAAGCTATCTTATCTTTCTCTTCATATTGTTTTTCTGTCATCCTTTCCAATTTTTTCTCCTTTCCTTGCAGGGCAATCTCGCATACATCCTTAATCAAGATTGCTTACGTCTTTAGTTTCCACAATACAAAGTTCTTTCCATCAAACCAAAAAATCTCATACTTCGTCGCTGTAACTTTTTCCGCCATCATTTTACCATCAACAAATTACGAATAATCAAACGCTCTGATATCAATTGAATAGGACCGACTATAGGGTTACCGAGCACACCTCAAACTCACACAGCACACAAGCGTGGCAGAAACATGATCTTTCGTAGATGAAAATAGATAAGAACGATAACATAAAACAATAACGAGAATAACAAAGCAATAAAACGAACAAGAGAACACAAAAATACAAGATTTACGTGGTTCGGCCAACGATATGTCGACATACGTCCACAGGCAAGACCACATCAATGTGTTTTTCAATTAACCCACGACACAAAAGTATAAAAAGTAAAATTGGATTACAAGAAACTCTCTCTCATGAGGTCTCCACGTTTTTCTCTCAATTAAGATGTCTACAGTAAAACTCTCATATAAAAAGATGAATTATGAGAGTTAATATAACTCTAAAATCCTAATTCTAATAGGAATCGATCTCCACCGTCCATCTGAGTCTCCGATTTATTTCTAGTCATCAATTTCGTCTTAAGAATCCTCCTTAATGTTTCTGGACCATCCCTAATCTCTAGGAATAAAATTAGATCAAATTAGAGTCAAATCCAATATATTCAACCCGTCGCGAAGTTGAGTACCGATACTTTGTTTTGAGTACCGGTACACAGTACAGAAAAAAAAAATTTGAGTATCGATACTCAAATTTGAGTACCGATACATAGTACAAAAAATAATTTTTTACAGTTTCGAATTTTAAGGAACTCCTAAGGTACTCTATAGTACCGGTACTCAAACTTCAAGTTCCAACACCCAACATCCAGAAACCTCAAAATTTTTATATTTTTACCGTGATATCGATTCGAAACATGTCTTTATATAATTCAACATATTTAGGATCAATACTTGAATCCTTCTATAATTAAAGATAATAAATTCTAATATACATCTAAATCTAAATTGATTAGAAATAACTAAATACTAGACTGATCAAAATAGAAAAAAATATAATTTTTTAAAAAATAACTTAAAAATATAAAAACGGAGGTCTATATAGTTGAATTTTAGCTCTAAATTCGGCTGAAACAGCTTTGCCATTCAATGTATAGATTTCAAAAAATATTTTTCAAATTGGAAGAGCGGACACGAGCGAAAGACTACGGTGATTTAAAAAAAAATTGCATCGATTATAAAATTAATTAAATTCAACAAAATTTTTCACCCAACATAATTGAATCATAATTTTTCAGAAGAGGGTGTACATCTCACACCCCCACCGGTGTGAGATGTGCACCCTCTTAGGAGTGTACACTTATACATTCCCCTTAATAAAATAACGTTTTATCAGAAACTTTAATATTAAATTGATTGCATTAGTTGGACCCATTGACTTTTTTTCTTTTTGGTTTTTAGGGATGGCTCCTTTTTTCTTTTTGGTTTTTAGGGATGGCTCATTAAATTCTCTCTCTTCACTGTTTCCAAAAGGTGGCATGGCTCTTCTACAACTTATTTACTTTGTATTGGACTCATACAGCACACATATCAAGAAAAAGGTTGATAGAGTAAACAGAACACATTGAGCATGCAATATTATTGTATATATTAAGCTTAATTAGGCTTCGTTTGCCATCATTAATTGTTACTCTTTTTCTAAGTTAATTTATATAATTTAATATACTAGCACAAATTATTAAATATTCTAGTCAAGATTAATTCGTTAGTTCATAAAACATCCTAGTCAAGTAATGAATAATAATTTTTTAAATTTTTTTTGAAAAAAGATAATACTCTAATTTTTATTTTTTATTACCATACAATTACTTGTAATAATATATTATAAAGGATAAATAAAAACAATCTAGGATTCCCTCTAGCTCTATTCATATAGAAATTCTATTAAAAAAAAAGAAAAAAAAACAATAATACCAAATTAATATGGTTTCATTTTGTTTAATTTTCTTCGACAGAAAATCACAATAAGAAAATTTTAAAATAAAAACGCTTTTTAGACGACGTTTGAATAAAATATTTCCAAACATTTCTACACTAAAGCAAATATCGACGCTTCTTTATTATATCAAACTAATTTATTAAATAATAAAATTTATTATTATTTTAAAATTTTCAAAGTTTTAAAGATTCAAGATTTTTAAAAGATTTAATATTTTAGAGTATTAGAATATATTTTTCCGACACTTAGTATAAACATTGATATATATGTGGCAATTTTAACCGACGATTTCAAATATAACGCTAGACTATATTGAAACACTTTTAAATATCGTTAAATATAAAAAATATATATATTCTAAAATATTAATTTTTTTTGTAGTGGATATTTATATTTTGCATGTTGATTTTGTAGTTTCGATACATTTTCTTACGTTCTTTTAATTTATTCTACTTTTATATGTTAATTATTCTTCTTTTATTTGCAAACAGATAACAAAAACTATTAAAGTTAATAACAAAATTCAATTTAGCTGATAAAAAATAGTTATTTATAAAAAAAATAAAAATTAAAAAAATATCAATCCAAGAAAACAAAGTCGAGGGAATCATTTTAGAATAATGGCCTACTAGCTAGCTAGCTAGCTTAATTATTGGTAACTGAAATTGTTTTGATTAACCTACAAAGTTCAAAGTCCACTTAGGGCTTGATTTTGACATGCATAGAATAACGTTGTTCAAAAAAATATTACTTAAGAATATTTATTTACTTAAAATTAATATTTTTAATTAGTATCTGTACACCTACATACTAAAATGTATATTCCAGTAATTCAAGGATTACTATTTTTCTACTAATTAATTTTATTTAAAAAAAAAATACTTAAATTTTTTTAAAAAATTTGTGAACTCTAGTATAAGTGAGTTGTAAGATTTAAACTTTTATATATATATATATATATATATATATATATATATATATATATATATATATATATGTATATATATATATATATATATATATATATATATATATATATATATATATATATATATATATATATATATATATATATATTATTTTTTATCTGTTTAAATAGGAGAACAAAGTCCTAGCATCAAATGGCAAGAAATTTAAAAAGTAAATAATAAATAATAAAATAAAAAATTTTAGAGAGAACGATTTTTTAATTACAAAACACATGTTAATTTTCTATCGGATTAATTAAATATTTTGTCACGTTTCGAGACTGCTAATTTAGTCACCACGCGAATAAATCCGCCGAACCCTCTCCTTACCCATCCAAAATAGCTCCCAACAGCACAATCATGCACAACAAGATTCATATAATATTGTAGTACAACTACTAACTTTTTCAACAATCAACTTTAAGCCTGTTAGAACTAAATAAAGTTGATATATATAACTATAAATGAAACTCCATTTACAGTTACATGGATTGCATCACAAATTATTACAAAGTTTTTCTTCCTAGTTACAAAATGGATACAACTAGATTGTCCACTATTCCGCGAACTTTACCGGTGACATCTGAATCTGAAAAGATATAAATCACGAATAAGAACTGATAGAATTTATATAATATAATAATAAAATAAAATTGAATAAATATCAATATTCAGGATCATAAATAGAACTGCAAAATAACTTATAGAGCGCCATAGAAAAAAAAAAAAAAAATGATAAAATAGCGAAAGCAAGAAATCCGGTTGCAATACGAACGGTGCCAACCGAACTAGGTAATCTAGTTTCTCCTCTTGTCTCAGGCACTCTCCCGTATGGTGTTAAATTGATAGATAAGTTTACCAGAATGTACGTGAGTAGGTGTCAGGACCAGTACCCTTTTATATAGATTCCAGATCGACTTCCCATCAAAGTCTGATTAGGATTTTATTTAATTTAAATGGATGGGAAATGGATAAGATATACCATATTAAGTAATTCTATATCTTTTAGGATTGACCTATAGTAAATCCAAATTTGAATATAATTAATTATGCCACATATATGAAAATCTTAACAATCTCCCACTTGGCTTATATTAATTTTTTTTCATGAACGAAATTTCTATACTCCAAATTTTATTGCGCATTATTGAAAACTTTATGGTCAAATATCTTAAAACTCACTTGATCCTTAATTCAAACTAAAAGACTACAATGATGGGAACTATGGCGGTCCACCTCTCTATATTGAAATTTTTTCATCCATAATTACCGTATCATCTTCATCTTCTAACCAAGTACTTTATATGGTACAACTTTATGAAAGAACTGAAAACCATATGTCCATTTGTTAACAGACAAAATTTTATGTCTATTAAACGGTCCTACACAGCTGCATCAAAACTATAACTTTATTGAAAGAAGATAAAAAAATTGTCGTAATCTTATACATCAAAAGAACTAATCAGACTCACAGACTCATGCTACAAACATGATCTTTATATGAACCAGTTGCTAACCCCTTGGTCATTGGGTCTGCAACCATACACTTAGTACTGATGTATTCAATTCTAAGATAACCTTCATCTATCTTCTCTCTCACAACAAGATATTTGGTGTCTAAGTGTTTACACCCCATTGTAATTTTGTTGTTATTGGCAAAAGAAACTGCAGCTGAACTATCACAGAAAATCTTTATTGGACAAGCAATAGAGTTCACAATTTTTAAGTCTGAGATAAAATTCCTAAGCCAAATAGCTTGTGATGCAGTCTCGTAACATGCAATGTACTCTGCAGTCATAGTCGAAAGGGCAATAATACTTTGTTTGCTGCTCTTCCATGAAATCTCCCCGCCAGAATACAAAAAAATATACCCAGTTGTAGACTTTCTGGTATTTGGGCATCCGGCAAAATCATAGTCCGAGTATCCGATCCGCTCCAAATGATCTGATCTATTGTATATCAGCATATGATCCAAAGTACTTTTCAAATACCTCATAATTTTCTTAGCAACCTTCCAATGCTCTATACCTAAATTACTTTGATACATGGCAAGCAATCCAACGACAAAAGCAATATCCGGACATGTGCACGTCTGTGCATACATAAGACTACCAACTGCAGAGGCATAGGGTATGTTTTTTATCTGTTCAATTTCTAATTAGTTTTTGGGACACTGAAAAGCATTAAGCTTATCCTCTTTCTAAACGGGAGTAGCACTCGACTTACAATTATGCATTTCAATTTTTTTCAAAACTTTCTTTATGTAGGCCTTTTGAGATAGACCGAGCAAACATTTACGTCTATCTATTTTATTTTCTATATATGAGGCCTCACCTAAATCTTTCATTTTAAAATTTTGGAGAAGAAATTCTTTAGTATCATGCAATAGCTAAAGATCATTACTGGCAAACAAAATATCATCAATATAAAAGACTAAGAAAATTATTTTACTCCCACTAACCTTCAAATATATACATTGATCAACAATATTTTCTTTAAAACCAAAGATTAAAACAGTTTGTTTAAACTTTAAGTACCATTGTCGAGAGGCATGTTTTAGTCCATATATTGATTTCTCTAATTTTCATACCAAGTGTTCCTTTACTTTTTGCGAGAATCCTTCAGGCTGACTCATGATATATATTTTTTCATAGAGATCCCCATTTAAAAAAATTGTCTTTACATCCATCTGGTATAGTTGAAGATCATAATGAGCAACGAGAGTCATAATAATATAAAAAGATTCCTTTCTAGATACCGGAGAGAAAGTCTCTTTATAATCAATACATTCTTTCTGAGTAAACCTTTTTGCCACAAGACGGGCCTTATATCTCTCTATGTTACCTTTGGAGTCCCATTTGGTTTTATAAACCCACTTTCATCCTACAGGTTTAACTCTTATAGGTAACTCAACAAGATTACATACCTTATATATTGTGGTTCATAAATTCAATCTCATCTTTTATGGCATTGTACAATTCCGTTGCATTACTGCTATTTATGGCTTCGAAAAAATTAAAAGGATCATCTAAGTTCTGACCATTCTCATAAAGATAGACAATATAATCGTTAGACATAGCCGATCTTCTCTGTCTTGAGGATCTTCCTAAATCTATCTGATCATCCACTTGTAGATCTTGATGTGGATTATCAATGATAGGTTCACCTTCACTTTGTGGTTCTAAAATAACTTGTTATTCTACTGAAACTGGAACCATCAAAATATTAGGAATAATAATGGGTATATTCTGTACAGAATCTAAATGCTCTTGAATTTCATCAAATTCAAAGAATCGAGGTTCAGAGCTCCCATTGACTGTTTCATCCTCAATAAACTGTATTGTTTTAGTTTCTACAATATTTATAGGAAGTGATGGACAGTAAAACTTATATCCTTTGAACCTTTCTGAATAACCAATAAAATATTCGGAAATAGTTCGAGGGTACAATTTCTTTATTTGTGGGTCATACAATTTGGTCTCAGCTTGACAACCCCATGTATGAAAATAACTTAAACTGGGTTTCCTACCTGTCCAAAGCTCAAAAGGAATCTTAGTGACAGCCTTAGTAGGGACCCGATTAAGAATATATAGGGTAGTTTTTAGCACCTCACCCCACAATGATATCGGAATGGTAGAATTACTGATCATGCTCCTGAGCATATCAATTAATATATGGTTTCTTCTTTCAGCAACACCATTCTAATTAGGCGTGCCTGGCATGGTGTACTGTGGAACAATCTCGCACTGCTCAAGAAACTTAACGAAAGTCCCAGGAACTTGGCCTTTATTTGTTTGCCTACCAAAATATTCACCACCCCTATCTAATCTGACCACTGTTATGTTTCTCTCGAGTTGATTCTCTGCTTAAGCCTTATATGCCTTAAAGGCATCTAATGCTTCGTATTTCTATTTAAGCAAGTAAAGATAGCCATATCGAGAGTAGTCATCAGTAAATGTGATAAAATATTTATGGCCAGCAAAGGCCAGTAAACGAAAGAGGAAGAGGTCCACATACATCCGTATGAATCAGCTCTAATGTTCCATCACACCTTCTGGCACCTTTGGAGGAGGTTTTGGCATGCTTTTCCTTTATGCAGTCCACACACGTTCCAAAGTCATAGAAGTCAAGATCATCCAAAATGCCTTATCTAATTAACCTTTGGATTCTCTGTTTCTATATGTATCCCAACCTCCTATGACATAATATGGATGACTTTTCATTATTAATGCCACGTTTTGATCCAATATTTTCATACATGCTAAGAAGGATTTCACTATACGAATGATTTAAAGATACTTTATATAGATTATTTTCCAAAACACCAGAGCCAACTATCTCAGATTTGCAGGATAACAAAAAAAATTTATTATCAAAATTGAAACTATATCCCAAACCAACAAGTTTCGAAATAGAAATTAAATTCTTAGAAAAATCTGGAATATAAAATGTATCACTTAAATTCAAAATATGACCACTAGAAAGAACTAATCTAAATGTTCTTACAAATTTAACTTTACTTGGATTTCCTTCAACAATGTAGATAGTGACTTTATCTTTATTGGATTTCCTACGGTTTAGGAATTTCTGCACGGAATTCGCCACATGACATGTGCCACCAGAGTCAATCCACCAGGTATTAGATGGAACAGAAACTAAATGCAACTCATTCATTAAAACCATAAACATACCCTTCTTCTGGAGCCATTTATGATACTTTTGGCAGTCTTTCTTCATATGACCATTTTTCTTGCAAAAGAAGCACTTGGGAGTCTAATTACTTGATTGACCTTGTGAACCAGACATGACTTCCATGTTTTTTTTTTTTGAGCCATTTTTGCCTTTACCATTCTTACTGTGCTTTATTTGTCCCCTGTGAGAAACAAAGTCAATGGTATTTTGTTTCTCTTCCATCAATTTGCCTTCCTCTTGCACGCACATAGTCAACAATTCATTGATTGACTATTTATCTTTATGTGTGTTATAAAAGATCTGAAATGGTATGTATTCAGACGTTAAGGAGTTCAAAATAAAGTGCACTGAGAATGAATCAGAGATTGTTACTTCAAGTGCAAGTGAGCTGCACTGCAATATCTCGCATTTCTATAATATGCTCGCGAATCGAGCCTTTTCCAGCGTACTTCATGAAAGACAGTTTATTCATTAGGGTACTCGCCAAAGTTTTACTAGAGCTTACAAACTGTTGCTCCACAGTATTTAAGAAATCACGGGTTGTCTTACATTCAGGAATTGAATTCGGAATATTTTTACCGACATGCGCCTTCATCACCATTAAACTAAGTTGATTAGAGCGCTCATTCCAAAAATGATGTTTGGATTGGCGTACTTTGATCTGTAAGAGGAAGAGATTTTTTCTCTCTTAGAGTCAAATCGAGATCCATGTACCCTAATGTAAGTATGATCTGTTCTTTCCACTCCGCGTAATTAGAACCATTAAGCATAGGAATAGAATCACCAATAAGAACAAAGGATGAAGTCAAAACTAAAATGCATGTTCTAATAATAAAATATCATCAAAATATTTTATTATTTTGATATTTTGGGGCGTTTTTCTCCAATAGCGTCAAACAGCAGATGGGGGATGATCTAAAGCACATCAAGCAAGGAAGCCGGTCGGTTATGGAGTACCAACGGGAATTTGTGAGGTTGGCCAACTACGTCCCCTTTGTCATAAGGGACGAATCTCACAGAGCCCGTCTTTTTGTGGACGGTTTGCGTAGCGATATCTGCTAAGGATTTTATTTTGGCGTATTTCGTGAAGTGGTTAAGTCTTGAAGATTGAAGTTGAAGAATTGTGGATCACATGCATCAATCTCAGGAAGAAAGATTTCAAAAGGATCATGTATGTTTAACTAAATAATTTTGGTGATCCGAATACTTTCTTATAGTGTAGAAACACTTGGATAAATTTTTAGTTGCATAAAAATCAAAAACTGGACATGTAATATGTTCAGGATCCGGATCAGGGCATTCCAGTCCGGACCCCGAACATAGTTTAGTTCATGCGGAATTTCAGTCCGGACCTCCCCTGTTTCAGTCCGGACCCCGAACATAGATTCTGCAGAAATCGCATGAACAATCCGGACTGCCCACATTTCAGTCCGGACCCCGAACATGTTTTTCTGGAAAAGTTCTGTTTAATGATGACAGTCCGGACCCAACTTATTCCAGTCCGGACCGTCGACCCGAAAAATTTCAGATAAGGTAGTGTTTTATTCTTATCCTCTTCCAAAGGTTTCTAACCTATAAATAAACCCTAATTTCATCTTTTAGGGTAATCCAAAAATTAACGGAGATAACCGAAAAACTTAGAAAAATCCACATATAGATAAGAAAGGAAAAAACTATATCTATTCTATGTTTCTTCATCTATATTGATTAATTTGATTCTAGGGTTTCAAAACTCAGATTTCTTGTAGAATCAAATTAATGAATACTTAGATGGTATTTCCGATCTATCTTTGATCTAAGTATTCGGAGGATTTTCACCACCAACAAACAACGATTTTGCCAAAAATCGGCCGTGGATTTGCGTGGCCTTGTGGACTCAAGGTGCTACCGTTTCGTGGATTCGAAGCGAGGTGCATTCGTGGATTCGAGACGTACTACTTGGTGGAGACAGTGGATTCGGTTGGACGCTGTGGATTCAGCATTGCACGCAAATCGTGGATTTGAGGCGCGTTGCGGAGCGAGCGGAGAAGATCAACTAGGAGCGTATGGTAAAAGGTTGAGTTGTGTGAGTACATTATATCACCTTTGTACCTGTTTAATCTTAGTGGATTTCACCGTGTGACCGGTCCCGTGGTTTTTTACTCCTGGATTGGAGTTTTCCACGTAAAATCTCTGCGTGTTATTTACTTTTCCGCATTGGGTTTTTTGTTACGCAAAGATTTTGGTGTGTTTATTGTTTACACCTATTCACCCCCCTCTAGGTGTTTTTTTTGTTACGAAATTTATGTTGGCGTATTTCGTGAAATTGTTTAAGTCTTGAAGATTGAAGATGAAGAAGTTTGGATCATTTACCTCAATCTCAAGAAAGAAGAATTCAAAAGGATCATGTACGTCTAACTAAATATTTTTGATGATCCGAATACTTCTTATAGTGTAGAAACACTTGGTTGAATGTTTGATTGCATAAAAATCAAAAACTGGACATACTACATGTTCAGAGTCCGGATCGGGCATCACAGTCCGGACCCCGAACGTAGATTAGTTCATGCGCAATTCCAGTCCGGACCTTGGAATTTCAGTCCGGACCCCGAACGTGGAATTTGCAGGAATTGCATGAACAATCCGGACCGTGGAATTACAGTCCGGACCCCGAATGTCCTCTTTTCTGGAAAAAGTCTGTTTCGTCATGACAGTCCGGACCGCAGGATTTCCAGTCCGGACCGTCGTCCTGTAAAATTCCAGAAACGGTTAGTTTTTTATCCTTATCTTCTTCCAAGGGTTTCTAACCTATAAATAGCCTCTATGATTCAATTTCTAGGGCATCCGCATATAATAAAAAGACGGCCGAAATTGAAAAATCCACATATAGAGAAGAAAGGAAATCAATAGATTTAATTCTATGTTTCTTTATCTATATTGATTAACTTGATTCTAGGTTTTCCAAACTCAGATTTTGAGTAGAATCAAATTAATGAATACTTAGATGGTATTTCCGATATATTTCTAATCTAAGTATTCGGCGGATCATCACCACCCAAAAAACAACGATTTTTCCAAAATCGGCGCGTGGACTCGCGTGGCCTTGTGGATTCAAGGTGCAACCGCTTTCGTGGATTCAAAGCGAGGTACGTTCGTGGATTCGAGACGTGCTATTGGGTGAAGACCGTGGATTCGGTCGGACGTCGTGGACTCGACGTTGGACGCCGTGGATTCGGCGTTGGACGCAGATCGTGGATTCGAGAAGCGTTGCGGAGCGAGCGGAGAAGATCTACTAGGAGCGTATGAAAAAGGTTGAGTCGTCTGTGAGTACGGTATATCACCTTGTACGTGTGTTAATTCTAGTGGATTTCGCCGTGTTATCGGTCCCGTGGTTTTTTTACTCCGGTTTGGAGTTTTTCCACGTAAAAATCGTGCGTGTTATTTTTTCATTTCCGCATTGGGTTTTATTGCGCAACGATTTTTGAGTGTTTATGGTTTACACCTATTCACCCCCCCTCTAGGTGTTTTTTCCCCTATTTAGATCCAATTAATACATAACCCAACATTTTTCCCTATTCAGATCCATATTTAACATAACCCACAATATCTTCGAAGTTGTGCAAGCGGCGGATTTGCACACCTTCCAAAAGGTGGTTGATAGAGCCACCATTGTGGAGTGCGAATTTGCGGTTACACGTGCCCGACGGGAGGGCTCTGAGCATAACAGGGATAAGAAGCGATCTCAGTCTTATTCCGGAGGAGGCTATTCCAGCGGGAGCCGAACCCCTACACATCCGAGATCGCAACAAGGAACCAAGAGCGCGCCGGCGGGAGGACAAAGGCCAGGGGACAGGCCTTGCATCATTTGCAGTGGAGCACACCGGGTGACTGAATGTTCCAAGAGGCACGACCACTGCTTTCATTGCGGCAAGCCGGGGCACTTCCATTTCAACTACCCCTTGAACACGGGAACAACATCTTCAGCAGGTTCTGCACCTTCGCCGTAGCAACAGGGTCGGGGAAGAGCTCCTACAGGATCGGCCGCTCGTCCTCCAGCATCTCGACGGGAGGGGGAGGCGCGACCGCAATCAGGAGGGAGAGTTTACTCAATGACCCATCAGGGGATGAACCCACCGGAGGACGTGGTAGCAGGTATTACTTTAATTTCAGATTATCGTGCTAGCACTCTTTTTGACACCGGAGCATCCCACTCTTTCATGTCTCGTGATTTCGCACTTACCCATGGTTTTGAGGACAGACCCCTTCGTAGTTTAATGTCGGTTCGGACCCCGGGAGGGCCCTTGGAAGCGATTAGTTATGTACCTTCCTGCCCGATAAGGTTGGGAAGGCTATCTTGCCCTTGGGATTTGGTGGTGATTCCGTTGAAGGAATTCGACGTGGTACTTGGAATGGATTGGCTTACTAGATATCAGGCGGTGATCGACTGCGAGAAACGCCAAGTGCGTCTACAGGAACCTGGATCCCGGAACATGTGTTCTTAGCATGTAAAAGTACCTTCTTTTCAACCGTTATCTTCGCATCACGGGCCAGAAGATTGATGGAAGGCGGATGTGTAGCTTACTTGGCTTTAGTGGACTTAGCGACTCGACCCTCAACACCGCTCTCCGATATCCCGGTTGTAAGGGATTTTCCTGACGTTTTTCCAACCGAACTCCCGGGGATGCCCCCCGAGCGAGAGATCGATTTCCCTATCGAGCTTCTTCCAGGCATGCAACCTATCACAAGGCACCGTACATAATGGCTTTCGCGGAATTGAAGGAACTCAAGGCACAACTAGAAGATCTTTTGGATAAGGGGTTCATCAGACCGAGTGTGTCGCCTTGGGGCGCACCCGAACTCTTCGTGCGGAAGAAGGACGGGAGTTTACGTCTGTGCATCAACTATTAGGAGATAAATAAGGTCACAGTGAAAAACAAGTATCCCTTGCCTCGGATTGATGACCTATTCGACCAACTACAAGGAGCAACGGCGTTCTCAAAAATCGATCTGCAGTCCGGCTATCACCAGCTTAGAGTTCGGGGTGAGGATATTCCTAAAACATCTTTTCAGACTCGATACGGCCACTACGAGTTTACAGTTATGCCGTTTGGACTTACGAACGCTCTAGCAGTATTCATGGATATGATGAACAGGATATTCAGACCCTTCTTGGACCAATTTGTAATTTTCTTTATTGATGACATCCTGATTTACTCATGTACGGACGAGGAGCATTTGCGGGTAATTCTTCAAACTCTCAGGGACCAGAAATTATTTGCTAAACTTAAAAAGTGTGAGTTCTGGCTTCGTGAGGCGGACTTTTTGGGACACATAGTTTCGGCGACGGGAATTGCGGTGGATCCTAAGAAGGTGGAATCAGTAACTAACTGGCCCCGACCGACTACAGTGACGGAAATCTGAAGCTTCTTAGGTTTGGCAGGATATTATAGGCGCTTCGTGGAAGGTTTCTCAAAAATTACCACCCCTCTAAATCGTTCAACTCGGAAAGGGGAGAGATTTGTTTGGACGGCTCAATGCCAGGAGAGCTTCGAGGAACTTAAGGACAAGCTAACACGGGCACCCGTGCTTGCAGTACCGAAACCCGGTGAGGATTTTGAGGTTTATTGTGATGCATCACGGAACGGTCTTGGAAGTGTGCTATGCAACAGGGGAAAGTTATAGCCTACGAATCAAGACAACTCAAGGATTATGAGCGAAACTACCCTACACACGATCTAGAACTCGTAGCGGTCGTTTTCGTTTTAAAACTTTGGAGGCATTACCTCTACGGAGCTCATTGCAATGTGTTTTCTGATCACCAGAGCCTTAAATATTTATTCACGCAGAAGGAATTGAATTTACGACAGAGATGTTGGTTGGAGTTGTTGAAGGATTACGATTTGTCCATTCAATACCACCTCGGAAAGGCAAACGTAGTAGCTGATGCCCTGAGCAGGAAGGGTCAGACGGGAGAGTTACCGGTGAACGCTATTACTCAGCAGGACCGTTTAATCGCGAATTTCTCGCGAATGAGATTGGAGGTTGTACCGGCAGGTACAGTTACGCGACTTTTGTCCTTAGTAGTCAAGCCTAGCTTGTTTGAGAAAATCCTGGAAGGTCAAAAGACAGACGCTCAACTACAACTTGTACGTGATAAGTTTTCTTCGGACCAAGAGGGCGACTTTTCGGTTGGTGCAGACGACACAATACGGTTCCGAGGAAGTATTTGTGTGCCCGATCTGCCAGATTTGAAGGAAGAAATTTTGTCAGAGGCGCATTGTGCTCCCTATGCGGCGCATCCTGGTGGCACGAAGATGTACAAAGACCTTAAGCAGACTTTTTGGTGGACTAAACTGAAGGGGGACGTAATGCGGTTCGTGGCACACTGTTTGGTTTGTCAACAGGTAAAAGCCGAACATCAACGCCCGGCGGGGAAACTGCAACCTCTACCTGTGCCAGAGTGCAAATGGGAGCGGATCACCATAGATTTCGTCACTGGTTTTCCACGATCACAGTAAGGTCACGACGCGGTCTGGGTCATAGTGGATTGATTGACGAAGTCGGCTCACTTCCTACCTATTCATACGACGTGGACTCGAGACCATTTGGCGCAAGTCTACATCAACGAGGTTGTGAGATTGCATGGGGTGCCGACATCGATTACTTCGGATAGAGACACTTGGTTTGTGTCGAACTTTTGGTAGAGTTTGCAGCGGGCTTTGGGGACCAAACTACAGTTCAGCATGGTTTTTCACCCCCAGACCGACAGACAATCAGAACGGGTGATCCAGATTCTCGAGGACATGCTCCGAGCTTGTGTGCTCGATTTGGGTGAAGGATGGTCACGCTATCTACCTCTCGTGGAGTTTGCCTACAACAATAGTTACCCGGCTGGAATTCAGATGGCGCCGTACGAACCCTTGTATGGGCGTCGATGTCGATCTCCTATTTGTTGGGATGACTTAGGGGAGCGAAAGTTCTTGGGTCCGGACTTAGTGGATGAGACCGAGGCAAAGGTGCGCCTTATTAGGCAGCGGTTGTTGACCGCCCAGAGTCGGCAGAAAAGCTATGCAGACCGGAGACGACGTGACTTGGAGTTTCAGATAGGGGAGCACGTGTTGCTCCGGGTTTCGCGATCCAATGGGATTAAACGGTTCGGTTTGAGAGGCAAGTTGAGCCCGCGGTTCGTTGGACCTTTTGAAATATTGGAGAGCGTTGGCCCAGTAGCTTATCGTTTAGCCTTGCCGCCAAATCTCGATCGGGTGCACAACGTGTTTCATGTTTCGATACTCAAGAAATACCTCCCTGATCCGTCACATGTTCTCGATGTATCTACTATTGAGCTTCGAGAGGACTTGAGCTTTGATGAAACACCGGTACGAATCTTGGCACGTGAAGACAAAAAGTTGCGCAACCGGATTATTCCCTATGTGAAGGTGCTGTGGAGTAATCATGGAGAGCGCGAAGCGACTTGGGAATTGGAATCGAAGATGAGAGAGTGTTTTCCAAATTTGTTTAGCGTGGGTTGAGGTTAAGTTTCGAGGACGAAACTTCATTTAAGGAGTGTGTGATGTAGTATCACGACCTTTCTTGTTTTCCTTTTAAATTCTTTTTGAATAAATTAGTTGTTAGGGGTTAAATTATCGAGTTTTCTTGGGTAGAACGTCGGTGCTTGCGTGTATTTTTTTGTGATAGAGCTCGAAAAACGGTGAACAACAAAGCGATCGGATCGAAAATCCGATTTGCAGATCTCCCGGAAAGGGGTTTTGAAGGTCTCGAAATTCATAGTGTGCATCGGAATCCGTGCTAAGTGATCGGCACGCTTTTTGAGGAGATTGGAATCTCTCGCTCTATTCTAAACAACTAAGGGGTTTTATTTTTTAGTATGTACAAGAGAAAATAGTAATTTATATTATACGTTTTGTTTTATTTCTATCTTTCAAGAAACGAAAACCCTAGTCGGAGAGAAAAAGAGATAGAGAGGGAGAGAGAGAGAGAGAGAGAGAGAGAATTTCCCTTCTTCTTCGTTGATCAAGCGTGTTAGAGGCGGGGAGCGGAATCGGATTCTCATCGCCTGCGAGGAACGAGTTATTCTTCTCTTCCTCTTCTTCTCCGCGAGATCAAGGTTAGCGGTTTGATGTTTTAGTTTCCGTGTTTTATTTTTCGCGTCGGGGGTTTTTGCCGTTTTGCTTTGCTTGTGCCGTTCGTAGTGCCGCCGCCATGAGGCAGCCGCCCGCACTGCGCGACCACGTGGGGTTGGTGCCCGAGCGCAGGGGGGGGGGGGGGGGGGGGGGGGGGGGGGCGCGGGGCTGGAGCCCGCGCGGGGCTGCTCCGCAGGCAGCGCGTGCCCGCGCGGGGCTGCACCGCATGCAGCGCGCCCTCGCGGGGCTAGTGCCCGCGCGGGGCCGCACTGCATGCGGCGCGCCGCGCGGGGCTGTACCGCATGCAGCGCGCCCGCGCGGGGCTGGTGTGTAGTGTACCGGAATCTTGGTTTGAGCGTACCAACTCTGCATATGGGCTTTTTGGGTGGGAAAAGCCGTGAGCATGTGTATTTTCAGTTTACAGCGGAGTTCGGGAGGTTCCGGGCAGCGGCGGAGGTGCCGAAGTCGAAAAGTGAGTTATTGGGGCACTTTTGGGGATTATTTTATTCATTTAATTAGTTTCTTTTAATTAAGGCTTCTTACTGCTTTTCCTTTTTAGTGCTGCTGGTAGAGGGAGTGTTGGCAGAGAAGGGATTTACTTAAGTGAGGTGAATTAATTAAGGGGGTAAGTTGTGGAGTTAATTTAAATTGAATTGGTAGGTAGAATTAATTAATTGTATGCCTTAATTAATTAATGCTGGTGCTTTTAATAAGCAGCTACCCCCCTTTTTTGCCACTTCACCATTCTCTTCTCCAAAAAGAAAAGAGCAGCAGCAGCTTTAAGGGTTTGTCTGGAGCTAAGGGGAAAAAGAGAGGGGGAAGTGGAGGAAGAAGAGTAGAAAAGGGTGTTTCTTGGACCCTTGACTTCACAGCGAAGGCGTGAGCCGAGCGAAGCGGGCGTGGCGGACATCGACGAGGTCGGTGTTTTCTTTATTTTATTATTTTTGCGAGTTGGGGTTTTTGGCTCCTCTCATCTTCTCCCCTTTTCTTTTTTTTTACTGTTAGTGGAAGGTGGACTGGTTGTCCGGATTCTTGGCAGGTTGCGCGGGCCGCTCGCGTGCATTTTGGGCAGCGAGCGGCTAGGGTGGCAGGCGCCGCTGCGCGGGCGCGCATTAGCGCCGCGCGCAGCAGGCGCCCTGCTGCTGTGGTTGTGCAGCAGGGCGCCGGGCCGCCAGCAGCCTCGCCCTGGGCGCCGCGCCAGGGCAGGCGCACGCAGTGCCGCTGGCGCGCGCAGCAGGCCGCGCAGCGACGAGGGCAGCGCGCACGGCACTGCGGTTCGAGCGCATTGCCGCGGGCAGTGCGCGCGGCACTGCGGTTCGAGCGCAGTGCCGCGGGCCCTGCGCGGACCGCGCACAGTGCCGCGGGGCGCGCGGCACTGCGGTGCGTGCGCGGTGCCGGGGGCTCGGCGCGGGCCACGCGCGGGCCACGCGCGACACTGCAGTGCGTGCGCGGTGCCGCGGGTCCCGCGCGGGCGGCCATGGGCCACGCGGGCCCTGCAGGCCGCGCGCTAGGCGCGCGGGCCTGCAAGGCCCCGCGCGGGAGGCCATGGCCCGCGCGGGAGGCCATGGCCCGCGCGGGCGGCCATGGGTCGCGCGGGCCCTGCAGGCCGCGCGCTAGGAGCGAGGGCCTGCAAGGCCCCGCGCGGGCGGCCATGTGTCGCGCGGGCTTGCAGGCCTCGCGCTAGGCGCGCGGGCCTGCAAGGCACCGGGCGGGCGGCCTTTGTGCCGTGCGGCGGCGAGCCGCGCTGTTGCCGCGTGGACTGCGGCTCGGCGACGCGCCGCGGCATGGGTGCGTTGGGTGTTCCGCGCCACGCGTGGCGTTTTTCGTCGCCGGATGGTTTCCTTCCGCCGTTTGAGAGCGCGGGTTTCGACCGCGAGTTTTTTGATCCGATTTATTCCCTTTTCCCGCAGTGGTGACTTAGTGCTAACTTTCTACGTGGCGGGTGGTGCTTGTTTTGCCGCGTGGAGCTGTGGGATAGCGTCGGGACCACTTGTTGGCGCGCTGATTTTGCCGATTTTCGCAGGTGGGTTGGTTTCTTCCGAAAGAATTACGGAATGCCCTTTTTGCTTCCGAAAACAAAGGTATTGTGTCCTTGTGCTATCAGGTAAGTGCGGGACTGCTGTGTAAGTCGTGGGTTATTGGTTCCGACTAATACACGTACTATGCTTTTGGGTGTTCGCTCCGGATACACAGCTGTATTTGATTTCCCTGGCCGAGTTACCAGGAGGGTATTTTCCCTGGACGAGTTACCAGGAGGGTATTTTCCCTGGCCGAGTTACCAGGAGGTTATTTTCCCTGGCCGAGTTACCAGGAGGATATTTTCCCTGGCCGAGTTACCAGGAGGGTATTTTTCCCCTGGCCGAGATACCAGGTGGAAGTTCGCCCCTGGCCGAGTTACCGGGTGGCTGCGGGGATGTCATGAGAGGGTGGTCATTTCATATGATTCTAGATGTCATCTAGTACAGCATTGCATTGAGGCATATAGTGATAGATTTATTTACAGCTTTCATTTCAGTATCTATCTATTTTTGCCTCCAGTGGACTTGGTGGGCTACCGTGGATCGGACATCGGTACCCACTGAGATCTGACTTTTCTGTTGATCTCACACCCTCCGTGTGTGACAGGTGTTTCTGAGGAGGCCGTCCCCGGGCCTGCACGTGCGGAGTCTTCAGACCGTGGCAAGGGCGTAGCCGACTAGTGCCTGCTGGGTCTGTAGAGTCAGAGGTAGAGTTACCCCGGGTATTTTTGGTTCCCACTTTTGTACTAAATAGTGATGATGTACTTTGTTTTGGGAGATAGTGGATGTTGTGCCTGGACTTTTTACTTAGTGACTCCTGTATACAGTTTATTTCTTCAGTGTTGCTTCTTTCCTGCTCTGATACTTGTACAGCTAGATCTCCTTTTCAGGTTAGACGCTTCGTCTGTGCGGCAGTTTCCGCACAGACGGCGGATCTGTTGGCGAGCCCGGGTCGCAGTTTCGACCCCGGGGCGTGACAGATTTAGGTGGTATCAGAGCCTAGGTGTATAGGTCATTGGGGACTTAGAGACCCTAGGCTGTTGGTTGGATAGTAGGATGACTGTCGTGAGGGGCGAATTTGTAGCGAGAGTCTTGTTTGTGTTGTAACTCCCCCGGGATTTCGGGCGAGTGACTTTACATGTTAACTCTCTAAAGTAGTTCTGTTGGCTGCAGACAACACAACACTTTAGAGTTGGAAACATGTTTTAGACTTTCGCTTGTTTCGGGTCGTGAGGTTTTGGTTCCCTGACACCCTGTTTTCCTTGTCGCAGTTGCCCGAGATGCCTCCGAGACGTCGTGCGATGACGAGGGCGCACTCCGTGTCTGAGGACAGGCCCGAACAGGAGGAGGCCGCACAGGGGGAGGTTCAGGAGCTCCGGGCCCAGGTGGCCCAGATGTCAGAGGCGTTGAAGCGCTAGGAGGAAATATGGAGCGGATGATGAGGTTACTTGAGCAGAGGACATCTGCGGCACCGCCAGCAGCGACTTCATCGACCTCATCACAGATCGCTCCGTTGACAGAGTCGGAGCAGAGGGAGCTCACGGATCGATTATCTTATGTCAGCCAGTTCCATCCCCCGCGATTCGTCGGGCAGAGTTCAGAGCCATGGGAAGTAGAAAACTGGATTTCAGCAATAGAAAAGTTATTTGAGAATCTGTTTATTAAGGAAAAGCACCAGGTATATTTGGCTACACACTTCCTGGAGGGAGACGCTGAGACTTGGTGGCGTCGAGTCCGCCCCGTTGGACCGCCGGGAGCTCAGGTGATGTCTTGGCAGGAGTTTCGAGCTTTGCTACTCGGGGCCTATTTTCCCGATAGTGCAAAGCAGAAGCTAGAGGGGGATCTCCGTCGACTGCAGCAGGGTAGCCGACCCCTTCCGGACTACATTCGAGAGTTCGAGCGATTATTGAGCAGTGTGCCGCACGTTGCCCCTGATGAGGCTCAAAGGGTGGATTTGTTTGAGCGAGGGCTGCACCCGGATATTTATCACCTTGTTCATTCTCACCGATCACCGACTCTGGACGCAACCATGGAGCGTGCACGGTGGGTCTCTTGAGGGACGGTGATCATGGCAGAGAGGGGCGGGGCGCCTGGGGCTAGCTCTGGGGAGAAGCGCCCCGCACCGCAGGATTTTGGGCAGACAAGCTGTGAGGACCCGAATCCCCGCTTAAGGGTTATTGTTGGATTAGTGTCTTCGGGAGGTGTTTGTGCACGTGTCGGGCCCAAGTTATTGGATTTCTGGAGTAATTGGAGCAAGAATTGCTTATCAGGAAGCCCATATTGGATGATTGAGATTTGTGCACGCTTATTGGAACCAAGAAAGTGACCCGGCACGAAAAAGGATCAAGTTTACTTTTCGGGAATTTTTGGGAAATTTTAGAAGTGGAATTTGGCCAATCGGACTTCAGATTTGGATTCAGCGCACGAAAACGGTCAAGTTGGGCTATTTACTTGCTATTTTTGGAGGTTGCTACAGTACTATCACTATTCCGGCGATCGCCGGCGGCGGCGGGCAGCACCGGCGGGCGGCGGCGCAGCCTCGGGTAGGCGGCACAGCGGCGGCGCGCGGCGCGGGCAGGCCGCGGGCAGGCGCGCAGGGGCGCGGGCAGGCGCGCGGTCCACGGCGGCGGGCGTGCACCAGGGCGGTGCCTCGTGGCGGCTTGTGGTTGGTTGGTTCAGGAGGCGCGGTCCACGGAATTTCTTCGGGTGCACGGTGGACCGGTGGGTGACACGTGGCAGCTCGTGATTTGCGGGTGTCGTGCACCCGGTCCACGGAACAGGATTTGGTTGCCTCGGGCCGCGTGCGCGCCATGCCGCGCTGACGCCGCGCACTATGCGCGGCTGACTTTGGAGGGGACACGTGGCGGCGTTTGAGAGGCCTTCTACAGATGTTTGCTGTTTTGGGGACTCATCTGGTATTTTGGGAATTGTTCGATTTGGTTTTTCTTCATGGTTGCATCCGAGGGAGTTTTACTTAGCCATTTTTGCCACTTCGAAGCCCCATCTCCCCGAGCTCCCTTCAGTGAAGATTTTCATCTTCGAGTGCTGGTTCTTTCTGCAAAGTTTCGGAATTTTTGAGTGCACGCATCCTGAGGTTTTGGATTTTACGGCGCGGAGCGACGTTTCCTTCTCGGTGTTCCTCATCGTCGCAAGTTCAGTGTAAAGGTTACCCTAGGCTATCCCGACACTGGTTTTTGGTGATTCTTGCGCCGACACACTCCTAACAGGTAGGGCTTCATCTTTCATTTTGATCACGCATTCGTATTTTGACTCCTTGGCTCGGATCCCGAGGTAACAGTGGTCCCCCTTTTTCTGTGAGGGATTTTGAGACAGCAGCGGATTGGGGAGGCGATATCTTCGCGCAGGAGCGTCAGACGAAAACGTGCTTCACAACTTTTTCATCTACAGATAGCAAGGAACGTGTCGTATTTTTCTCGGATTTTTCAGAGATTTTATCAGAGGTGAAAATTCCTGTTCTTCTGTGTACAGTGTTACAGTTTTGACGCAGGAAATCGTTTGAGTACACCACCTTGCCGAATTTATATCTTGACCTACCGAACTCGGATTTTGACGTGCAGGCACTTGTTTCGAAGGTATCGACGCGAGGATCACTGTGGTATTTTTTACTAGAATTTTTGGGGGATGTTTTACAGGTAAAAATTTCGCAGAGAGTGGACTGTTCACACAGCTTTTGTAACTTGGAATTTTATGGAATTAATGTAACTTTGGGTGGTATTTTTGTACCCAGGATGCTTTGAACACTACTTTGGTACTGTTGCCTTGGTGATTGTGCTCGTATATCTGTTTCTGGGCTTTCTTTGTTGTACGACCCTGGACAGTTGTGCACCTTCAGGTGGGTGGCCCTGTCTCCAAGAATGATGGAATGTGCATTAAATCTGCTATAGTAGGACCATGCATAATAGTGATATTCCTATGTAGCATTCTAGAATGTGATAGCTATTGATTCTAGAGTTATATGATGATCATGCGATCTCTTATTCCTACTCTGTAAATTTGTTATTATTATCTTGGAATTTGACCTAGCACCCCCGTCATATGCAGCATGTGCAGCCAGACTGTAGAAAACTTCAACTTGGGCTAGGTTCATACTGCTTTAGACATCCACACTTCTTTTCTTTCCTGGACATAGTGTTTTACTCACCCGGGTAGTGGGCCGAGTGGTCGGGTTTCTTTTAGTGTGGGATGCATTTTACACTCGTGCTTGGGAGCAGAGTGGAGTCTGGTAGATATAGTTGATCGTTCATCTGTGGCGGGAGCCGTTGGTAGACGGCGGTCCCGAGATGTTTTGGTTTCTTGTTTATTTGTCGCCACTGTGTCAGTGGCAGCTTTGTACCAGTGATAGCAGGACCTTGAACCCAGAACTATTTTTGGACACACATATGATTTTAGTCAACCAATGTTTTCTTCCGAGCATCGTGGAGTCGCCGAGTCTGTTCTTGTTTGATTGGACAAAGGCATTAGCTCTACGAGGCTTGGATATAAAGCTTGTTTTCAATTGTTTTCCTAAAAAGAACTAAAAATCATTAAATATGGATTTCTTTCAGATCAAATGGCTTTCAATAAGAAATATCACCTTTTTCCGATAAATTTAACCACCCGAGATGGTTCGAGTGGTCTGGGTTCCAAGGTCTGCCCTTTTTCCTTTGGGATGAGAACAACGAGAGGCTATGCCTAGAGCCTATTCTTGTTTGATTAGGGTTGTAGGTTCTAGTCTTCCGGGGTTCCCGGACCCTTTATTGTTTCTGTTGTGGAGTTATCCTGTCAGTGATGCCTGTTTTAGGGAGCCGTTGGGTTGACAGCGGTCCCGACTGTCGAGTGTTCCTTGTTGCCCGGGTTAGAGAACAGGGATGGGGGGATAGAATAGCTACATTATGGAGTCGAGTGGGATTGCACCAGATTATCGGCTCGGGTTAATATTTCGGTAACCGCGAACTGTGGGCGATTTGACCGATTAGTGTTATACATCAGTTGGGGCTGGGTTTTTCCATTGTGGATTGAGTGAGTCTCCACTTTGAGCATAGTGTCGACTTTTGCCTGATTGACTGAGATGCATGACAGAGCTGTTGGACATGGGTTACTTATGGACTCGAGCGGGTCGCTCCCCTCGAGTGCCACTCCGGAGTAGGCGAGACCGGGTTGTTGTAACCGGCGTCGAGATTGAGCTTTAGACCAGGTAGCTGTAACCGGCGTTGAGATTGAGCTTTAGACCGGGTTGTTGTAACCGGCGTGAGATTGAGTTCTTCTATCGTGACTTGTCGACGCCGTCCCTCTGGCTGGCCCAGATGTGGCAGTCACGGACACCCTACGGTAGACCCGTCCTGGGTAGGATGTGCGGCAGTAGGTGCTCGCTGGTTTGACTGGACCCTGTGTGGCAGTCATTATTAGATTGGATTACTACACCTGAGAGTTAGTAGATGCATCATGTTTTCCATCTGTTTCACTTGTTGAGCATCTAGATAGGGGCATAGTAGCTGTAGAGATATTCTTTTCCAGCTCTTCTTTCAGTATTTCATTTATTACCTTATGCCTCTAGTAGACTTAGTGGGCAGACCGTTGGGCTTGTTGACGGCACCCACTGAGAACTACTGTGGGATGTAGTTCTCACACCCGTCGTGGTGTATTTTTCCCCAGGGACTTCTACTCCTGTTCCTGCTATTCCAGCTGCTGTTTCTTCAGAGCGAGGTAAGGGAGTCGCGAGCTAGTTCCCTACCAGACGTCGTCGTCCAGAGAGTAGATGTACCTATTTTTTACATTTTGAGAGTTACTTGTTGTTGAGAGACCTTGTAGTGAGGTATAGAGTTGTACTTTTATTTCAGAGTTGAGCGACTTTTATACTTGTGGTGAGGACTTGGAGTTGTATTTATTCTATTTATAGCAGTTTATTTTCAGCTCTGATATCTGTTTAGTATAGTATCTCTTATGCAGGTTAGACGCTTCGTCTATACAGGGTTCACCGTATGGGCGGCGGATCTGTTAGCGAGCTCGGGTCGCAGTTTCGACCCCGGGGCGTGACTGATTAGAGTGGTATCAGAGCCTAGGTTGTAGGTCATTGTGGACTTAGGAGCCCTAGGCTTGTGGTTGGACATTAGGATGACTACGTGAGAGTCGTGACTTTTAGCGAGAGTCCTGATTGAGTTTTCTACCTCTCCCAAGGGATGGGATGAGTGATTGGCATGTTTATTCTCCTAAGCGATTATGTTGGCTGCAGACAACATAATGCTATGGAATGGATGACAAGTCGTAGACTTTCGCTGGATTGGGTCGTATGTTGTTTGTTGCTGTCCTGATGTTTGCATGTGGATTGCAGGTGGGTACGATGCCTCCCCGACGCAGGACGCAGACACGTTCTCAGCCTTTCTCCTCCCTTGAGCCTGAGCAGGAGGAGTCAGCACAGGGTTAGCGGAGTGAGGTGCAGGAGCTTCGGGCTCAGATGGCCCATTTGACAGGGACTTTTCGGCGACAGGAGGAGATTTCACGGCGCAAGGAGGAGACCATGGACCGGATGATCCGTATGATGGAGCAGAGGGCGCAGTCAGCTGTAGCACCCCCTCAGAGTTCGCCGGTGCCTTCTTCACCTGTTCTGGCGCCCCCTGTTGTGCAGTCTGCACCAGCTGTTCCGGTCGAGCCGGTTTCTAATAGGCCTCCGTCTGGGATGACGGGATCGTTGACTTCAGCAGAGCGGCGGGAGGTGGTGGATCTTTTGATGAGGTTCCGCCAGTTTGATGCACCCCGCTTTTCGGGTATGAGTGCTGAGCCGTGGGCGGCCGAGTCTTGGATTACGGCCATGGAGCGCCATTTCGAGAGCCTGTTTATTGAGGAGAGGTTTCGAGCTTTGTTGGCTACCCACTTTCTGGAGAGCAACGCCGAGGCTTGGTGGCGGCGTGTGCGACCTGCTGGTCCGCCTGGGACGCAGTTTCTCTCTTGGGCGGAGTTCCGCAGTCTATTTCTTGGAGCCTTTTTCCCAGATAGCGTCAGGCAGAGGTTAGAGGAGCGGCTGAAGAATCTCCGTCAGGGAGATCGGCCCGTGCATGAATACATCGCAGACTTCAACCAGTTGTTGGCCTGTGTGCCGCACGCGGCCAGGGACGAGGCGCATCGGATTTACATGTTTGAGCGGGGTTTGCGCCGGGAGATTTATCAGCTCGTCCGTTCGCACAGATTGCAGACGTTGGATGCATCTATAGAGCAGGCACTTTACGTTGAGTGCGGAGAGGCGGTGATGGATGAGATGGCTCCAGCTCCTGCAGTGATTCCAGGGGCGAAGCGCCCAGTACCAGTTGATGAGGGACAGACGAGGTGGCAGGCACCTCCGAGACTTCCACGATCTCACCCTGAGGGTCGTGAGTTTCAGAGGCGCCAAAGTTCAGGTGGGCACTCGCAGCAGCCGCGGTATCAGCCTAGACAGCAGCTCCGGCAGCAGCGACGTGAGCGGTGTGTCATCTGTGGCGGCCCTCATCCACCGTCGCAGTGTGATCAGAAGCAGGGACGATGTTTCTTATGTGGAGAGTTGGGACATTTTCGAGCAGCTTGTCCCCGAGCCATTCTGTCAGTGCTACCCCTTGCTGTAGCACCCCCCTTGCCTGTTCAGGAAGCGGAGGCCCCTCCGATGTACCGTCAGACAGAGTGGGGTACGACGTCGGGACAGATGGGACGACGGTCTTCAGCACCCAGTGGATGGGTTTACGCGGCCCTAGTGGAGGACACCCCGGCAGCAGATCCTATCGCCGCAGGTATGACTTTATTTTCAGTCAGTTGAGTTGAGCATTTCGATACCGCTGCATCCTTCTGCACATGTTAGTAGGGCATTCGCATCTCTGCATGTTTAAGGGATAGAAATTTCATTACTTGCATGAGCGATTGGATTCTTCTCAGTATTATACGAGCAGAGGTGGATTTTGGGACTTGATCAGGACAGCTGAGGCTTTGGGAAGTACACCGGCAGGGTGACGGTTCAGTTACAGCTCCACGACTCAGATCGAGCATACGGGATGGACCAGCTGGTGCGGTATCGTGCAACGATTGATTGTGGATTGAGAACAGTGACCTTTCCGCGAGTTGGACAATAGGAGATCATTTTCGCAAGTCACCGAGGCATCCTTCCTGCAGCAGCAGCTTCAGCGACCCTGGGTTAGGTGCTACTTGTTGAGCGTAGGTGACGCCTAGGACTAGAGGTTATGTCTCTAGGGGTCCCAGTTAGAGTGTGTTTTTCTTTTTAGGGGCACGGATAGATCGTAGCTTCCGTTTTTGGTTGCCACAGCAGGAACGACATCAACACTTCTCTCCCTTTTTCTCACCTTTGTGCTGAAATTTGCGAACATGACGAAAGATTCGAAAGGCTACTCCAGAAATGGAGACGGGGCCCGAACCTGTTCTTGTTTGATTGGGGCGAGGGCACTGGCCTTTCGAAACTTCCGAACTTTTCGCTAATTTCAGTTGTTTTCTAAGTTGGAGAGTTAGGGGCTGATGACTTTCCTGCTGGTGGGGCCCTTACTTCTCCTGTTAAGTTTTGCGGCGTAATTCGTGTAGTTTGGACGCGTATGGTTGGCTGTTCTTCCTCGTTCCCCAGTATTTGGAATTTCTGAGGTTTATCCAGCTGTTGGACTCGCTTTGTGGAGAGTGTGTAGCGACTGGGGAGTTGGAAACGGTGTTGTTGGATGGTTACCCTTGGCTTTGAACTCCCTTTTGAGCCGTGTTTGTTTCGAGGACGAAACTTTCTTTTAGTGGGGGAGGATTTGAGGACCCGAATCCCCGCTTAAGGGTTATTGTTGGATTAGTGTCTTCGGGAGGTGTTTGTGCACGTGTCGGGCCCAAGTTATTGGATTTCTGGAGTAATTGGAGCAAGAATTGCTTATCAGGAAGCCCATATTGGATGATTGAGATTTGTTCGCGCTTATTGGAACCAAGAAAGTGACCCGGCACGAAAAAGGATCAAGTTTACTTTTCGGGAATTTTTCGGAAATTTTAGAAGTGGAATTTGGCCAATCGGACTTCGGATTTGGATTCAGCGCGCAAAAACGGTCAAGTTGGGCAATTCACTTGCTATTTTTGGAGGTTGCTACAGTACTATTACTGTTCCGGCGATCGCCGGCGGCGGCGGGCAGCACCGGCGGGCGGCGACGCAGCCTCGGGCAGGCGGCAAAGCGGCGGCGCGCGGCGCGGGCAGGTCGCGGGCAGGCCGCAGGCAGGCGCGCAGGGGCGCGGGCAGGCGCGCGGTCCACGGCGGCGGGCGTGCACCAGGGCGGTGCCTCGTGGCGGCTTGTGGTTGGTTGGTTCAGGAGGCGCAGTCCACGGAATTTCTTCGGGTGCACGGTGGACTGGTGGGTGACACGTGGCAGCTCGTGATTTGCGGGTGTCGTGCACCCGGTCCACGGAACAGGATTTGGTTGCCTCGGGCCGCGTGCGCGCGTGCGCGCCATGCCGCGCTGACGCCGCGCACTGTGCGCGGCTGACTTTGGAGGGGACACGTGGCGGCGTTTGAGAGGCCTTCTACAGATGTTTGCTGTTTTGGGGACTCATCTGGTATTTTGGGAATTGTTCGATTTGGTTTTTCTTCATGGTTGCATCCGAGGGAGTTTTACTTAGCCATTTTTGCCACTTCGAAGCCCCATCTCCCCGAGCTCCCTTCAGTGAAGATTTTCATCTTCGAGTGCTGGTTCTTTCTGCAGAGTTTCGGAATTTTTGAGTGCACGCATCCTGAGGTTTTGGATTTTACGGCGCGGAGCGACGTTTCCTTCTCGGTGTTCCTCTTCGTCGCAAGTTCAGTGTAAAGGTTACCCTGGGCTACCCCGACACTGGTTTTCGGTGTTCCTCTTCGTCGCACGTTTCCTTTGAGTGCACGCATCCTGAGGTTTTGGATTTTACGGCGCGGAGCGACGTTTCCTTCTCGGTGTTCCTCTTCGTCGCAAGTTCAGTGTAAAGGTTACCCTGGGCTACCCCGACACTGGTTTTTGGTGATTCTTGCGCCGACACACTCCTAACAGGTAGGGCTTCATCTTTCATTTTGATCACGCATTCGTATTTTGACTCCTTTGCTCGGATCTCGAGGTAACAGTGGTCCCCCTTTTTCTGTGAGGGATTTTGAGACAGCAGCGGATTGGGGAGGCGATATCTTCGCGAACGAGCGTCAGACGAAAACGTGCTTCTACAACTTTTTCATCTACAGATCGCAAGGAACGTGTCATATTTTTCTCGAATTTTTCAGAGATTTTTTCAGAGGTGAAAATTCCTGTTCTTCTGTGTACAGTGTTACAATTTTGACGCAGGAAATCGTTTGAGTACACCACCTTGCCGAATTTATATCTTGACCTACCGAACTCAGATTTTGACGTGCAGGCACTTATTTCGAAGGTATCGACACGAGGATCACTGTGGTATTTTTTACTAGAATTTTTGGGGGATGTTTTACAGGTAAAAATTTTGCAGAGAGTGGACTGTTCACACAGCTTTTGTAACTTGGAATTTTATGGAATTAATGTAACTTTGGGTGGTATTTTTGTACCCAGGATGCTTTGAACACTACTTTGGTACTGTTGCCTTGGTGATTGTGCTCGTATATCTGTTTCTGGGCTTTCTTTGCTGTACGACCCTGGACAGTTGTGCACCTTCAGGTGGGTGGCCCTGTCTCCAAGAATGATGGAATGTGCATTAAATCTGCTATAGTAGGACCATGCATAATAGTGATATTCCTATGTAGAATGCTAGAATGTGATAGCTGTTGATTCTAGAGTTATATGATGATCATGCGATCTCTTGTTCCTACTCTGTAAAATTATTATTATTATCTTGGAATTTGACCTAGCACCCCCGTCATATGCAGCATGTGCAGCCAGACTGTAGAAAACTTCAACTTGGGCTAGGTTCATACTGCTTTAGACATCCACACTTCTTTTCTTTCCTGGACATAGTGTTTTACTCGCCCGGGTAGTGGGCCGAGTGGTCGGGTTTCTTTTAGTGTGGGATGCATTTTACACTCGTGCTTGGGAGCAGAGTGGAGTCTGGTAGATATAGTTGATCGTTCATCTGTGGCGGGAGCCGTTGGTAGACGGCGGTCCCGAGATGTTTTGGTTTCTTGTTTATTTGTCGCCACTGTGTCAGTGGCAGCTTTGTACCAGTGATAGCAGGACCTTGAACCCAGAACTATTTTTGGACACACATATGATTTTAGTCAACCAATGTTTTCTTCCGAGTATCCTGGAGTCGCCGAGTCTGTTCTTGTTTGATTGGACAAAGGCATTAGCTCTACGAGGCTTGGATATAAAGCTTGTTTTCAATTGTTTTCCTAAAAAGAACTACAAATCATTAAATATGGATTTCTTTCAGATCAAATGGCTTTCAATAAGAAATATCACCTTTTTTCGATAAATTTAACCACCCGAGATGGTTCGAGTGGTCTGGGTTCCAAGGTCTGCCCTTTTTCCTTTGGGACGAGAACAACGAGAGGCTATGCCTAGAGCCTGTTCTTGTTTGATTAGGGTTGTAGGTTCTAGTCTTCCGGGGTTCCCGGACCCTTTATTGTTTCTGTTGTGGAGTTATCTTGTCAGTGATGCCTGTTTTAGGGAGCCGTTGGGTTGACAGCGGTCCCGACTGTCGAGTGTTCCTTGTTGCTCGGGTTAGAGAGCAGGGATGGGGGATAGTATAGCTACATTGTGGAGTCGAGTGGGATTGCACCAGATTATCGACTCGGGTTAATATTTCGGTAACCGCGAACTGTGGGCGGTTTGACCGATTAGTGTTATACATCAGCTGGGGCTGGGTTTTTCCATTGTGGATTGAGTGAGTCTCCACTTTGAGCATAGTGTCGACTTTTGCCTGATTGACTGAGATGCATGACAGAGCTGTTGGACATGGGTTACTTATGGACTCGAGCGGGTCGCTCCCCTCGAGTGCCACTCCGGAGTAGGCGAGACCGGGTTGTTGTAACCGGCGTCGAGATTGAGCTTTAGACCGGGTAGTTGTAACCGGTGTTGAGATTGAGCTTTAGACCGGGTTGTTGTAACCGGCGTGAGATTGAGTTCTTCTATCGTGACTTGTCGACGCCGTCCCTCTGGCTGGCCCAGATGTGGCAGTCACGGACACCCTACGGTAGACCCGTCCTGTTGAGGATGTGCGGTAGTAGGTGGTCGCTGGTTTGACTGGACCCTGTGTGGCAGTCATTATTAGATTGGGTTACTACACCTGAGAGTTAGTAGATGCATCATGTTTTCCATCTGTTTCACTTGTTGAGCATCTAGATAGGGGCATAGTAGCTGTAGAGATATTCTTTTCCAGCTCTTCTTTCAGTATTTCATTTATTACCTTATGTCTCTAGTAGACTTAGTGGGCAGACCGTTGGGCTTGTTGACGGCACCCACTGAGAACTACTGTGGGATATAGTTCTCACACCCGTCGTGGTGTATTTTTCCTGAGGGACTTCTACTCCTGTTCCTGCTGTTCCAGCTGCTGTTTCTTCAGAGCGAGGTAAGGGAGTCGCGAGCTAGTTCCCTACCAGACGTCGTCGTCCAGAGAGTAGATGTACCCATTTTTTACATTTTGAGAGTTACTTGTTGTTGAGAGACCTTGTAGTGAGGTATAGAGTTGTACTTTTATTTCAGAGTTGAGCGACTTTTGTACTTGTGGTGAGGACTTGGAGCTGTATTTATTCTATTTATAGCAGTTTATTTTCAGCTCTGATATCTGTTTAGTATAGTATCTCTTATGCAGGTTAGACGCTTCGTCTATACGGGGTTCACCGTATGGGCGGCGGATCTGTTAGCGAGCCCGGGTCGCAGTTTTGACCCCGGGGTTGTGTTGCTTTCTTAGCTACTATTGTAGAGGTGCCTACGGCGATGCCTGGGCTCGAGGACATTCCTATCGTCCGAGAGTATCCAGATGTGTTCCCTCCTGAGCTATCGACTATGCCGCCGGATCGAGAGATTGAGTTTGTGATTGACGTGGTTCCTGGAACTACGCCAATCTCTAAGGCACCCTACAGGATGGCCCCTGCAGAATTGAGGGAGTGAAAGGCTCAGCTTCAGGATCTGTTGGATCGCGGGTTTGTTCGACCTAGTGTTTCTCCTTGGGGAGCCCCGATTCTATTTGTAAAGAAGAAAGACGGGTCACTTAGGCTTTGTGTGGACTACAGAGAGTTGAATAAAGTGACCGTCAGGAACAAGTATCCACTTCCTCGGATTGATAATTTATTTGATCAGCTTCAGGGAGCTACAGTCTTCTCCAAGATAGATCTTCAGTCCGGTTACCACCAGCTGAGGGTGAGGGCCGAGAATGTATCCAAGACGGCATTTAGGACTCAGTATGGGCATTACGAGTTTACAGTGTTACCTTTTGGTTTGACGAATGCCCCGGCTGCGTTTATGGACCTGATGAACCGAGTCTTTCAGCCGTACTTGGACCGTTTTGTGGTGGTTTTCATCGATGACATTTTGATTTATTCCCGTAGCGACTTTGAGCACGAGGAGCACTTGAGGGTAGTGCTACAGCTTCTGAGGGAGAAGAAGCTGTATGCGAAGTTGAAGAAATGCGCCTTTTGGCTACGGGAGGTTTCTTTTCTAGGCCACATAGTTTCAGCCGCAGGAGTGGCAGTGGACCCGACGAAGATTGATTCAGTTCGGGATTGGCCTAGACCTATGACGGTGACTGAGATTCAGAGTTTCTTGGGCCTTGCGGGCTACTACCGTCGATTTGTTGAGGGCTTTGCGAAGCTCTCTACCCCCCTCACTAGATTGACCAGGAAGGGGGTAAAGTTTGTTTGGACAGAGCAATGCCAACAGAGCTTCGAGGAATTGAAGCAGAGATTAATTACAGCGCCAGTCCTTGCGCTACCTGTTATGGGAGAGGGGTTCGTGATTTTCAGTGATGCCTCCCACAGCGGTCTTGGATGTGTGTTGATGCAGCATGGTAGGGTAATTGCCTATGCTTCACGCCAGTTAAAGGATTATGAGAGAAATTACCCTACACATGACTTAGAGTTAGCTGCGGTTGTTTTTGCCCTGAAGCTCTGGCGGCACTATTTGTATGGCGAGCGCTGTGAGATCTTCACCGATCATCAGTGTTTGAAATACCTGTTCACCCAGAAAGAACTCAATCTAAGGCAGCGCCGGTGGCTTGAACTGCTAAAGGATTACGACTTGAGCATTCTCTATCATCCCGGCAAGGCCAACGTGGTCGCGGATGCTTTGAGCAGGCGAGCGGGGCAGACCTTGAGCATGCTTATTACCCAGCAGAGACCACTGAGAGAGCAGCTGAGGAGTTTAGATTTAGAGATTGTGTCCCCGGGGGATTCTGCGAGACTTATGTCTTTGGTTTTACAGCCCACTCTGTTGGACAGGATCAGAGAGAAACAGAGTGAGGACCCCTATCTTCTGAGGATTCGAGACCAGATGCAGCGTGGTCAGAGCGGGGACTTTTCTGTGGATGCCGCGGGAGTACTCAGGTACAGGGACCGCATTTGTGTGCCTGTAGATTCGGATATTAGAGAGCTGATCCTGAGAGAGGCTCACTATACACCTTACACCCTCCATCCTCGGGGAACTAAGATGTATAGGGATTTAAAGGCACAGTTTTGGTGGCAAGGCATGAAGAGGGATATTAGTAGGTTTGTGGCCCACTGTCTAACTTGCCAACAGGTTAAGGCGGAACATCAGGTTCCCGCTGGCAAGTTACAAAGCCAACCAATCCCTGAGTGGAAATGGGATTGTGTCGCCATGGATTTTATTGTGGGTCTGCCGAGGACTCAGAGTGGAGCTGATGCTATATGGGTGGTCGTGGACCAATTGACTAAATCAGCCCACTTTTTGCCGATTCAGTCAGGTTGGGCCTTGGAGAGGTTAGCACAGTTATACCTTGACGAGATCGTGAGGCTTCATGGAGTGCCAGCTTCTATTGTGTCATATAGGGACCCCAGGTTTACCTCGCAGTTTTGGAGGAGCTTGCAGTCGGCTTTGGGGACCCAGCTTCAGTTTAGCACCGCCTTCCACCCACAGACCGACGGACAGTCCGAGCGGACTATTCAGACTCTGGAGGACATGTTGAGAGCTTGTGTCCTGAGCTTTAGCGGTAGTTGGGATCGACACTTGAGATTAGCAGAGTTTGCCTACAACAATAGCTTCCAGGCGAGTATCCAGATGGCGCCCTATGAAGCATTGTATGGTAGGAAATGTCGATCGCCTCTATGTTGGAGTGAGGTGGGTGAAAGGAAAACTTTGGGACCTGATTTGCTTTTGGAAGCCGAGGATAAGGTCAAGGTTATTCGACGCCACTTGGTCACTGCTCAGAGCCGGCAGAAGAGCTACGCCGATAGGAGGCGGCGAGACTTGGAGTTTCAGGTGGGAGATCATGTGTTTCTGAAAGTCTCGCCCTCTCGAGGGATTCGACGCTTTGGAGTGCGCGGGAAGCTAAGCCCACGTTTTATTGGACCATTTGAGATTTTAGAGCGTATCGGACCTGTCGCCTATCGGGTTGCTCTACCGCCGCGTCTAGCCGGTACTCATGATGTTTTCCATGTATCCGTCTTGAGGAGGTATGTCTATGATCCCTCTCACATTGTGGAATTCACTTCTTTAGAGCTGGACGAGGAGCTGCACGTCCGGGAGCGCCCGATTCGAATTCTTGCTCGTGAGACGAGAGAATTGCGAAATCGGGTCATACCTTATGTGAAGGTATTGTGGAGCCACCATGATGAGAGAGAGGCTACTTGGGAGCCCGAGGATGAGCTGAGGACTACCTACCCGCACTTATTTGAGACCCCCTCTTGATTTTGGAGCTTTTTGGGTTTCGAGGACGAAACCATTTGAAGGGGGGGAGAGTGTAGTGTACCGGAATCTTGGTTTGAGCGTACCGACTCTGCAGATGTGTTTTTTGGGTGGGAAAAGTCGTGAGTATGTGTATTTTCAGTTTACAGCGGAGTTCGGAAGGTTCCGGGCAGCGGCGGAGGTGCCGAAGTCGAAAAGTGAGTTATTGGGGCACTTTTGGGGATTATTTTATTCATTTAATTAGTTTCTTTTACTTAAGGCTTCTTACTGCTTTTCCTTTTTAGTGCTGCTGGTAGAGGGAGTGTTGGCAGAGAAGGGATTTACTTAAGTGAGGTGAATTAAGTAAGGGGGTAAGTTGTGGAGTTAATTTAAATTGAATTGGTAGGTGGAATTAATTAATTGTATGCCTTAATTAATTAATGCTGGTGCATTTAATAAGCAGCTACCCCCCTTTTTTGCCACTTCACCATTCTCTTCTCCAAAAAGAAAAGAGCAGCAGCAGCTTTAAGGGTTTGTCTGGAGCTAAGGGGAAAAAGAGAGGGGGAAGTGGAGGAAGAAGAGTAGAAAAGGGTGTTTCTTGGACCCTTGACTTCACTGCGAAGGTGTGAGCCGAGCGAAGCGGGCGTGGAGGACATCGACGAGGTCGGTGTTTTCTTTATTTTATTATTTTTGCGAGTTGGGGTTTTTGGCTTCTCTCCTCTTCTCCCTTTTTCTTTTGTTTTACTGTTAGTGGAAGGTGGACTGGTTGTCCGGATTCTTGGCAGGTTGCGCGGGCCGCTCGCGTGCATTTTGGGCAGCGAGCGGTTCGACCGCAGTGCCGCGGGCCCTGCGCGGACCGCGCGCAGTGCCGCGGGCCCCGCGCGGGGCGCGCGCGGCACTGCGGTGCGTGCGCGGTGCCGCGGGCCACGCGCGGCACTGCGGTGCGTTCGCAGTGCCGCGGGCCCCGCGCGGGCCACGTGCGGCACTGCGGTGCGTGCGCGGTGCCGCGGGCCCCGCGCGGGCGGCCATGTGCCGCGCGGGCGGCCTTGTGCCGCGCGGCCTTGCAGGCCGCGCGCTAGGCGCGCGGGCCTGCAAGGCGCCGCGCAGGCGGCCTTTGTGCCGTGCGGCCGCGAGCCGCGCTGTTGCCGCGCGGACTGCGGCTCGGCGACGCGCCGCGACGTGGGTGCGTTGGGTGTTCCACGCCACGCGTGGCGTTTTTCCTCGCCGGATGGTTTTCTTCCGCCGTTTGAGAGCGCGGGTTTCGACCGCGAGTTTTCTGATCCGATTTATTCCCTTTTCCCGCAGTGGTGACTTAGTGCTGACTTTCTACGTGGCGGGTGGTGCTTGTTTTGCCGCGTGGAGCTGTGGGATAGCGTCGGGACCCCTTGTTGGCGCGCGGATTTTGCCGATTTTCGCAGGTGGGTTGGTTTCTTCCGAAAGAATTACGGAATGCCCTTTTTTGCTTCCGAAAACAAAGGTATTGTGTCCTTGTGCTATCAGGTAAGTGCGGGACAGCCGTGTAAGTCGTGGGTTATTGGTTCCGACTAAGACACGTACTATGCTTTTGGGTGTTCGCTCCTGATACACAGCTGTATTTGATTTCCCTGGCCGAGTTACCAGGAGGGTATTTTTCCTGGCCGAGTTATCAGGAGGGTATTTTTCCTGGCCGAGTTACCAGGAGGTTATTTTTCCTGGCCGAGTTACCAGGAGGATATTTTCCCTGGCCGAGTTACCAGGAGGATATTTTCCCTGGCCGAGTTACCAGGAGGGTATTTTCCCCTGGCCGAGATACCAGGTGGAAGTTCGCCCCTGGCCGAGTTACCGGGTGGCTGCGGGGATGTCATGAGAGGGTGGTCATTTCATATGATTCTAGATGTCATCTAGTACAGCATTGCATTGAGGCATATAGTGATAGATTTATTTACAGCTTTCATTTCAGTATCTATCTACCTATCTATCTGTTTTTGCCTCTAGTGGACTTGGTGGGCTACCGTGGATCGGACATCGGTACCCACTGAGATCTGACTTTTCTGTTGATCTCACACCCTCCGTGTGTGACAGGTGTTTCTGAGGCGGCCGTCCCCGGGCCGGCACGTGCGGAGTCTTCAGACCGTGGCAAGGGCGTAGCCGACTAGTGCCTACTGGGTCTGTAGAGTCAGAGGTAGAGTTATCCCGGGTATTTTTGATTCCCACTTTTGTACTAGATAGTGATGATGTACTTTGTTTTGGGAGATAGTGGATGTTGTGCCTGGACTTTTTACTTAGTGACTCCTGTATACAGTTTATTTCTTCAGTGTTGCTTCTTTCCTGCTCTGATACTTGTACAGCTAGATCTCCTTTTTAGGTTAGACGCTTCGTCTGTGCGGCAGTTTCCGCACAGACGGCGGATCTGTTGGCGAGCCCGGGTCGCAGTTTCGACCCCGGGGCGTGACATGGTGCCCGCGCGGGGCCGCACCGCCGCCGCCGCCGCTCGGTTTCCTCCTTTACTTTTGCGTGTTCGGGACCTCAGTTTTTCACAGGTAAGTCTAGTCTTACCTGTTACTTCTTTTGGGGACTTTTTAGGTCCGGGAGTCATTCGAGAGCGCGGGTCGGTTTCAGGTGTTCCGGTCGACGCGATTCGAAGTGGGTACCCCTTTCTGTCGTCTTTGGAGTTTAGGTCTATCTTTATTATGTAAGAGTAAGTAATTACACTTTTGAAATCTTGTCTAACCCCCTTTCGCTTAAGTATCATTATTGCTATTATCTGTTGCGACTGAGCGTCGCGGTGCTCTATGTTACACTTTGACTATGGTTACTATGCTCATGGCTACTTGCACGCACACCAGCGGTTTGGCCACCGCATCGGTATACTTTTCCGGAGAGGTGATACGTTGACCCGTGAATCCCCACAAGGTGACATAGTGGGGGGCCCCTTGCGGTTGCTTACGGTCCTGCACAAGTGCCGCAAGGGGTTAAAAGCACCAAGGTGAGAGCGGTGTGTATTTCTGAGGCAGGTACTCAGTTCTGCTTTTATAGGGGGTTACGATTGACTACATGATGGGAAATGTGGATGCTCTGGTCTTTCGGTTTGCATTATTCTAGTTTTTATCGCATCTTACACTTTTTACGTTTTACCTCTTACTCTTTGTGTCACTGACTTCCCACACTGTGACAGGTTCGGTCAGGGGTGGGATCTGGGACGACGGTAAGGCCGCGACTTGAGGACTTTAGCCTTGTTCTAGGCTGGTGACTTTTCCCTTTTATGTTTTGATTATTTCGGTTAGTTAGCCTATGTGCGTACGTTAACTTATTGTGGATGATGTGGATATTGGGATTATTTTATGTTCATGTGGATGAACGGTTTTTCTTATTACTTGCAGGTATGACCAATTTTCAAACCAAAGAAAGAGATTGCGAAAACGTTTTCAAAATTTGGTGGCCTTATTGGATATGGTGTATAGTTACTTTTTTCCTTCTCTTTTTATACTTGACTGGTGTGGTTAAAGTGATGTTGTATTATCCTACGCCGTGCATACGCAAGGGTCGCTCTGTTGTTTCGTCGAGGACTCTCGCGTATGTGGCGGATCTGTGCACGTGTCTAGCGGGTGTTCTTTTAAAAAAAAAAATGTACACGTTTTTCCGCTTATTTAAACCCCTAGGGCGTGACAGTTAATGAATATTATTTTACTTGTATTTTTTATTTAGTTTTCTCTCTCTTTTGTGGTTACGTCGATTTTAATTTTTGTTGAGAAGATAAGTTTACGATAAAAAACTGATTTGATATCTCTATTGCAGAATTTCAATAATCGATATATAAGTAAGTATCAGATCAATAACAATTGGAATCAGAGCGGATTGCGGATTCTTAACATCTGGTGTCAGGACGAGTACCAAATTCTCAACAAAAATAATAATAAGATTAGTGTGAAAAATTAGTGGTTAGATGGTGAAGTTATAAGATTACTATCAACTTTTGACAGTTAAGTTAGCATTAAAAATATCAGTGATTTTTCAGTAGACCTTTAATTAACAATACCTAATGCATGATCAATGTATAAATTAAGTATTACTCCATTAATGCCAACATATCACAAGTTTTTTTTTTTTTTTTTTTTTTTTTTTTTTTTTTTTGGGGTTAATTGCACCATTAAAACCCAGCCTTTTTCTAATTTTTTTTTTATTTCCTTTCAATAGGTCTCTAATCTTTAATATTTGTCTCAATTTAATTTTTGTCATTAAAAATGCTATGAATTCGAAAATTTCTCGTGGCAAATATTAATATAGGTTCTGACATAACCGTTTTTAGCTAACAACACCTTAATAGATAAGACTTTATTGAAACAAAAAATAAAGATTAGGAACCTAATTGTGAAAAAGAAAAAAAAAAAAAGTTGACAAGAGATAGAAAAAAAAAAAAAAAAAAAAAAAAAAAAAAAAAAAAAAAAGAGAAGAAAAAAGAAAGAAGAAGAAGAAGAAGACAGTTAGCTAGGGTCAATGGTGTGATTAATTATTTTTGTAAGTTATATTGTATAAAACTTATTTAAATTATAAATTATTTTGATTCCACTATTCAATCATTTAAAATTTTAATTTTAATATTCAGCATTCCAGTTTATTTAATTTTGATAATTTGATGGCTCTTCGATGCAAAATTTAAATTAATTATTAAGTTTAATGAATTAATGCACTAAAAAAAATTTATATTTAAAAATACATTTTTTATATTTAAAATACTTAAAATATTCTAATATAGTCTAGAGTGACATTTAAAAACGTCGGTCAGAGTGAATGCAAATGAAGAGTTGCCATCTATATACAAGCGGGTGTAAATTATACGTACTATGATGTTTTAAAGTATTAAAAAATTATAAATAATTATAAAATTTATTATTGAATAAATTAGTTTGATAAAATAGAATATTCATAGGTATTTGTTATATTATAGAAATACTTAGAACGCTTCGTCTAAAACATATTCTTATATTAAAATTATTTTATAATAATAGTTATATAAATTATCTAAAATATATTGATTAAATTTGTAATGATAAATAATTTATTTAAATTTGTAAAATAAATTAAAAAAATTATATAGTAACATAAAAGTTTTTAAAGATTAAATAATTAAGATTAAGTTTTACATATATTTATTTATTTATTCCTTCCAAAAATCTAAAACCAAACTCAATTTAGCCACGAGAGAGTAGTTCATAATTAATTAGGTTGCACCCTTCCCCACAAACTCATTTACTCTTTTTGAGAACATGCAGTTCCAATGTTGCATTAACTACCACTCTCTACATTTCCCATATCCAACCCCCCATCACCCCCCTTCACCTCTCTCTCTCTCTCTCTCTCTCTCTCTCTCTCTCTCTCTCTCTCTCTCTCTCTCTCTCTCTCTCTCTCTCTCTCTCTATATATATATATATATATATATATATATATATATATATATATATATATATATATATATATATATATATATATATATATATATATATATGGAAAATGCTAGATGTACACCCCAAATGGGGTGTACATCTTACACCCACCCCATCCTAGGGGTGGGTGAATTCCACTCGTCACATCGAGTGACGAGTGGATAAATACCCACCCTAGAATGGGTGGGTGTAGGATGTACACCCCATTTGGGGGTGTACACCTAGCACTCCTCTATATATATATATATATATATATATATATATATATATATATATATATAATATATATATACCCCCCTCCCTACAATTCCCTTCCTCTCTCCTCATCTCAATCTCTAAAAGCTCTCTCATGGCCACCACCCACACCTATCCAACCCTAACTATCCCCACCCTTCTTCTTCTCCTCCTCCTCCTCCTCCTTCACTACCACCTTCTCTCTCTAGTTACCTCATTCTCTTTGGTGCATGCAACTCATGAGGGAGTAGTGCAAGGTGAAGCACAAGCAGAGGAAGCGCCGCGGGGAGCCGACGTCGGGGGAGAGCACAAGGAGTTGGTCCCTGCGATGTTCGCCTTCGGAGACTCCCTCATTGACGACGGCAACAACAACAACCTCCCCTCCTTCGCCAAGGCCAACTACTATCCCTACGGCATCGACTTCGCGGGCGGCCCTACGGGGAGGTTCTCCAATGGTTACACCATTGTTGATGAGATTGGTATATATATGTATATATATATATAAAAGAGAGATCTCTCAGAGAGAGAGAGAGAGAGATGAGAGAGAGAGTTTTGAGTTATTACACTATTTAGTCTAGTTGGTAGTTGCATGCATGCATGGTTGCACTTGGTTAACGTGACATAATTAATGAATAACTAAATTGTATTAACTATATTAGTGTTTTAAGAAATATTTAATTAAGTTACATTAGGTAGAAAAAAGAAGGGTTTGGGTACGTTTTCATATCTCCATATATATATTCTACATTGTATATAATTTTATAAATATTTACTTAAATTTGTATATTTCAAAAAGAAAAAAAGAAAATTAAAATTTTGGATTAAGATGTCATTTAATTCCTCCATCTCTTTTAATTAGCAAAATGTTATTTTATTATTATATAATAAGTTTAATAATTAAAATGTACAACACAAACAAAATATTGCTTTTATCATTATAATTAATTCTTAGCTCAAGTTATCTATCACAACTTAATTAATTAATAATTTCATCGCATTAATCTTGATTTTATTACTTGCATGCATTTTCTCTTTAATTTTTTTTAACTTGGTAAATTTATTTTTAATTACACAACTGATTTTCTTGGGCTTCCTCTGAATTATTGGGTTTCAATAATTAATTCTTAGCTCAAGTTATCTATCATTATAATTGCTACAACAACTTAATTAATTAATGATTTTATTACTTGCATGTATTTTTTTTAACTTGATAAATTTATTTTTAATTATACAGCTGATCTTCTTGGGCTTCCTCTGATTCCGCCGTACTCCGAAGCTTTCGGCGAAGATCAACTCCACGGCGTCAACTATGCGTCAGCCGCCGCCGGAATTCTCGACATCACCGGCCGAAATTTCGTAAGCCAATTTTTTTTCTCTCTCAATTTTCCCCTCCCACCTTTTTTTTTAAAAAAAATTCAAACTAATTAACATATATACCAAAATTTTTAGAAATTAATTAAGCTTTTGTTCCTCAATCTACTCTTCTATTGTTGAATCTAATTTATTAAAATACTATTCTTTAATTAGTAGATTAAGATTTAAGAATAACCATTTGTTTTACATGGTATTAATTAGAGAAATTATTCTAGTTAAGTTTCAATTTATTTTGCTCCTATTTTCTTTTTCTTTTTTTTTTCCCTTTTCTTTTTTATGAAAATGGAACGTTAGTTTTATATAATTTATTTTCATTAATTAATTTAAGTATTGAAACCTGGAGTTCAAGCATGAATTGATATATGAAAGTGGTGAACATAAATTCTTTTTTTATGTACAAAAAATACAATTGTAATTGATAACTATTACTTTATTAAAATACTATTCTTTAATTAGTAGATTAAGATTTAAGAATAACCATTTGTTTTACATGGTATTAATTAGAGAAATTATTCTAGTTAAGTTTGAATTTATTTTGCTCCTATTTTCTTTTTCCTTTTTTTCCCCTTTTCTTTTTTATGAAAATGGAACGTTATATAGTTTTATATAATTTATTTTCATTAATTAATTTAAGTATTGAAACCTGGAGTTCAAGCATGAATTAATATATGAAAGTGGTGAACATAAATTCTCTTTTTATGTACAAAAAATACAATTGTAATTTATAACTATTAGTTGTAAAAATAGATTTTTATGCCAATTAAATAGTATCGCTGCAAATTGTTTTTATAAATTTTGTGGCAATAAATGACTAGATTATATGATTTACATTATCACAATGTCATAAATTATTAATTATAATAAAAAATATTTTAAAATAATTTAAATTTTTATATAGTTAATCAAATTGATGTAATAAAATAAAATTATTATAGTGCGTTATTCAGAAACTTAATTAAGCTTTTAGATTAACAGTTGTTTCACTTTTATAACACTGTGGGCGTTAATTATTTGAATGCCAAGGGGTATTTGGTTTTTAGAAAAATATTTTTCCTTTGAATTTTTTTTTCCAAATTTTATAGAAAAATAATATTTTTACTTTCTGAATTTTTTATTTGTAAAACAATAATTATGGGAAAAATTAATTTTTAATGAAAAAATTTTCCTAAATTTTTTTTTTTCTAAAAAATAACCTTTCGCGCTTTTCCGAGAAACCAAACACAACCTATGTTAGTAATTCATAAATAATCTTGTTAAATATAAAAATATGAAACTACTATTCTTCACTAGTTTAAATTTGTGGAGAAAACGATTATTTCATTAAATTTAAAATAGTATCAAAACAGTAAATCCTAAATTTGAGTTACGTTAGGCTTCCAATATAATTAATTAATTTTTTTATTTTAATTTATATTATGAATTTATCAAAATATCTTGATCCTAGACGTGATTGACGTTATTGGCCTATCAAAAATTAAAAAACTATTTAACTTTTCCTGCGAGAGGAAGAGTGTTAAGTATGAAAATATAAAAATTTTATTAACAATGTTTATAACAATTCTAAAATATTTTAAGTGGTTTGTTTTTTTGATTAATTGTGCATGCACATAATACTGATTCATCAATAATATAATTACTCAAAGTATACATGTACGTATGTGCATACGTAGATGGGTCGGATACCGTTCAGCGAACAGATCAAGAACTTTGAGACGACGCTCGACCGGATCACCGACAAACTCGGGGCGGACGTGGTGGCAGACACCATCAGCCGCTGCATCTTCTTTGTCGGAATGGGGAGCAACGACTACCTCAATAACTATCTCATGCCCAACTACGACACCAGAAGCCGATACAACGGGGAGCAGTTTGCTGAGCTCTTGGTCCAGCAGTATGCTCGGCAACTCACCGTAAGTTGTTCTATACCTACTAAGTACTTGTTTGGTAATACTGTGCTATCTAAGTTTTTTAAACAAATTTTAAAAATTTTTAAAATTTTAAAACTTTTAAAAGTGATTTTAATATTTTTTTTTTCTTTTATATTATATAATTGCAATTGTAGCTGTCATACATGCTTCTCTGGTAATAATTGCAATTGCAATTTTAAAGTACTAAATGAGTAAAATAGTAATAGCAAAACAGTGCAAATTTTACTCTCTATAAAGGACGAATTATTATTTTTTTTAAAAAAAGTATATGTTAGACATTTCTTGGGTTTTTGTTTCCTTATGGGCCTGACCCACACATTGATTCAATAGCAATGTTTTAAAAATTGGACCTATTAGCAATTCGAAAATGTTACCAAGCAAAGTTATTCGTTCAACTAGTAAGCCAATCACCAGTTTAATCAATGACATTCCTATAACATCATAAATATTTATTTATTATTTTTAATTTTTATTATATATATATATATATATATATATATATATATATATATATATTATTATTATTATTATTATTATTCTAGCTTAGTATTATATTTAATTATAAAATATTAATTTTTAGATCGAATTGGATAGATATAAGTTTTTAAGTTTTAACTTTTATGAGACTATATTATTTGTGCTAATAAAAAATAAAAGTAACTAAATAAATTGTAAGGCATTATATTTTAATATGACTTATCAAAAAATTTCTAACCCAATTGATTAAAACTATATAGATTTATCTGTTTAATGGTTGAACCATTGATTGAAACGATTTAAAGCTATTTTTTGACTTATCTTGTATGAAGGTTTGAATCGAACTACTTTATAGATGTCATGTTCCGAGCCGAACAGCGGAAGCTTTCGGACACGCAACAGATATGCCACGTGTGTGAGGATGCACCCCACATACGCGAAGCGTTCAGAACTAACCTGCAAAAAATTATAATCTATAACTAAATAAGTATCAGAGTATAAGTAAACTAAACTAATATCTATTACTGTACAAAAATACATATAGAACCACCTCACAGAAATAAATAAAGTAAAGGGCCCTGGCCTGGCCAGTCTCGAGTGTAGTGTGCAATTATACAAAACTACTTATAGGGTGGTCTAACTCTATAAAAAAAAATTGGGTAGTGGCTGCTATCTATGGCGCAATCCCCTTATCTCGATCCAGAGCCGACTCGGAAGATCCTGAAAAGTAAACCACAAGTAGGCATGAAAACTACAAAACAGTAGTTCACAGTGGGTACGGTCGGCAACAATCATGGCCTATCCACTAGGTCTATCAGGCAAGAAAGAGAAACTACAAAATAAGAGAGTAACAAAGTATAATAAAATAAATAAAGATAAAACACAACACTACGCTATCATGTCTGTACACCAAAACCAAAACAACTCCATCCGATCCCGATCGCAAAAGAAAACCCAACTCGCACAACATACCCAACAACTAGCCGGCTCAATGGTACACTGGACCCAATTCTGAACTGAACGTCTCAACAGCCCGGTCAAGCCTGCGCCGCCTATAAATAGGTCACTGTCAATCTCTCCCTACTGTCCAGATTGCTCCTAGATGGTGTCCCGTTAACAATAGACACCATCCTACCTCCTATCTCTAATCATTCGGCCCATGTGCCGATAAACCCCGGCGAAACTCGAAGTGGCATGCAGGCTATGATCAACCATGATCCAACAGATCATCGACAACACCAAACAGAAACTCCAAAGTCAACTCATGAGTTCCCAACACGAAAGTACCACACATCTTAAACACAGTGCCTTAAGCACACACTCTCTCTCACACACTGGCCCACGACCCACGAAACCTTAAGATAATGCAACCTCTATGTCAGCATGAAGTCGCACAAATATCAAAACCTAAGTATCACCTATCTCTAATACTCGACAATACAAACAAAAGGTCAACTCAGGTCGATGATATGGTCCTCCCTGACAATCGGACAAATCCAATCATGTTATAAATGACACCTACCCCCGATATACGTGTGTTGGGGCCGAAAATGTCGGTCGTCGATCAGCCCCGGGGTGATTCGTTTGACCCTCTGAATGTGAATGCGCCGCGTGCTAATGGATCAAGCGATCGGGCCGAGGAGGGATCCACTCGGTCGAATTCTTCTCAGTACTCTCGCGATCGTTTTGCTTAAATTAGCCGAATCGGGGTATGGAGGTGGAGAAGGGCTAAGTCCGGCCTAGAATAGCCGACTCAGAGAAGAGAGACAAGTAATGACACGATTGAGGAGCCGATTAAAGCTTTTAATAGTAAATTAACATGGCTAAGGAGCCGATTAAACTTTGTATTGATTAGAAAGAAGATACAAGGAAGAGGAAAGGGATAGAAATTACAAGTAAGCCTACTCTTAGAAAATGCGGTAAATCTATCTAGTAAAACAGTAAATACAGATATGAAAGATATGAAAAAGTAGGGGGTGGTATCGGGCTTACGAGGTTGCTGAACCATTATTTCTTCGGTGGTTCGGGTATTTATACATTCTTGAACCACGTTTACATGCGCTGATTTGAATTATCGGCGCAATTTGGGAAGAATTATCGTAACTTCCTCGACTACTTCCTTTTGAGTTGAAACTTCCTTAAATAGGATAATAGCCACTCTTAGTCGTTCTTCCGTCTAGGTTCATCCCTTTATTAGTGCGCCGGCGTGTAATCGTCGGCACTTTGCAATGCTGGACGCCGCTTGCCGTTCCGGAGTTAGTTACGAGATTCGCGGTCTCATCTCCCATTCCTTCCTTTCAGAGTCTTTTCTTTTTCGGCTTGGTCCACCGTAGGTTGACTCTAACTCCGCCTTCTTCGTCATTTGACTTGGGCGGTTCAATGTCTCTTTTTGTCCGAAGTTGCTCCTGGGTAAGGCAATAATCTTCTTATCGGCTGCTTCTCCTATTGGCTAATACGTTCAACCGGTGGCATTTATCGCGTGTTGCGTCCTCACGCAACCAAGTTCGGTTGACCCTCTTTTCTGTCGGCTAATGTCTTTAGCCGACGATTGTCGCCACGTGTTGTGGTGAAAATTTTTGGTTTCAACAATATCCTCTCGACAATCGCCTGATATGTCGTTCGGGCGATTGTCGAAAATCGAGTCAACTCCTGGCACAGGTAACAATGCCCATCAATCAATCCCATATCCCGACAGGATATTTGCTCACTGCCCGAGGGATTTGCGAATGGGTGTCGATTTTTTTTGCTTTTCGGCGAAACCGTCCTACGCCGCTCTCTCTGTTAAATACTGCCATTTCTCAAGGCGACTGTTATTATTCCGCTCTTCTGGGTCTATAAAAAGGCCACTACTTTGCAGCTTTCTTTGCATCTCCTTTTTCCCTCATGACGATCCTTATGCCTTCGCCATGATGGTACTCTTGTCGTAGCCTTTTTGTCTTTGAGGATACTCTTGAGGCAGCCTCTCAATCCGACTCTTGCATCATTTTGGTGCCGGTCAATGAAAGAGTCCTTAAGCCTCGGACTTCCAATGGTGTTCCTCCTGGGGCAGCTCTGGTAGGTGACCTACTGATCCGGAATCTTACGTCCGGTGGTCTAACCAATTTTCAGCTGCTTACGGATGGTCATGCTTAAAAAGATCATGCACCGGGCAATGTAGCTTCGGCCTTCCCCCTTAGGAGTGTGGGGAGTCCAAGCCGCTCAGCATCTAGTTTCCCTACGAGGGAATGGGTGTTCTCCTGCTCCGATCGGTTTTCCTACTAGGTCGTCCTCCCTTCTTCTCCAGCAGGAACCGCGTGATCTTCTCCCGTTGCATGAAGGGAGTCGAGGGATTAATAGAGACTTTGTATTCTCTCTTATTCCCACTCCTGTCGGCTCCAAAAGTGATCAGGCGTCTCAATTTCCAGCAAGCAGTGTTTGGTCGCTGCCGCTTGAAGACGGCTGTGTATTTCAACCTCTTAATAGAGCGTTTCGACTGCGAGTCTTCTTTTTCTGAAACACTTGTATTTGTTATTCTTCCGAGCTGTATGTACGTTGACACATTAAATGTGAAGTTTTTCTTACATTCCTTACTCCACATATATCCGACAGTAATTGTTTCAGATGCTTACTTTCAATTGGCTCATTGCATTTCGATCTGCTTATGCGTTTTACGCTCGACTCTAGTTGGCCCGTGTACAGTCGAGCGCTCTCAGCCGAATCTCGCTCATCCGCTAATCGGGGCACTTTGCCTTCTGATCCCTTTTATCAGAATCATGACGTTCACCCTCAGCCTTCCTGGTCGATATGGTCCTTCAACTATTTTCGGCCTCGTCTGTGGTTGTCGAAAGGTTCTCCTGGCCGGCCCTTTTTGGCTGACCCCCAACCTTAAGGCCCAAGTGGGGCCTAAATCAGTGGTTCCTTTGATACGACCCTAGCGGGTCTATGCTCTCGGTTACCTCAACCGAGAGTTTGTTAAATCTCGGCCCTTTCCAGTCGGCCTGGTATGTGCACCCCATACACATCTCCTTGTTCGAGGGTTGCGGTGATCTGGGAGCTAGCCGTGTATCCGGCTTGGCCTTGGTGCTGAAGGTATTTCGGTTTGCCCCCTTCACATGGGTGTGGATATCGGTGAGCCCCACTTGAGGTGCTAGGGTCGCTTGTTGCACCGGAGGGAGTGGCAGCCCATAATGGCCGGCTTTACTCTGAGATGGTCCCAAAGGAGGGACCTGCTTGCCATTCCTGCCCCCAACCATTTCAGTGGGTCTGCCCTAAGGTATCGGAATCGCCGACTGCGTCGGAGCAGATGGCAGCCTAGCTTGAGGCACCAGGGTCGCCGATTGTACTGGCAGAGGTGGCGGCCCTTGGTGGCCAGCCTGCTCCTAGGGTGGTCTTTGCGGAGGGACATGTTCGCCTCTCCTGCCCCCAGCTTGAAGTTGGATGAACGACGGTGGGAAAGACAGATGAATCCCCACGTAATTTTCTGGTTGATGGCCGATGTTCTGCCCCATCGGCCCCATTCCCGTCTGGTGCGGGATTACTTGCAGCTGTGCTGCCCCCAGCGATTGTGTCATCTGGGATAGCGTATCCTATCGCGCTGCCATTATTGCTGGTGCAGTAGGGTCCAGCGGTATCAAGCTTTCTGAGGACGGCTTTGGTCAGCCATCCTGATTCTGGGCAAATCTCTGATTCGAGACCTGTCCACCATTCTTGCTGCTCCCAGCCTAGGGCTGAGAAACTGGCTGGGCAGATGGAGCGGGTGCATCCCAAAAGGTTTCCTGCTGGTAGTCGTTGCTTGGACTCGTCGGCTTATATCCCGCACGATCCGTCTATAGTATCACGCAAGCCCAACAAAATTGCAGACCTTGGTAACGTTGGTTGGTCGGGGCCAATCTCTAACAGTTTCAATTTTCTTGGGGTCCACTAATGTTCCCACTTCAGAAATTACATGCCCCAGAAAAGCCACTTCTCGAAGCCAGAATTTGTACTTCTTCAACTTCACGAATAGGCCCTGCTCCCGAAACACTTGTAATGCTTGTCGAAGGTGATCCTTGTGCTCTTCGTTACTTCGGGAGTAGACTAAAATGTCGTCAATGAAGACCACGACAAATCGGTCTAAAAATGGTTGGAAGACGCGATTCATTAAATCCATGAATGTCGTTGGGGCATTGGTCAACCCAAACGGCATTATCATGAATTCATAGTGTCCATACCGTGTCCTAAAAGCCGTCTTGTGAACATCCTCCGGCTTTATATTTAATTGGTGGTATCCTGATTGAAGATCAATTTTCGAAAATACCCAGGAACCCTGCTATTGGTCAAATAGATCATCGATCCTCGACAATGGATATCGGTTCTTGATTGTCAACTTGTTGAGTTCCCGATAGTCCACACATAGTCGCAGTGACTCGTCCTTCTTTCTCACGAACAAGACTGGAGCTTCCCAAGGGGACACACTGGGTCTGATGAAACCCTTATCCAGCAAGTCTTACAACTGAGCCTTAAGCTCTCTCAATTCTGTCGGGGCCATCCTATAAGGAGCTTTCGAGACTGGAGCCGTCCCGAGAGCCAAGTCTATAATGAACTCGATCTCCCGATCCCTCGGCATACCGGGCAACTCCGCGGGGAATACATCGGGGTACTCCCACGCTACAGGAATATCCTCTATCTTGGGTTCCTCCTTGTGCCCTTCCACAACGGTAGCCAAATAGGCCACGCGCCCCCTACTGATCAACTTCTTGGCTCGCGATGCAGAAATCGTCAAGGCAAATAGTGAGCTCCTGCATGCCTTGAAGGCAAATTTCGTCTGTCTCGATTCCCGAAAGGTAATTACTCGGCTCTCACAATCGATAATGGCATAGTATTTGGAGAGCCAATTCATTCCCAACACTCCGTCGAAATCCCCCAGACTGTTCAGGACCAAGAAGTCCACCGTCATAATCCAATCGCCTATCCGCACATGACAAGCGGGAAAATACTTTGTGACTTAAAAAGAATGCTCCGGCACTTGTACTATCGTAGCATTCGTAGACTGGAGTACATCCAAGCCGTGTGTCATGGCAAATGATCTACTTATGAACAAACGAGATGCACCAGTGTCAAATAATACCCTGCATCGAATGTCATTAATAGAAATTATACCTGCCACGACGTCGTCAACTGCCGGCTCCTCTACCACCTGAGTGGCAAAAACCCGCCCACTCGATGACTGTTGTGGTGCAGCTGATCGTATGCCTGGTAGTGCCGGTATCGCTCTCTAGTGCTGCCTCGATGCACCCTGGATCATCGGCGCGGCCGGGGCTAGACGCATGCCCCTATAGCACTCCACAACTCTGTGGTCCAGCCGGCCACAATTGTAGCATCTCCCCTCGCTCTCCTCGCACTACGATAGTCGATGCGGTCCACCACATATAACACACCCCTTGAGGGTCGGGGGCTATCGATGTCACGCACTGGGGTCAAAACTGTGAGCCGGGCTCGTCAACAAATCTGCCATCCATACGGGAAGTCCCGCATAGGCGAAACATCTAACCTACAAAAGATAGTATTTAACAACTATATAGATATCAGAGTGAAAAAATAAACTGCTATAAAATAAAAATACTACCAAATAGTACAAGTCAGATTCTCACAAGACATCAGTCTCTCAAAATAAAAGATACAACAAACCATCTTACTGTACTAAAATCTCCAAAATAGAGTACATCTACTCTTCAAGGGCAGGTAGGGATCTAGCTCACAACTCCCTTATCTCGATCAGAAGAAGCAGCAGGGGCAGGAACAGGAATAGATGCCTCAAAAAAATAGTCACCACAGAGGGTGTGAAAACTACATCAAACAGTAATTCACAGTGGGTACCGTCTCCAAAACCAACGGTCTGCCCACTAAGTCTACAAGAGGCATAAGATAACAATACAGTATAAACGGAGATAATAAGCTGGAAATAATTCTACAGCTATCATGTCTCTATCTATAATGCTCAAAGGGTGATACAGATGATAATATGCATCTACTCGATCTCAATATGCTCAATCAACCCAATCACACTGGGTCCAGTCAAATTTGCGCCCGCCTACGACCATTATATCCACGCCGGGATTGGAATTACGTAGGGCGTCCAACAATGACTGCATCGACATCATGCGAAAGCAAAGCATCAGGCCCAGCTCTGGAGCGGCACTCGAGGGGAGCGACCCCACCGAGGATAAAACGCGCATCTCTGTCGAGCTCAATATGGCTCATGCAGGCTATAGTCCAAATCCACGATCAATCAGATCGAAACCCAACCACTTGCAACACCGACCGAAAAACACTCAATGGCCCGGGATCAGCTCACAACTCATCAGCTAACTATACTATACTGGTCGGAAGACACTCAACCCAGGATCATCGTCTTCCCAAACGGCTCCCAACAACACTAGCCAGAGAATACTCGACGGCCCGGGATCACCGCCTACCCAAACGGTTTTCGACACTAGAACAAAATATATTCTCTACTATCAAACTCCACTCGGCCCCCAGGCACGAGCGCAACATGTATCCTACACTATCCCAACCACTTGGCCCAAAACCCGAGCGAGAATAAACTCTAAGTCAATGGAAATAATAATATGAGTGTAGGAGGCCCAAATATAGATAAAATAAACCCAAGTTGAGAGTTTTCTAAAGTCTGGCCAAGTAACATGCAACATGTGGCAGGGTGCTAGTGAATGTTCTATAATTCTACATCTATCATAAACATCAAGCATAACACTAACTCTAGCATGCTTTGCAACTATACTATAGAATTAGAAAGCAGTCAGTCGATTTTGGAGGAAAACCAACCCACTTGGAACACGGTAATCCGGAGTTCGACTGGCCGGCACTTGGCAAGCACACTCCACAGGTTCCCAAGGTTCCAACGAGTCGAAAATCACCCAAAAACACTAGCCGAAAAGAGCCTACAGCCGAACATCACAACCGACTCCGGCACAAAGCCGAGACACCCATGCATCTGTCGCATGGGCTGAAAGAACAGGAAAAAACCCTGTGTAAATCATCTCCAAAATCTCCAAAAAGGGTACCAAAGTATTCCGAGTCTAGATGAAAATCAAGCCCTTAAACTTCAAAATCCATGCACAAAAGGCCTAGAAAATTCAAGAGTACTAAACACTGTCCAAAACTCCGCCTTGTGCATGAGGGCTCCAGAGATGAAGTAAAAATCCCAAGAAAACTCGAGAATAGAGGAAAGTGCTTAATAGCAAAGTTGTAGGCCTACCAGTGTTGAAGATCTCCTCATATTTTTGGCTTAAAACTCTAAGCGGTTTGTTCTGGGGAAATCGCACACGAAGCGTCGACGCGGAGGACTGCAACTGCAACAATGGTGGAGCTCTCTAATGGTGTGGAAGAAGATGAAGTAGAGGCCTCCAAAACTCTCCAAGGGTGCTCAGGAATGGTGAGGGGTTGCCAAGCTCTTCACTGCAGCAAGGCCTCTAAGATCAACCTCGAAAAAGCTCCAAAACGGGGAAGGAAAAGACTACTTATAACTAAAAGAATATGCCCAACACTCAGTCGAAATCCCCGCTTTCGAGTGCCCATCCAAGCAGCGCCCGAAATCTATTCGCGCGTCCGTGTGCACGCCACGCGTCAGCCGAAGGGGTAGGTGGTGCCGGCTAATGGCAGCACGCCACTTGGTGGCCGAAATGGGCACTTGTGTTGCGCGCACTACGCCCGCACGAAAGTCCAATCCCGAGCCACCATGCGTCCCAGCCGCGCTCCAACTACGGCGCTACACGTGGAAGCATTGACCCGGGGTCCGCGGCCCTGTACACATGCTCTCGGGCGCCTAAAGCCTTAATTTGGGCGCCCGAAGCTGCCCAAACACACAATTTTATGTGTTTTAGCTCAGTTTCTCATGCTGAGTCCGTTTCTCGTGTCCATTTGGCGCATAAACGAGCTTGACACACAAAGATAGGCGTCTACATGCCACCGACCACATAGCCAAGCATCCTAGGGATTCGGGTCATCACATCCTCCCTTACTAAAAAAAGTTTCATCCCCGAAACTGAACATACCTCAAACCGGAGTCTCAAACAAGTAGAGGTATGTATCCATCATCACCGTCTCCAGCTCCCAAGTCACCTCTCGCTCCTTGTGATTGCTCCACATAACTTTCACGTACAGTATAGCCCAGTTGCGTAATTCCCTCACCTCACGAGCCAGAATTCGCAATGGGTGCTCCTCGTACCCTAGATCCTCACTGATCTCAAGTGGAGTGAAGTCAATCACGTGTGAATGATCAAAGACATATTGCCTCAAAGCTGAGACGTGGAAAACATCATGGACTCCCGCCAGTCGCGGGGGAAAGGCAACTCTATAAGCAACCGGTTCAACTCGCTCCAGCACCTCAAAGGGTCCAATTAATCGAGGATGAGCTTCCCACGGACTCCAAATCTCTGAACTCCTCTATAAGGCAAAACTTTCAGGAAGACATGGTCTCCAACCTGAAACTCCAAGTCTCGTCGCCTCTTCTGTCGACTCTGGGCGGTCTCAAGATGCCGTCGAACCAATCTGATCTTTTCTTCTTCCTCCAGTAGGATATCAGGTCCCAAAGTCCTTTTCTCATCCACGTCACTCCAATACAGGGGTGATCGACACTTGCGTCCATACAGCGCTTCAAACGGATCCATCTGAATACTTACTTGATAGCTGTTGTTGTACGCAAACTCAACCAATCCAAGGTGTTAATACCACCCTCCTCCAAAGTCCAAGACGAAAGCTCTCAACATATCCTCAAGAATCTGTATAGTCTGCTAGGACTGTCCATCGATCTGTGGGTAAAATGCTATACTAAAACAGATCTGTGTCCCCAAGGCCGTCTGTAAACTCTTCCAGAAATACAAGACAAACCTTGGGTCACGATCAGATATAATCGAGGCGGGTACTCCATGTAACCTCACCACCTCATCCAGATACAACTGAACCAATCACTCTAGTGGCCAAGTCATCTGCACTGATAGAAAGTGGGCAACCTTGGTGAGTCTATCCACGACTACCCAAACTGCATCTGCTCCACTCTGCGCTCTCAGCAGTCCAACCACGAAGTCCATCGTGATATGATCCCACTTCCACTCAGGGATTGGGAGACTCTATAACTTGCCAGCAAGTACACGGTGCTCTGCCTTCACTTGCTGACAAGTTAAATATTGAGCCACAAATCTCCCTACATCTCTCTTCATTCCATTCCACCAAAAAATGTGCCTTGGGGTCTCTATACATCTTAGTCCCACCAGGATGGACGGTATAAGGCGTATAATGGGCCTTTCTCATAGTCTGCTCCCTAATCTCTGTATTTATAGGCACACAAGCTCGGTCCCTGCACCACAGTACTCTCGAAGCATCCACTGAAAAGTTTCTTGTTTGATCACTCTAAATTTGCTCTTTATTCCTCATTAAGTGGGGGTCCTCACTTTGTCTCTCTCTAATCCTGTTCAACAGAGTAGGCTGGACGACCAAAGACATCAGTCTAGCAGAGATCCCTGGGACACGACCTCCAGCTCAAGCCGCTTTATCTGCTCTAATAATGGCGCCTGTTGCGTGATCATCATGCTCAGGCTCTGCACTGCTCTCTGACTCAAAGCATCTGCTACTACATTAGCCTTACCGGGGTGGTAGTGGATACTCAAGTCATAATCCTTCAGTAGCTCTAGCCACCGGCGTTGCCTCAAGTTCAACTCCTTCTGAGTGAACAGATACTTCAAGCTCTTGTGGTCGGTGAAGATCTCGCAATGCTCGCCATACAGATAGTGTCGCCACAGCTTCAAGGCAAACACTATAGCTGCCAACTCCAAATTATGCGTAGGGTAATTCTTTTCATGATCCTTTAATTGCCAGGAAGCATAGGTAATTACCCTACCATACTGTATCAGTACACAACTAAGGCCGCTATGGGAGGCATCGCTGTAAATCACAAATCCTTCTCCCATGACCAAGAGAGCAAGGATCGGAGTTGTCATCAATCTCTGCTTCAACTCCTCAAAGCTGCTGTCACGCCCCGGAGGATTTGGGATAAGCGGAAAACGTATATATTATTATTTTTATTATTTCTTTTGAAAACAACATTGTCTACAGGAGCGCGTCAGACCCGCCACATATACAAATTTACTATATAGACGGACAGAGTCTCCTTTATATATGCACGGCGTTACATTAACAACATCTCCTTCAACCACACAGCCACAGTGAAAACAACGAGAGAGAGAAATACAATTGTTCACAGCTAAAGTTTTCATTCACGAGATTAAGGGATGAGACTACGGGTTTACAAACGGTGTCCACACGACACCCAATTTTCCAAAGTGTTTTCGCAAGTCTCTTTAGGGCGGCTACATCATTTGAAAGGATAAATCCAGGGGTTTACAAAGTAGTGCCTACACGACACTTAGTTTTGGAAAGCATTTTCGAAAGCCTTTTGTTCAGTTTAAAACATGCCGCACACAAGTCAATAAAAAACATAACAAAGATCACATCACCAAAATAAACTCTCAATCCAACATCCGCATTATTCCACAGCCAAGCAATTGATAACTTATTAACTAAATGAAAAGGAGATGAGATAACCCAAAGCAAAAATAACGGAATAAAGCCTCATATGGCAAATGTCCTCTAAACGCTGCCTCACCATCGTCCCGGCTCCCACCCCTAGTTGGACCTGTCACAGTGTGGGAAAATCAGTGACAAATAAAGTAGATGAACATAGTAATAAATGTTGGGTTATGTATAATAAGATCTAAATAGGGAAAAAAATACCTAGAGGGGGGTGAATAGGTGTAAACAATAAACACTCAAAAATCTTTGCGATATAAAACCCAATGCGAAAAAATAAATAACACGCAGAGATTTTTACGTGGAAAACTCCAAACCGGAGTAAAAAACCACGGGACCGATAACACGGTGAAATCCACTAGAATTATAACACGTACAAAGGTGATATACCGTACTCACAGACGACTCAACCTTTTTCCATACGCTCCTAGTTGATCTTCTCCGCTCGCTCCGCAACGCTTCTCGAATCCACGATCTGCGTCCAACGCCGAATCCACGACGTCCAACGTCGACTCCACGACGTCTGACCGAATCCACGGTCTTCACCCAGTAGCACGTCTCGAATCCACAAACGTACCTCGCTCCGAATCCACGAGAGCGGTAGCACCTTGAATCCACAAGGCCACGCGAGTCCACGCGCCGATTTTGGGGAAATCGTTGTTTTTGGGTGGTGATGATCCGCCGAATACTTAGATTAGAAATAGATCGGAAATACCATCTAAGTATTCATTAATTTGATTCTACTCAAAATCTGAGTTTGGAAAACCTAGAATCAAATTAATAAAATAGATGAAGAAACATAGAATTGAATCCTGTATTTCCTTTCTTCTCTATTTGTGGATTTTTCTATTTCGGTCGTATTTTTCCCTTTTTCGTCGTTGCCCTAAAAGATGAATTAAAGGGTCTATTTATAGGTTAGAAACCATTGGAAGAGGATAAGAATCAAAAACTAACCTTTTTTGGAATTTTACAGGACGGCGATCCGTATCGGATTTAGGTGATCCGGATTGCAGTAACGAGACAGACAGTTTCCAGAAAAACAAAGGTTCGGGATCCGGATCGAAGTACCAGATCCGGATCGTTCATACAATTCACCAAACACCAATGTTCGGGATCCGGATTGAGATGCCTGATCCGGATCATTCATATATTATGGTAAAAACCAGTGTTCGGGATCCGGATCAAAGGAGGCTACGATCCGGATTTAAATTGCGTATGAACTAACGCCTTTCGGGATCCGGATCGAAGTGTCTGATCCGGATCCTGAACATGTCCCATGTCCAGTTTTTGATTTTTATGCAATTAGAAATTCATCCAAGTGTTTCTACACTATAAGAAGTATTCGGATCACCAAAGATAATTAGTTAAACATACCTGATCCTTTTGAATTCTTCTTTCATGAGATTGAGTTATATGATCCAACCTTCTTTATCTTCAATCTTCAAGACTTAACCGAATTCACGAAATACGCCAACTCAAATTCCGTAACAATCTCCCCCTTTGGCGGTTTCGTGACAAAACACAAATCCACTCAAGAAAATTCAAAAAGATATTTTTGTTGCTATCACCATACAACAAAAATTTACAATGGAGATCCAAAATAAAATCCTAAAACAGACTCTAGACTTAGACAACTGTACTCTCTGCAAAAGACCGTGGATTCGGTCGGACGTCGTGGAGTCGACGTTGGACGTCGTGGATTCGGCGTTGGACGCAGATCGTGGATTCGAGAAGCGTTGCGGAGCGAGCGGAGAAGATCAACTAGGAGCGTATGGAAAAAGGTTGAGTCGTCTGTGAGTACGGTATATCACCTTTGTACGTGTTATAATTCTAGTGGATTTCACCGTGTTATCGGTCCTGTGGTTTTTTACTCCGGTTTGGAGTTTTTCCACGTAAAAATCTCTGCGTGTTATTTATTTTTCCGCATTGGGTTTTATATCGCAAAGATTTTTGAGTGTTTATTGTTTACACCTATTCACCCCCCTCTAGGTGTTTTTTTCCCTATTTAGATCCAATTATACATAACCCAACATTGGCCACCACATTTGCCTTTCCAGGGTGGTAGTGGATCGACAAATCGTAGTCTTTTAGTAGCTCGAGCCACCGCCTTTGCCGTAAATTTAGCTCCTTCTGAGCGAAAAGGTACTTGAGGCTCTGGTGATCGGAAAACACATTGCAGTGTGTCCCGTATAGGTAGTGTCTCCACAGCTTTAGGGCAAACACGACTGCTGCTAGCTCCAAGTCGTGTGTGGGGTAGTTCCGTTCGTATTCCTTGAGCTGTCTTGACGCGTAGGCTATGACCTTTCCTTGTTGCATTAGTACGCTCCCAAGATCGCTCCGCGATGCGTCGCAATAAATCTCGTAGTCCTCCCCGGGCTCCGGTAGTGCGAGCACCGGGGCCCGTGTCAATTTATCTTTGAGTTCCTCAAAACTCTTCTGGTATTGGTCCGTCCAGATAAATTTCTCCCCTTTTCGGGTTTGACGATTTAGGGGGGTGGCTATCTTGGAGAAACCTTCCACAAAGCGTCTATAGTACCCTGCCAATCCTAAGAAGCTTCGGATTTCATTCACTGTTGTTGGTCGGGGCCAGTCGGCCACGGATTCTATTTTCCTCGGGTCCACTGCAATTCAAAACGCCGAGACGATATGCCCCAAAAAGCCCACGTCGCAGAGCCAGAACTCACACTTCTTGAGTTTGGCATATAGTTTCTGGTCCCGGAGGGTCTGAAGGACTAATCGTAGATGCTCTTCATGTTCCTCATCTGTGCGGGAGTAGACGAGGATGTCATCAATAAAGACCACCACGAATTGGTCTAAGAAGGGTTTAAACACCCTATTCATCATGTCCATGAACACCGCTGGGGCGTTGGTGAGCCCGAACGGCATTACTGTGAATTTGTAATGGTCGTAACGCGTTCGGAAGGCTATTTTGGGGATATCTCCACCACTGACTCTCAGCTGGCGATAGCCAGACTGTAGATCAATCTTTGAGGCCGCCGTCGCTCCAGGTAGTTGGTCGAATAGGTCATCAATCCGAGGTGAGGGGTATTTGTTCTTTACTATGACCTTATATATCCCCCGATTGTCGATGCACAATCGTAGACTCCCGTCCTTCTTCCGTACGCATAGAACGGGTGCGCCCCAAGACGGCACGCTCGGTTTCTCGCAATCAACCAGTGCCAGATACTCAGTAAGCCAATTCCTTCCAAGTATCCTCCCGAATTCTCTTAATGGTGACACCACTAGGTCCGAACGTCGGATTGTTGGCGCTAACCAAAAGCCCGAGCTGTTAGAGTCACGCAACCAACTTACTTAAAGCGTACAGACACAGTGCCCACGACCTCGACCGGACCCAGCCCACCTGGATGTTGGGTCTGATGTGGACTGCAGCCCCACTCAACTTTATCAGGTTCCTAGGCCCACAGTCACGAGGTAGGAAGTTGGGCCCTTTTAACTCGTAAATACCCAAAATGCCAAACCAAAAACAACAGAGTCCCCTCTGCCTTATTTCACTAGAACTTACCCACCCGTGCAGGCTGGGGAGGGCTAAACTAAAAACCTAAGAGGGCTTCTCCTCCTAGCTAGAGTACATTTGCCCCCTAAAGCGGAATTCGAGAAAGGAACAAGTGCGGGTGGGAAAAAAAAAAAATGACTTTCCTCCTAACCACGCCGGGCAAGACGAGAAATAGGGGAGGGAAAGAGAGTCGGACAAGGGTAGGATGCTCACGTGTAACCGGTACTCCTCATCGAAGGGGAAATAAAAACTTTACCTGTTTTTACTCATTCCAGGACATCGCGTCCTCAGCTGGGGCAGCTTGGGGAGCCCGTCCACAACCTTTGGGCCAACGACGTACGGCATGGTGGGGCAGGGACCTGGTATCGTCATGATCTGCCATGTGCTGACTGCCGGGTAGGTCCTTCTGCGAGACGGGGGCTGCAGCATTTTCTCGTTCCTCCGGTTGCGGCGCCGTGGTGGTTGTAGCTGGTCTCTGAGGGCATGAGGCGCGGGAGTGGCCCGGCTTGCCACATCTGAAACAGTGGTGGTAGCAGCTGGTCTCTGAGGGCATGAGGCAACTCGTCACTCGGTGCGTCCTCCCACAGATGACGCAAGGCCTTCCTAGTGGTTCTGGTCCTTTCGTCGGTGCTTGCCCGATTTTCTGTTCTGTCCTCGGGCGTTTAGTTGCCCGGTTCCCCTGAAAGGGGCCCCCCTCCGGACGGGGGTGGGGGTACCTCTGGCCCTGATATAGTCCGGGGTGTCCCCACTAGGCACGTGCGTCGGCGAGCTCCCGCTCCACCTATGTGGCCATGTTAACCGCCTCTTGAAAAGGTAGGAAATCCTGCAGTTGGTATCCCACGAAGAGTATCACCTCTAGCGTCGTGCTGAACATGGTCAGTACCCCCTAAATCCTGTGTCAGTAAGCACAAGCGCTCGGTGAGGGTAAGCAGTTGCCCAGCCACGTCGCGCAGCTGGTTGCGGAGTAAGCGGTTTGCTGCGGCTGCGGAGTCCATCCTGTCCATTTCAACGTTGACGATTGGTGACCGTGCCGGGCTGTTATCTGTGCACACAAAGAAATCGCGACAATCCTAACGTTACTAGCCTAGCACCTTGGCCTACAAGCGCACCGAGAATAAATCCCCCCCCCCCCCCCCCCCCCCCTTTTTTTTTCCCCGCGCACACTTGCGGTCTAACGCACCTACACCTTGATTATCTCCTGTTTCATTCGCTTGTGGCGTTATGCACTGTGGATGTTGGTCACCGACTACTGTGGTTGAAGTCGATTTCTCTGATACCATATAATCTGTCACGCCCCGGAGGATTTGGGATAAGCGGAAAACGTATATATTAATTTTTTTTATTTCTTTTGAAAACAACCTCGCCTATCGAAGCGCGTTAGACCCGCCACATATACAAATTCACTCTATAAAAGTCTCCTTTGTATATGCATGGCGTTACATTAACAACATCTCCTTCAACCACACAGTCACAGTGAAAACAACGAGAGAGAGAAATACAATTGTTCACAGCTAAAGTTTTTATTTACGAGATTAAGGGATGAGACTACGGGTTTACAAACGGTGTCCACAGGACACCCAATTTTTCAAAGTGTTTTCGCAAGTCTCTTTAGGGCGGCTACATCATTTGAAAGGATAAATCCAGGGGTTTACAAAGCAGTGCCCACACGACACTTAGTTTTGGAAAGCATTTTCGAAACCCTTTTGTTCAGTTTAAAACATGCCGCACACAAGTCAATAAAAAGCATGACAAAGATCACATCACCAAAATAAACTCTCAATCCAACATCCGCATTATTCCACAGCCAAGCAATTGATAATTTATTAACTAAATGAAAAGGAGATGAGATAACCCAAAGCAAAAATAACGGAATAAAGCCTCATATGGCTAATGTCCTCTAAACGTTGCTTCACCATCGTCCCGGCTCCCACCCCTAGTCGGACTTGTCACAGTGTGGGAAAATCAGTGACAAATAAAGTAGATGAACATAGCAATAAAGAGTAATGGAAAGACAAACCGATACACCAGAGCATTCCACTTTCCCCCTCATGAGTCACCGTATCCCCTGTTTTAAATAATGGAACACCTGTCGGAAGGTCTAAAGACCTCCCCCCCCCCTCCCCCCGTGGACAATCACTTTGCTCGCACGTTGTGCCTTTAACCCCTCCCCGGTACTAGTGCCTCACCTTTAGTAACCGTGAGGGGTCCCCACTCGTCACCTTTACCTTCGTGGGGTACATGGGTCAACGTACCACAATTCTAAAAAAGTACACCCAATCGGTGGCCAAACCGCCGGTGTGCGTGTAGGCATCTATGAGCATAATAGCCGAAATCGGCGTGTATTAAAGCACCGCGACACTCAGTCGCTACAGTTAGAAATAAAAGAACGGGAATTTCTCATGCAATGGGTTTAAACAGTTAACACGATACATCTACTTTATTACACTTGCCATAATGATAACATACACCAAAACTTATTACAAAAGTACCCACCTCGTAGCGCGAAGATCGGGACACTTGAACCAGGACACGCTCTCACTCAGCACCTGGACCTAAAGAAGTCCCCAAACGAACGATAAGTCAACTTAAACGCACCACGCCGCGAAAACGGAAACCAAAATCCTAAAACACAACGGAACCCAGTAACAGCGTCGCTCACGACGCACGGCGGCGCCCTGCGCGGTACCTGCCTGCGCGGGCGCTGCCGCCCACGGGTGGCGCCCCGCGCGACATGACGCCGCGTGGCGCGCGCCACCTGCGAGCGGCGCCCCCGCGCGGCACAAGGCCTCGCGGCGCATGCGCCTGCCCGCGTGGGCGCCGTCGCCCGCTGGCGGCGCCCCGCGCAGCACAAGGCCACGCAGCGCGCTCGCTTGGGGGTGGCGCCCGCGCGGCACCTGCCCGCGCGGGCGCCGCCGCCGCCGCCGCCCGCGGCCCAGCGAGTGCCGCCTGCGGGTAGCGCCCCGCGCGGCACAAGGACGCGCGGCGCGTGCCACCTGTGGGCGTCGCCCCGCCCGGCCCTTACCCGCGCGGGTGCCGCCATCCATGGATGGCGCCCCGCGCTTTGCTTGGTCGCGCGGCGTGGCGGCGGCGGCGGAGGCGGAGGCGGTGGCGGAGGCGGAGGCGGAGGCGGCGACGATGACTTAAGAAAAGACACGAAAAATCCCAAACCAAACCGTAAAATAAACTTCGCTTACCGTGATTCCGTCGGGGAAGACTACCCGCTCGCACTCTCATTTCCAGCACGTTGATCGGGGCGATCGGACTCCTCCGTTTCCTTCCTCTCTCTTCTCTTTTTCCTCCGGTTAGGGTTTGTTTCTCTTTTCTTTCTCTTTCTCTCCGGCTAGGGTTTCTCTTTTGCGAAAAGTGGGATTTCCTCTCAATACGTACAAATAAATCCCACATCCGGTATATATTAACTAATAAATAATTATTTAATTATACGGGATAATTCCACATTTCTTCGGAAAGCGTGTCGGATACTTTGTACGGATTTTGATGCGTGCTAAGTCACTGCGACCCTAAAAACCCTATTCCGGGAGGTCCCTAGGTCGGATTTCAGATCCGACCGCACCGTCGGTCATCGTTTTTCGAGCCCTTTCACAGAAAAATACCCGTGCAGCACGACGGTCAACTTAAGAAAACTCGATAATTCAGTTTTCCTAATAAGTACTTTATTAGCAGGAGGGTAAAATATTACTCGAAAAGCCATGACATTACAGCTGCTCTGGCAGGCAACACTCCAAATGAACTTAATTCCCTTTCTTGTCAAACGAGTGAGGTGAGTGGAAAGCTTCGCAAAGCCTTCCACGAACCGATGGTAGTAACCGTCTAATCCCAAAAAACTCCGCACCTCTGTAATGGTCGTCGGTCTGGGCCAATCTCGAATCGCATCCACTTTAGCGGGGTCTACTGCCACTCACGCAGCTGAAATAATGTGGCTCAAGAATGTAACCTCCCGAAGCCAAAACTCACACTTTCAAAGCTTGGCATACAACTTCTTCTCTCGCAGAAGCTGCAACACTATCCTCAAGTGCTCCTCGTGTTCCGTATCACTCCGAGAGTAAACAAAGATATCGTCGATGAAGACTACTACAAATCTGTCCAAGTACTGCTCGAACACACGGTTCATCAGATCCATGAATGCGGCAGGGGCATTGGTCAATCCAAAAGGCATGACTGTGAACTCATAATGTCCGTACCGTGTCCTGAACGCCGTCTTAGAGATGTCTTTGGCCCTCACCCTCAGCTGGTGGTAACCAAATTGCAGATCCATCATGGAGAAAATACAAGCTTCCTATAGCTGATCGAAGAGGTCGTCGATGCGTGGCAGAGGATACTTGTTCTTGATGGTCACTTTGTTCAATTCCCTGTAATCAACACAAAGCCTTAGTGAACCGTCTTTCTTTTTCACGAATATCACCGGAGCTCCCCAAGATGACACACTGGGTCGCACGAATCCCAAATCCATCAAATCCTGTAGTTGCGCCTTCAACTCCCTTAGCTCTACAGGCGCTATCCGATAAGGTGCCTTCGAGATTGGCATGGTTCTCGGAACCACGACAATCACAAACTCGATCTCTCTGTCCGGCGGCATAGTCGTCAGCTTGGGTGGTAACACATTCGAAAACTCGTGGACAATGGGGATATCCTCGAGTCCCGGTGCCGCCGTCGACACCTCTACCACTGTCACTAAGATGGTGATACATCCTCGCCTCATCATCCGTCTGGCCCTCGTCGATGAAACTATCGCTGTAAACATTGTACTCTGACAACCTCTGTAGATAAACTCCTGTCCGAGCTCGCGGAATGTCATGATCCTCTCTCTGCAATCAATAGTAGCACAATACTGTGCCAACCAGTCCATACCTAGGACGATATCAAAATTCTAGAGCTATCGCAAGACAAGCAGGTCTGTCGGCATAATCCAAGGTCCCAACTGCACTAGACAAGATCTACAACACTTCTCTACATGCATGATATGATCGAGAATCTGAATCTCTAATGCATGTGATAATAATCATATCTCTAGTCCATGCAGAGATGCAAATGCTCTACTAATGAAAGAGTGCGATGCGCCGGTATCGAAAAGTGCTCTAGCACGAATAGCAGAAATTTAAATAATATACTTGCGATGACATGATCTACTAGCGTGGCATCCTCTACCTGGGCCGCATAGACTCGCCCACTCGGTGCTAGTGGCTGCTGCTCTATCTGCCTCGAGGTGATAGCTCGATCAACCATACTGTACGTCGAGGGAGGTCCAACCATCTGGAGGGGTGTAGGCGGAGCTAAAGCTGTCGATAGTGTCGGAGATCCTGCTCGAGGGCATGATGACTGAAAGTGTCCTGTCTGACCACAGCGGTAACATCGACCCTACCTCTGAGCACACTATGGCGGTGCATGCAGTCCTCCACAAATGATACACCTGTCTTGACGCTGCTGCTGATAGGGCTGCTGCTGTGGTGGCTGTCACTGCTGCTGCTGTCGGGATCCACCAGACCTCTAGCGCCCCTGAAACTCACAACCCTGAGGGTGAAATCGTGGAGGTCTCGCAGGCCCCTGTCTACTCGTCTGTCCCCCGTCGTCAGGCGCTGGGCGCTTCACGTCGGAACTCTCTCCTGAGGCAAGGTTCCTCTTGACCATCACCACAGCCCCGCGCTCCACATAATAGTGCTTGCTCCATAGACGCATCCAGCGTATGAAATCTCAGCGATTGAACGAACTGATAGATGTCCTGGCGCAACCCTCGCTCAAACAAGTATATCCTCTGCGCCTCATCTCAGGCGGCCAGGGGCACGCAGTTCAGCAATCGCGTGAACTCCCTAATGTACTCCTGGACAGTCCGGCCTCCCTGCTGAAGGTTCTTCAGATCTTCCTCAAGCTTCTGTCTAACACTGTCAGGAAGAAGGCTCCATACAGAAGACTGTGAAACTCAGCCCAAGTAAGCAGCTAGGCCCCTAGAGGGCCAATAGGTCGAACTTTACGCTACCATGTCTCAGCATCACTCTCTAGAAAGTTCGTGGCCAAATGCACCTGATTTCTCTCCGGCACAAAGAGGTTCTCAAACAGTCTCTCCATCGCCGCTACCCACGACTCTGCCTCCCATAGCTCCAAACTCCGTCCAGAAAATCGGGGCGGGTCAAACTGTCGGAATCTGGTCAAACGATCTATCGGATCCCTCTGCTCCTCCAATGAAAACTGTCGGAATCTCCATTCCTAGAGTTTAGGGAAAGAAGAAGAAGCCAAGTTGTCACTACTATAAGAAGTTGATGGAGAGCTCTAAGGTCACCAATGAAGAAAGAATATTAAGAAGGGAGCTCCAAATTTAACCAAATCTCAGTTCAAGGTGGTGGAGAAGGTAAAAGAGTCTCTCAGGGTTGTAGGGAGCCTTTAAATAGCCAATTCCATGAAGTAAAGTGAGTCCTTAGATCAAAATAAGCCTACAATGTCCATCAGCCAAAACATGACTTTCATGTGCCCGGAACCTCCTGGAGCGCACCAGCCCGAAACTTCATCCGCACTATGATGCGATCTATTGCTTCACGCCCGTATCCAGAAATAATCGAGCGCTCGAAGCCATGCGCACAAAACCTCAAATCCACCCTGACAACGCAGGAGAAAGGTGCCACGTGTCATTCAATACCGATATGCTCGAAGTAGTCATTCGAATCCACTTTCGGGCTGCCCCCGAGGATCCGGACGCCCGCACCGAATCACCCGAAAAGCCTCCCACCAACTAGCATTCACGTGTGCAAGACTGGGCGCCTGGACTACCCTGTTCGGATGCCCAAATCCACCAAAACTTCAATTATGGTCCATATTTTTGCTTCAAGTCCATTTTTCACGTCCATTTTTCATGTCCATTTTGCGCGCAAACATCTCCGACTCATCCCAACACACGAAATAGGTGTCGTCTCGCTGCTGATAGGGAAGTCAATTCATTGGCTATGGTTCGGGTCTCCACAGGCCTGTACCCCGCCTAAAATAGTGCCAATTGTGATTGCATTGCCCCTTGCAATCGTGCTACCTAAAATAGTGCCATTTGCGGCTGCACTTCTCTTTGAGGCTATGCTACCACCACTGCCGACACTACAGGAGTTGGTTGAACCGACAAACTCTAATTTATCACAAGAGGTTCTTGTGGTCCTCCATTATGCTGATCGTTTCGGGCTAATAAATGCCCGATCCGAGCGATATTTTTATTTGAGGTTGTTACAGTGGCCAACACTGCGTCTAGGCGAGTGTTGCTCTGCAGACTATTTTGATCTAGTATATGCAATACTCGAGTCATTTGCTTGAGAGCATATGCTAGACTCAACTTTTGTTGCGCTGATTGTCTACTACTCTCCAGTGCTGCTGGTAGCGCCGGTGGATACTTATTTACATTCTTGGCGCTATTTGCTTGGTCATTCCTTGAAAATCGGGGAACGACTCTATTGCGGAGATTCATGTTGTTGTCATAAGCTATTAGAAATTGGATTGGTGTTTACTTGAGTGTCCCATTGAGTGTGCCAAAAAATTATTAGTCTCGAACCGAAGTCAGACTATTTATCGGGTGAGACGATGGTCGAAGATCGGTTCTCTAATTGACCCTCGAAATGCGCCACAAAGTCAAACGATCAGGTTGAGAAAGGATCGGCTCAACTGAATTCTCTCTCACAAATACTCTGATTGATCAGGAAAGTGGACTTAGCTTAAGAGAGCCAAACCAATTTGTATTAATTGAAAGAACCAATTACAAGATTGTAACTATTCTTAGAAAAATTCTAAAAATCACAAAGCATTTAACTACTCTTTTGACTAAGCTATTAAACTAAGTTATTAAACTAAGCTATTAAAACTACGCCAGAAAACTTGAAACACGGGACGTGGCTGAGCAACTCGCCACTACGCGAATTGGTGAATAACCGCAGGTGGAAGGCACGCTAGTATAAATAGGCAGATTTCCTCTATAATAAGGGTAATTCACATGAACAAGCGACCACTGCTATTCCAATTCCATTTCAATTCTCAGCATTCCAAGCATTCAATGCTATTCTCCTCATGCAAACACTACGAAATTGAAGAAAGCAAGAAGAAGAAGATGAAGAAGCATAAAAATAAGAGCACTAATTTTGCTTTACTTGATGATGAGAAATGGGCTTCTAGCAGAAGCTGTAACACCTCAACTAGATCCCTGGAGACAGTTTCTGATGAGACCATTACTAGAGCTGCTTCTAACTCTTCTTATTTCTTTGTGAACTCTGCGGCAACTATTACTACCACTTGTTCCTTACCTTCTTCCCTCTCCTCTCTTGTTGGATCTTTTAGAGGAATGCTTCTGAGGAAGGTCTCTAGGTGTTATGAGTGTCATGTTGTGGTTGGTCTATTGAGTTGGGTGTCAAGAGACCCTTCTTTGAGGGCCACTATTTCCCCTTGCTCTCACTGTGGAGAGATTTTTATGAAGCCTGAGAGTTTGGAGACTCACCAAGCACTTAGAGATGCAGTCTCAGAATTGGGCCCTGAGGACACCAGCAGGAACATAGTGGAGATCATCTTCCACTCTAGTTGGCTCAAGAAACAACCCCAAGTTTGTAAGATAGACAACGTATTCAAAATCCTTAACACCTCCAAAACCCAAGCTAAATTTGAGGACTACAAAGAAACCATCAAAGCTAAGGCCAACAAGCTACCCAAAAACGCCATTGAGGAAAGGAAAATGAAGAGAAGTTTTCAGATCAAGGAGCCTAGAGAAGGATCAAACCACAATAGCAACAACAACAATAATAGCATCAGCAACAATAATACTCCATGCACAAATAATAACAACAACAACAACAATAGCATTAGCAACAATAATACTCCATGCACAAACTCCTGCAATACTCCATGCACAAACTCCTGCACACTTAGACGCCAAAGGGAAAATTCTAGCATTTATTCTGGTGCTAAGGAGGTTGGTGAGGGAGTTTTACATGGTGTGGATGGTAAACGCAAAAAAGTGGTAAAGAGAGTAGCACGGGCGGATAAGGTTGGTGAATGCTTAATTGAGGTGAAGCTATTTGGTAATGAGGATGTTACCTCTTTGAGTTCTCGATCTAGTAGGCCTAAGGAGGGAAGAGTTAATGGTTATCATAGAGGAGGTTTGGCGGAGACCTTTGTAGTTAAGGAAGGGCAGGCAGGGTTATTATCTATGAGGGATACTCATTGCCCCTCTCCTTCTCCCCCTCCCCACACCCAAGCGCGACTCTTTTAAAGAGGTGTTGCTTAGGTACTCTGAGAAGATAGGCTGTAAACCTAATTCTATCTAGGTGAGGAGCTCTTGGGTGCAGAGGGGGAGGAGACCTTCAAAGTCACATTGGGCGGCGAGGTGCTTTAGGTGCCTTGCAATCGAGCACCGCGTAGCCGCTTGTAGGGACCCAGTGAAGTGTCGAGCGTGTCAACAAATTGGGCACATGGCTTACCAGTGCAAGAAGAGAGTGGCGGAAGGCGTGGGTGGCGGAATCATGAACCAGAATCGAGCTTATCGATAGTGCGGAAGGGTCCCGAGGTTGAAGGCCTTCGTGCCATTCATGGGGTACCTCAAGCGGGTTGAGATAAGGCGAACCACACTACTAGTGGACGTGGTGATGTGGTGCAGCCCGCAGACTTAGGTCTTGCCCCGCAACAGACGATTGCAAATGCTCTAGCGAGAAGGTTCGGAGGCTATTCCCATGATTTCCATGTAAAAATTTTAATTTTTAAATTTTTATAAATTAAAAAATTTCTATAGAAAAATTTAAAATTTATATATTCAAAATTTGTATAAATTTTAAAATTTTAAAATTTTAAATTTTTAGATTTATAAAAAATTAAAGTTAAAAATTTTAAAATTTATAAAATAAAAAAATTTAAATTTAAAATTTTATAAATTTTAATTTAAATTTTAAAAAATTAAAAAAAGATGGAAATAAGGTTGTTCCCGTTCCCACCAATGGAGGGAATTGTTATCCCCCCTTAACGGGCTATTACAGAATAGCCCGTTAAGGGAGGAATAACAAATCCCTCCAATTTTTTTTTGTGTTTGGGGGATAAATGAGGGATAAAGGAGTTATCCGCCCTTTATCCCCCAACCAAACATAGCCTTAGGGTCCAAATCGAAATGCTCGCCCCCACAGGTCGGGGTTCACAACCTCAATTCAACTCCGGAATGTGCCGTTAGAATGTTGGACGCCCACCAGAGTTTTGTCGATGATCGATGGGTTCGGGAGATTCATTCAAGCCGATGAAACGAGCAAGAATATGACGAACTTGAGTCGAATCGTGGTGGAAGACATTAGCGAGATTCCTCTTAGGCTTTCCATTGTGGTGGGGGACGAGATTGTCAACATAGAAATTTACCTAGAGAGTTCGGAAAGGGTATGGGATGGGGGTGGCGAGGATCCGCCACCGCTGCTAATGCCGCCTTCGAGCGATCCTAACAACAATCATAGGTAAGGGCAGCAATAGAGTGAAGAGGGACCAGCCAGCAGCGAGAGTGGTGACGACGAGGGGAGGGGGTTGAAGGGGTCCTGGAGATGGTTCTAGACGACCTCTTGGAGAACTCTGTTAATCGAGCGATGGGTAGGAGACGCGGGGGACTCTCGATACCGGTGGGCGGTGATTGTCGGGGGTTCTTTTCGGCAGGTGAAGGGTTGTCCGCGGGGGTGCCTGGGTCCGAAGCAACTCTGGGCCGCTGAAGCTGGGCGGTTGCATAGGATGGCGGATAGCCGCTGCTTGGAAGGTGCGGGGGTTGGCCGAGATAGGCACCAGCCGCGTGGTGGCTGCTTTTCATGTCCCAGCGTCGAAACTGCGACCCGGGCCCGCCAACAGATCTGGCGCCCAAACGGGAAGCCCTATATGGATGAAGCGACCAACCTGCAAAAGATCATACTAACCACTATACAGATATCAGAGCGGAAAAGTAACTACTGAAATAAAAACATACAACTCCAAATAGTACACGCCAGATCCTCACAATACATCAGTCTCTTCAAAATAAAACTCTTAAAATAAAAAGTACAAGATACATTCCAAAATCTCTGACAGTACTAACAGATCACCAAAAGGGGTACGTCTATACTCTCGCTGGAGACGGGTAGGGGTGTAGCTCGCGACTCCCTTACCTCGATCAGATGGATCAGCAACAGTAGCAGCAGGAACTAGAGAAGGGGTCCCTAGAGAAAGTCACCAACCATGGGTGTGAGAACTACACCGTCACGTAGTTCTCAGTGGGTACCGCCAACAAGCCCGACGGTCTGCCCACTAAGTCTACTAGAGGCATAAAGTAACAAATGAAGTACTGAAAAGAAAAGGGCTGGAAATAACTCTACAGCTACAATGTCTCTATCTAAATGCTCAAAAGGTGATACAGATGGAACATGATGCATCTACTATCTCTCAATAATACAATCACCCAATCTACACTGACTGCCATAAATGATCCAGTCAAACCTGCGCTCACCTACTGCCATTACATACACGGAGGACTGAACTTACTAGGGCATCCGTGACTGCCCAAAAAGGGCCCAGCCAGAAGGACTGCGTCGACAAGTCGTGATAGCAAAGTAACAGGCCTAGCTCCGGAGCGGCACTCGAGGGGCGCGACCCCATCGAGGAAAATATCCGCGCATCTTTGTCGAGCTCAATACGGCTCATGCAGGCTATAGTCCAAATCCACGATCAACAAGATCGACAGTAACCAACATCACATCTCTCACTCACTGGCTAAAAATCCACACAGCCGGGACCCACCGTCGACTCAGACGGCTCCCAGGACAAGTACTGATCTAAACACAGCTACCAGACTCCCCTCGACCCCCAGCATGAGTGTAACATGCATCCCACGACAACGCGACCACTCGGCCCACTACCCGGGTGAGGAAACTCTGAGTCTAGGTGAAAGAATAAATATGTGGGAGTGTCTAAAGCATAAATAAAGTAGCACAAGTTGGAGTTTTCTACTAGTCTGGTTGGCATGCATCAAATGACAGGGTGCTAGGTCAAGTTCGAATAATAGCATTTAATTTAACACAAATAAGAAGCAATAATCAACATGATCATAATAGCAACACAAGGAGCATCAACTCTCTCTCTCTAACATGCTTCCTTACACATTTCACAATCATTCATGTTTACTATATAATAGAATTAATAAACCATCCATCGGTTTTGAAGACGAAGCAACCCACCTAAAAGTGCGCGTCGATCCGGAGTCCAAATGGACTGAAACTGAACGAGGATAATCCTCAGATTCCCACGATTCCAATGAGTCCAAAAACACCAAAAAACTCCTGGGTACAAAGATACAGTCCAAACATCGCGGTAAGCAAAAATCCCCATAATCACAAAACTGTGATAAGATCTGTCCGAAAGAAGCTTAAATACCACCTGCGAGATGATCTCCAAAAATTCCAATAAAAATACGGTTGCGATCCTCACAAAGCGTAGATGTCAATCAAGTCCTCATAGGTCGAAATCCGATAACCGAGCACCAAGATAAAAATCCAACAATGCTCCACTGTTCAAGAAAATCACCAGCAAGAAAGGGGTTCAAAGATGTTTCAGAAACCCCAATAAAAATCCAAAACTGAGAGGACCGAAAAACACGAAAGGCGGAGATCTACCTCTCGTGAAACCGATGCTACAAAATATCGTCCAAAAATTCCTTCGGGGTAGCTCTGGGGACCTCGTGGACCGAAACGCGATGAAAAAGCCCGCCGAAGAAAGAACGTTGCACTGCTATTTCGGGCGACGAAAAAGCGCCACAACCCGGCCCGCCATCAGCGCTCGAATCACCCAGCGCCCGACACGTGTCCCGAACAGCGGACAGCGTGTGCGGGGCCGCTAGGGATTTGCCACGTGGCCTGCCCAGGTCGATGGGGTGGGTGGCGCCCGCCAATCACAGGGCGTCACTTGGCGCCCCGTGTACGGCAGCCACCTGCCCCCGCCTGCCCCGCCTGCTCCCCCCGCTACGTGGACCGCACGTGCATGAGCCGGCTATTCACAGGCCGTCATGTGGCCTACCCTGGTCCATGCACCGCCCGCGCGACGCCGTGAACCGCGCCACGTGAGCCCGCGAATCCGAGGCTGCCACGTGTCCCCCGCGCCCAGTCCATGCACCAGCGCTTCTTCTCTGTGGACCGCGCCATGTGTGCCGGCCAACCAGTGGCCGCCACGTGGCATCCGGACGGTCCACGGCTCCCCCCATGCACCAAAATGCACAGAAAACTTTCGGGTGTCCGTTTTTGGGCATCCGGACTCAGAAAAACACAAGTAAATAGCCAATTTCGACATTTTTCTGCGTTGAATCCACATCCGACCTCGGATTAGCCTGAAACCCTTTCTAAAATCCGACGAAAACATCCAGAAGGCAGGCTCAATCCAGAAGCCTCACAGAGTCCGTCCAACGCGTCCATTTGACGCGTTGCGGGTCCGATACACCAATAATAGGTGTTCCACAATATGGGTCATGGGGAAAAGCTGCACGGGGATCGAGGCCACTACACTGCTGGTCTGGCGGACCGTGGCTGAGGTGACGGCAGTCGGGGTGGCTCCATCATGACTTGGCCGGAGCAGTTCGTGGCAGCTGTGAAGATCAAGGTGGAAAGGACACTATTGTTGCGACTGTGTCCGGATGCTGTAGGAAATTTGTGCGCGACACCCAAGGGAGTCCGAAGGCCCGAGGCCCCACCTTACATGGAGATGGATTTTGCCTCTCTAGATTTTAAAAAAGGTAGGAGCACTAAGATGGAATGTGGAAGATGTGCTGGTATGCCCATTACTATTTGCGGTGATAAGATGGAGGATGGAGATGTGTTGTGTTTGGGTTTCTCTCTTATGGGTGGGAGCACGGGGCCCGAGATTTGGGAATGAAGTAAGTTGATGCTTGCAAGAGATAAAGGAAAATTTAATGGGGAGAGAGAGTCCGTGGTGGTGGGTTTGACTTGGGTGTACATTAGTTGTCTGGGAGTGCTTGGTGGAGTGGGTGCTACCAGGTGGAAACTGATGTGGGGTATTGAGCCTTCTTTGATGTTTGACTATGGCCCTACAAGTGGAGCTTTTAGTTTATTGGGTCTTAATTGGGAGGAAGTTATTTATGATGCACTGTACGCAACGGTTCGAATGACAGAGCAAGTTAGTAGGAGGCTTAAGCTTTTTTGGTTTGTGAAGCGCAACGACCAAGATCTGACTGATCAGGAGGGATCCATGTACGCAAGGGAGAGGGTGGCGATCGAGAAGGGAACTGTAGCGAACATCCTTTCAGTTGTAACGGTCGTGCCGGGAGACTCTCTTTTAAATCATTGCAGTCAACGACTTGCAAACGGGGTTGCAACACCAATCTTGGCTAAGGCTATGGTCAGGAAAGCGTGTTTGATGGAGTGTTGTGGGCCAGTCGGTGGATCGCACGCCAAGCTCAACAATAAGACGATTCAGAAAAAAGGCAGGAGGTGCGAGGTGAGGCTTGATGGGCGATGAGACGAATTCCTTTAAGGAATTCGTGGCTCTTAACTATTAGTATGGGTTCCGATGATGGTTGGGGGGTACCTGTGGGGACCTTTTTGGGGGTTTTATGCTGTGTATAGGGTGGGCGCGATTTTTTGTGGGAATGTGCTGGATGGGGTCTTTTCTGGGGACTTTTTGGGGCTACCTCAGTGTTTGGGGCTGGTGGGACTTAGCCTTGGATGTTTAGGGTCTATAGTTCGAATATTAGAGGGCTTAATAATCCCTCGAAATGAAACGTTGTTCGCCTGGTTGTTTCTAATTTATGCAATGTCGTGGTTTGTCTTCAAGACACTAAGGTTCAACATGTCTCTTGGTCATTTCTTAGAAGTTTTGGCGGGCCTTATCTTGACAAGCAAATGATCATTGAAGCTAATGGTGTTTCTGGAGGGCTGATTACTTGTTGGAGTTCCAAGGTTTTCGAGTGGACCGACGTGATAGTTCGTATTTTTTCCCTAACATTATGTTTATGTCATCGGTCCAGCAGGGTGTATTTTTTCGTTACAAATGTTTAAGGCCCCTAGCTTGGAGGGAAAGGACGCTTTTTGTTCTGAACTTAGCCAGTTGAAGGGCTATTGCGAGGGTAACTGGGTGGTGTGTTGGGACTTCAACTTTACTAGATCGTAAAAGGAATGAATTGGCAAGGCGTGGAGCAGCAGAGCGACTTGCATGTTTAATGAACTAATTCACAATCTAGCGCTCATAGATATGCCTATGATGAATCGTCGGTACACTTGGTCGAGCATGCAGCGCACCCGTCTCTAGCGAGACTCGATCGCTTTCTCGTGTCGACGGAATGGGATTCAACTTTCTCGATGGCTGAGGTTGTGTCTCTCCCTAGGATTACACCAAACCACTGCCCAATTGTGATGTCTACTTGTGGTTGTAGAAAAAGGGCGGGTAAAATCTTCAGATTCGTGGAGGTGTGGTTAAAATATGACGATTTTCGTGCTAACGTTCCGATTTTGTGGAATGAGGTGGACTATCAGAAATCTAGAATCCTAACTTTCACGACTAAATTAAGACATTATAGGAGCAGGATTAAAAGGTGGCATGATACACATTTCTATAGCATTTTGAAGGAAAAAAAGAAGGTTATGGCCGAGATACAGGATATTGATAAGTTAGAGAAACGCTAGGAGCTTATCCCGAAGTTGTTCGAGAAGGGGGAAGAGTTGAAATGTAAGCTTGGTAAGGTGTTGGATGACGAAGATACACTCTGGAAGATGCGAGCAAAGTAGAGGTGGGTAAAAGAGGGAGACGGGAATACAAATTTCTTTCACGCATATGCAAACGGTCGAAGGCGCGCTAATGAAATTGGAGTGATCGAAGATGAGGGAAGATCGTTCCGTACGGATGAGGAAAACAGGTATATTTTTATCGTAAGTTTAAAGAGTTGTTCGCTCCCAGGGACACCGGGCCGGAGCAATTTGCTTACTGGAGTGAAATTTTCCAGACGCAACGCGTATCCGGCCTGGAATGTGAGAACCTCTCTGCCCCTTTCAGTTTGGAAGAGATTAGGAAAGCGTTATTTCAATTAGGGGGGGACAAAGCTTCAGGGCCTGACGGTTTTTCACTCAGGTTTTACCAAGCGTTCTGGAATACCTTAAAAGACGATATTGGGAAAAAAAAATTAGAACTTTATAAAGGGGGTAGCTTTACCAATCCTATTGACTACTTATGCGTCTGTCAGATTCGTAAAAAGGAAGGGCCTTCGAAGGCAAGCGATTTTCGACCGTTAAGTCTGCTGAATGGGATTCAGAAGATTATTTCGAAGGTGTTGGCCAACAGATTAGCGCCAGTCTTACACAACTTGATCTCGCCCTGCCAGTCCGCCTTTCTTAAAGGGAGGAACATCTTGGATGCGTTCGTGACGACCTCTAAACTCGTTGCTTGAGGAAACAGGATTAAATTTGAGGGGATCGGTGTGAAAGTGGACTTCGAGAAGGCATACGATAGAATTAATTGGCTCTTCCTGCGCAAAGTTATGGTATGGTGGGGCTTTTGTGACAAATGGTGTGGGTGGATACATCAGTGTGTCGAAAACGCCAAAGTGGCGGTGTTCGTGAACGGTGAGGCGACTAATTAGATTAAAAGTAAGAGAGGTGCGAGACAGGGGGACCCGCTATCCCCATATCTATTTCTGTTGGTAGCTGAGAGCCTAGCACGGATGACGGAAGAAGGTGTCAATAATAAATTTATTAGAGGTGTAGGGCTGCCTGATGATTGTCGGATCACGTTCTGGTCCGATAGATGGTGTGATGAGATGACCCTGAAATCTCTTTTTCCTGAGGTGTACACCGAAGTGGTGCGAAAAGCATCATTTGTCGGCGATTGTTTCGGGAGCTGTGGTTGGAGATGGCGAAAAATTTTGAGGAGGTCCACACCGAGGGGATTGAGAGGGACTAGAGGTATTTGGCATCTAAAGGAGCTACTGGCAGGTATCACACTAGGGGAAGGTATCAACGGAGTGATCTGGCGATGGCACGAAAAGGGACTTTTTACAATTAAATCTACCTATTCGACTCTTAGTGATGGGGATTTTAGAGACTTGTATGCCCATACACTTTGGAGCCTCTGGATGCCACTTAGAGTACAGATTCTCATTTGGCTGGTACTCAAAAGACGCCTACTAACGACAGATAATCTAGTTAAGAGACATTGGGCGGGGAACATGCTTTGTGTGCTCTACAGATGCGAAGAAGAGTTGATAGACCACCTTTTTGTGAAGTGCGTGTTTTCGCGATTTGTATTGCGGATGAGCACTGGGGCCATATGGATTGGGGAAGATGATGAAGATGCATGTTAGGGACGTCTGGGAGAAGTGGACGACAACAAAGGGGACTGGTGTAAGGTCTAAGCAGTTAACCTTTCTGCCGGCATCTTGGTCGGTGATCTGGGCGATCAGAAACAATGTGATCTTTCATCACATCAATACTGATCCTCTTTGTGTTGTAGGTTGGATTAATAGAGATGTGTTGCATTGGGAGGATTTAAAGTGAGGGCGTTATTCTGCAGTAGTAAAAAGTGATACTCATTCTTTTTTTTTTCCTCTCTAGAGATCCTGTTGTCTTATCCTTGTTGCTTAATTCACTTACGTAATGAATGAAGTAGATAGCGTGCTACATTTTTCTCAAAAAAAGAAAAAGAAAAAAGCATTTCAAGCATTCTAGTGTAGTTTTTAAGATCTTAGTTCAATAGCTTAGTTAAGAGTGTAGTTAAGCGCTTAGTGATTTTTGAAGTTTTTTTAGAAGTAGTTGCAATCTTGTAATCAGATCTTTCAATTAATACAAATTGGTTCGACTCTTCCATTTTCCTGATCAATCCAAGTGTTTATGAAAGAAAATTCGGTTGAACAAATTCCTTCTTAATCTGATCACTTGACTTTATAACGTATTTCGAGGGTCATTTAGAGAACTGATTTTTGATGAGGCTCGTCTAACCTAGTTAACCGTTCGACTTATACAAAAAGAAGATAAATATATTATTTATATTTGATCTAGCTTGTGGGTCAGCTCTCTCCAATTTCACCTTATTTTTATTTTATTTTACCTTTTTTTAATTTTATATATATATATATATATATATATATATATATATATATATATATATATATATATATATATATATATATATATATATATGCAGAGCCTATACAACCTTGGAGCCCGGAAATTTCTGATATCCGGAGTGGGGTCCATGGGGTGCATTCCAAGCATGCTCGCGCGGAGCCCGCAGAGCCGTTGCTCCCCGGACGTTGACCACCAACTCATCATCCCCTTCAATTCCAAAGTCAGGTCAACGGTCAACGCCCTCAACGTCAACCTCCCCCATGCAAAGTTCATCTACGTCGACATTTACACCATGTTCACTGATATCCTCCGAAGCCCTGCATCTTATGGTACGTTAATTAAAGCGCTTTTCTTTTCTTTTTTTTTTTTGTTTCCTTATTATTATTTTATTTTTAACTAGCTTCTTATATATTGTTTTATATATTTATGGGCCCTGCTCGGCCGTTAAATACTTCTAGGCCACTATGCGACCGCATAATTATATTTAAACAATCTAATTGTGGTATATGGTATATTTAACGTGATATTATTTACAAATATAATTAAATAGATTGTTTTTCTACTATATTTTTCATCGCATGTTGACGCAACATACCTTCTATAATTAGAACATAATAAAAAAAATATTTATTGATACCCGTAACATATATAAGAAGAAAAAGAAAAAAGAGTACTATAAGAGCAAAAATTATTTTTAAACTTAAGATTAGGATATTTGGAAAAATGTCAATATAAATTTTGTTCGACGTAGCATATAAATATTCGTTTTGAACAAAAAATTTATAAAAAAATTCTCAAATAAGACGGGCTCATTCATCACTCATCATGCAATCTACACAAATCTCAAAATATGATGGATGTGTTAGAGATAATGCTAATTAGTTAGAATTAGATTATCTAAGATATTTGGTTATTTAAATTTTGATAAAGATAAATCTAATTAGTTAGGATATCTAATTGGAATAGGATTTTGTGTAATAATCTATAAATAGATAGGTCGGGCTATTATGATTGTTAATGAAGCCGGAGTCGCCTTAATTAATTAGTAAGGCCAAAAAAAGACGTATGGGCATGAAGTTATTTTTTCAATAAAGGCAAGTTTAGTTTGCTTCCATCATTTGTGGTGATTCCTATATACCATAACAAGTATATAGAAAATATTTGGAGGCCCATCACCGTAACAAGTGGTATCGGAGCCTTGTTTTCAAGAGAAGAAGATACCGATGGCATTTAACAGTGCCAATAGAGTTGCACAAGGATTCCCAATATTCAAAGGAGACAATTATGATTTTTGGTGCGTGAAGATGCGGACGTTGCTGCGATCCCAAGATCTATGGGATTTTGTTGAAAAGGGATGTAAGGAAGCAACCGGAGAGAATCTGAAAAAAGATGCGAAGGCGCTTTTCTTTATTCAACAATCTATTGACGACTCAATATTTTCCCACATTGCCGGCGCTATCCGATCGAAAGAAGCATGGGATATATTACAAAAGGAATACCAAGGTAACGAAAAGGTACTCAGAATTAAAATTCAAACTTTAAAAAGAAAATTTGAGACTTCATTTATGGAAGAAAAAGAAAATATTCATACCTTTTATTCTAGAGTTATGGAATTGGTTATCTTGATGCGTACCTATGGTGAACAAATTTCTGATCAAATAGTAGTTGAAAAAATGTTAAGAAGTTTGACGAAAAAATACGGTGATGTAGTTTCTGCTATAGAAGAAGCAAAAGATTTATCTAAATTGTCTTGTAGCGAACTTCTTGGTTCTCTCTTAGCACATGAGGAACGAAAAGATAGAACAGAAAATTTTTCTGAGCATGCTTTTCAAAGCGAATCGAAAGGCAATGAAAAAGATAAAGCATATACTTCTAATCGCCAAGCTTCAGCATCTGGAGACCATGGTAGAGGTCGTGGTCGTGGTCGTGGCCGTGGTAGAGGTCGCGGCGGTAGATCGGGTGGATACAATAACAGAAACGGTGAAGGATCAAGTAATCAATATCAGAGAACCTACAGAGGTAATGATCAGCCCCATAATTATAAAAATATTCAATGTTATTATTGTAAGAAATTTGGCCATATCGAGCGATTTTGTCGATTAAAACAACAAAACGCTAATTTTGCTCAAGGAAATAATGAAAACGATAATGTACTTTTTGCATGTCGTATATAAGAAAAACCTGCTAACAGTATTTGGTATGTCGATAGTGGTTGTAGCAGTCACATGACAGGAAAAGAAGAGAATTTTATTAATTTGGATAAATCTGTTAAAGGCCGAGTGACGATGGGTGATGGCTATGTTCAGGACGTGCATGGAAGAGGTACAATTGAGGCAAATATTTCAGGAATTCAAAAAATAAATAATGTTTTATATGTTCCTGGTTTGAATTCCAATCTTTTTAGTGTGGGCCAATTTTTGAAAGAAGGTTATTCGCTTATTTTTGAAGATTCTAAGTGCACTATTTATAAAGATAAATATAAAAGGGATTTATTTTTTGAAGTTCCGATGACAGAAAATAAAGTTTTTCCTATTCATGTTGCAATGAAAGTAGTGCTAGATGATGATTGGTTATGGCACTATAGATATGGTCACTTGAGTTTTAAGCGGCTTGATTTATTACATAAAAAGAATATGGTTGATGGTTTGCCTTTGGTGCATAATAATGGTTCTGTATGTGAAAGTTGTGTGTTAGGAAAGCAACACAGAGACTCTTTTCCAAGAAACAGCAATTGGAGAGCCAAAGAACCACTAGAATTGATACATGCTGATGTTTGTGGGCCGATGCAGACACCGTCGCTCAGCAGCAATTATTATTTTGTGGTTTTCGTGGATGACTATAGTCGGATGACTTGGATTTATTTTATTAAAAATAAATCCGATGCTTTTGATGTTTTTCGAAAATTTAAAAACTTGGTCGAAAACGAATCCGGTTATTATATTAAGACTCTCCGTACAGATCGAGGGGGAGAATTTATTTCTAATAAATTTGAAAATTTTTGTGAATCAAATGGTATTCGCAGGCAGTTGACAACCAGTTACACGCCTCAACAGAATGGCGTTGCTGAGTGCAAAAATCAAAGTTTGGTAGAGATGGCAAAAAGTATGTTGAAAGCGAAAGGACTTCCAAATAAATTTTGGGCAGAAGCGGTATCTACTGCAACATACATTCTTAATAGAAACCCAACTTTGGCGCTGGATAATATTACACCTTATGAAGTATGGACAGGTTGGAAACCGAAGGTAAAGCATTTTAAAATTTTTGGATCGGTTTCTTTTGTTCATATTCCATCACAAAATAGGCAAAATTTGGATAATAATAGTAGCAAGTGTATTTTTGTGGGCTATAGCGAAAGAAGTAAAGCCTATCGATTTTATAATCCTGTTACTAACTCCTTAATTATAAGTCGTGATGCTATATTTGATGAACAAAAAGGTTGGGATTGGAGTGCAAAAGTAAAGGATAATCCACTTCCGATGTTAGGAGATGAAACTACTATTGAGAATAAGAACAATGGTGAAAATACTATAAGTACTGAAACAATACCACATGCTTCACCACGAATTTCTCCAGGAACTTCGCCTGAGACAACACCGAGAAAGGTAAAATTGCTTAGTGAAATATATGAGCAGTACATGTACACACAATGTGGAGAACCACAAACTTTCGAGGAAGCGACAAAATCTGATGATTGGTGTAAAGCTATGAATGAAGAAATTGCAGCGCTAGAGAAAAATAATACATGGGAGCTTGTTGAACCATCCACAGAAAAAGAAGTTATCGGGCAGAAATGGATATACAAGGCAAAATATAAACCAGATGGATCGATCCAGAAATTAAAAGCACGTTTAGTTGCAAAAGGTTACTTACAGCAAGCAGGTATTGATTTTAATGAAACCTTTGCACCCGTAGCTAGATTTGATACTATCCGAATTGTTTTGGCTTTGTCTGCACAAAATAAATGGAAAGTTTTTCAATTTGATGTTAAATCAGCTTTTCTTAATAGATTTTTGGATGAAGAAGTTTTTGTTGAGCAGCCGCAGGGCTACAAAATTAAAGGACAAGAAGATAAAGTCTACAGACTACGAAAGGCGTTATATGGATTAAAACAGGCACCAAGAGCCTGGTATAGTCGGATCGATTCGCACTTTATTCAAAACGAATTTTCTAGAAGTGAAAGTGAACCCACACTTTATATCAAATCTCGAGGTATGGAGATTTTGATTGTTTGCCTTTATGTTGATGACTTGATTTACACTGGAAACAGTACAGATTTGATCAATGATTTTAAGAAAAATATGATGATTGAATTTGAGATGACTGATCTTGGCCCCATGAGTTATTTTTTGGGTTTAGAGGTAAAACAAGAAGATAATGAAATTTTTATCTGTCAGAAAAAATATCTTGATGATTTACTTGAGAAGTTTAATATGAAAAATTGCAATCCTGTGCAAAATCCAATGGGTACGAATATGAAGCTATCATTGGATGATGGAGAAGAAAAAATTGATTCGAGTTTGTACAGAAGTCTGATTGGGAGTTTACTCTATATTGGTAACAGTAGACCGGATATTATATATGCGACATCCTTGTTATCGAGATTTATGCAAAGTCCAAGTAAAATTCATTGGGGAGCGGCGAAAAGGATATTGAGATACTTGAAAGGAACAAGAGACCACGGACTGTGGTATACTAACGCTAACGATTTTTATTTTTTTGGTTGTTCTGATAGTGATTGGGCAGGTTCGGTAGATGATCGACGAAGCATGAGCGGGTTCGTCTTCAATTTTGGTGCAGGAGCAATATGTTGGTCTTCCAAAAAACTGCAGTCGACGGCTCTATCATCTTCTGAAGCCGAATACATAGCGATTACGACTGCTACATGTCAAGCAATCTGGATGCGGCGAATCTTAACAGATTTGAAGTACGAGCAAAAAGATCCAACTGTAATTTATTGCGATAATCAATCGACTATCGCAATGGCGAAAAATCCAGTTCATCACAGCCGAACCAAACACATCGAAC
>CM055062.1:48380741-48505741 GCA_029204045.2 Tillandsia leiboldiana | reverse complement strand
TATATATATATATATATATATATATATATATATATATATATATATATATATATATATATATATATATTCAATTGCAATTAACTTTATTTGTAACTAAATATTCTCAAAAATCAGTAAGCCTCTATTTGACAAAATTTAACAATGTATATATTCTACACTTCCTTTTACTTCTAATTAAAATAAAAAATCGGTGTTAAATCAAAAAAGACATATATATATATATATATATATATATATATATATATATATATATATATATATATATATATATATATATATATATATATATATAGGGTAATTAATTAATTATATAAGTTTGTATTTATTTTTGTAAGAAAAGTTGGATTACGAAGAGACTCACACTATTTAAATGTTTAGAAATATTGTATCTCGCATAAGTGCATATTTATAACACTTTAATTTATGTAGTTTTTGTTTTGTTTTCAATTTCTAGGGTTCAGCGTGATCGACAGGGGGTGCTGCGGGATCGGGCGGAACGCGGGGGAGATTACTTGCCTGCCATTCCAGACGCCGTGCGCGAATAGGGATGAGTATGTGTTCTGGGATGCATTCCACCCCACAGCTGCAGTGAACATCATACTGGCAAGACAGGCATTCTATGGCAGCCCTGATGTGGTCTTCCCCATCAACGTACTCCAGCTAGCCAATCTCGAACTTAACCCTAAACCCTAAATCCTAACATATGCACATCACATAGCATAAGGTTTGCCTTTTTTTTTTTTTTTTTTTTTGTTTTTTTTTTAATGAGATGGTTAATTAGTGAGGAGTGATTTGTCTTATCATGATGTTAGGGACTGTTTGGTTTCTAGAAGAAATATTGGAAAAAATAAAGTTTTTTGAAAAATAATCGTTTATTTTTAACCAATTCTATATGTATATTTATTTTTGAATGTATATCTTACACACCCACCCATCCAAGTGTGAGACTTCTCTACCCATCATTTCGAAATGATGGGTAAAATTTATTTATCCTAAAATGGGTAGAGTGTAAGATGTATATTTATTTTAAGGTGTACATCAAGTATTTTTTTTATATTTTTTTATGTTTTTTTTTTTTTTTTAGTTTTTCACCTTTGGTTCTAAGAAAAATTTATTTTTTTGGAAAACTTTTTTTTAGATTTTGAAAGAAATTAGTGCTTTTATTTTTTAGAAAATAAAAATAATAGTTTTTTATAAAATCTGAAAAAATAGTTTAAAAAAAAATTAGCTTTTCATGAAACCTAGCTGACAAAAAACTAGAAAAAAAAGTTTTTCATTAAAATTATATAAGATATAAATAAAATTTAAATTAGTTCTATATATAAGATATAAATAAAATTAAATTTTTTAAACTGGATATAATATTTTGAATGAAAACAAGACCCAAAAATTAAAAGTACTGAGCGAGCTAAAACTATAGGATAATTTTAGAATGGGTGACCCACATCACAACTTCTTTCTCAAAATTTTATTTTTATTTTAGGTAGTGTTGTTCCAATGTGTAAGCACAATTTTTATAAGTGAAAGAAAAATCTACTTGTACACCAAAAACATGCCAAAATGGTTAGATCCCCTTGGAAAGACATATTTACATAATGGCCTTTTTAAAAATTCAAATATTCTACATATCTCTATATATGTGAAAAAAATTTCAAAATAACATTTCAAATTAACAATTTTCTATGAGAATTCGAACCGACGATAAGCAAATACTAATTTTATCGGTTGAAAATTTGGTATTCGTTTCGGTACCAGATTTTATGAATACGCAACCGACTTCGATACTGGTTGTTGGAATTTCGCAACGAAAACGTCAAATCGAATTATTATCATAAATCCGTTTTCTTAACAAAAATTGGAACCGACACAACTACAAAGTAGAGAAAAAAAAACAAAAGCAGAAAAATACGGGCGAAATGAGATCCACTAATCAAGAGAAGAATTACACCAACCTCTCTTCTAAAATAGAATAGCTTCAACCCGAACTCTCTTCCTGAATCTCTCTCACTCTTCTCTCGTCTTCTATAAACCCAAAAGAAGACTTCTATTGTGTGTGCACTCGTGCACTAGTTACATACAATCATGTTCAACTTTCTCTCAAGTACAGTCACATGGGTTTAAGACGTGGAAACTCTACATAAAAGCTCTCTACATTGGAGCTAGATATAAAGTTCTACCCAAGATGTACCAAAATCTATTTAAATTAGGATTATACTCTAATTAATATTTAAATCCAAATTAATTTATTTCTAACATATTTAAATATTAATTATAATCCAATTCAGATTTAGTTACAAATCTAACCAAATTCTAATAATTTCCACCTTAATTTGATTTGTAATATTCAATCGCTGCACCGAGCTCATCACGCAAGCTCCACATTAAGTTTGTCTCTACCGCTCGATGTTGCCGCATCCATCACTCCATCTTGAGCAACTGCACCTCTGCGAACTTTTGGTACCTAAATTGGCTTTGCTTCGGTTCTGATTGTACTCCCATTTAGAACATACAAGTTCCTGCGCTTGTTTTCTATGCAAACGACATTGTAGTGCTCCGGCTTTTGCTAAAATGGCAAAGTACGGATTAGACGCCCTAAACGTGTTTAAAAATATGTTTAAAAAGAGTTAAAGTAAGTTTGGTTCAAAATTAAAAGTGTTCGGGCCAAAAGTGAGTTAAAACCGAAATTTAAAATAAGTTTCGAAATGAAAGTTGGGTGAAAATTGACCATGGAATAGTCAAAATGGTTGTAGACATGTTAAAGAATGAATTTCGAGTATGTCGGAATGATTCCGTGGGGTTTAGGGCCTCGTAGAGCGAAAACGAAAAATTTGAAGAATAGTCATGTTTTGAGAATTTGATTATTTTGAGGAGGAATAATCATAAAAATTTTAATATGAAAGGTTTTTGGAAGTGTTGGAAATGTGTAGGAGGAGTTTCGGTTGTGTAAGATTTGATTTGGAGAGAAAACGAAATGAAAATCAAAATTCCGGAGCAAAAATGAGAGGAAAGTAAGGTACAGGAATGCTGAAATTGCAAGGGAGTCCAGATCGTGGGAAAAGAGTCCGGACCGTTTTGGTGCGCTGAAAATCTACGTTCGGGATCCGGACCCGGGGGGGGGGGGGGGGGGGGGGAGGGGGGGAGCAGTCCAAACCGTCGCGGGCTGAAAACTCTAAAAAGTGGCAGTTTTGTAATTTTTTGTTGGAGTTTTGGGTATAAACGGCTGGGGAACCCTTCCCCAACCTCAGACCTCCTCTCTCATCCTCTCTCACTTTCTCTCTCCTCTCTTTCTCTTTCTAGAAGAGAAGGAAACCCTAACTCCAAAGAAGGGTTTTTGGTGTGTTTTGATCTCCTTCAAGGCTGCGAAGTGGAGGAGGAGCACTAGGAGAGCATCCTAGGAGGAAGAAGAACCTCTCTCCATCTCTCTTGAGCAATAAATCAAGAGGTGAGTTTTTAGGCTTTTTGAGAAATTTGGGAGTTTTGAGTTTTTGAGCTCCAAAAAGATTTTTAATGATCTCTTTTGATTTTTAACCCATGTTTTAGGAGTTTTTCTTGAGGAACAAGAGATCAAGCCCTAATTCTTGTAAAGAATACATCAAGGTGGGGGATTCTTCCGAAAATGAGTGATCTCTTCCCTTTTTTCTTTGATTTTGGATTTAGAATCATATTAGCAAGTATGTAGAGTAGAGTGTTGTAATTTTGGATAAATAGGGTTTAGCCCTAAAAGAGAGCTATGTTAAACCTAATGTAGGTTTTCTTGCATGTGTAAAATGGTAAAGAAAAATGTGTAGTTGTAATCATGTTAGGGTATACCACTAGAAAGTTGATGTAAATAAACCTAGAGAAATGCTAACTTTGCAAATTGAATGGATGTAAAATTATGAGAAAACCTAGACTAAAAGTGCAAATGAGTGGCATGAAACCTAGGAGTTAACACTAAGCAAACGGGTGGCATTGTCTTAGGGAATAACCTAAGGTTGTTTGATAGAGTATTCAATATAGAGTTAAAAGAACTCTAGGTTAATTGTGGCATGGAAAACATAGAGTTAATAAAACTCTAGGTCAAGGTGAAATACAATATAGAGTTAATAAACTCTAAGTGAATGTGAAAAGTGAAACATAGAGTCAAGGAACTCTAGAGCAAGTATGAAGCGAAATGCAAATAGAGTTAATGAACTCTAGGTTAATGTTGGAATGCAAAATAGAGTTAACAACTCTAGGTCTAAATATAAAGTGAAAAATAGAGTTAATAATGTGACGCCCCAACTTCCCAGGGGTCACCATCCTAGAACTACTCTAGCTCTAACACACTTAACTCTCTTAACCTCTTGAGTTTTGCTACCACCCAAAATGCTATAGCCGGATTAAGAGATTTAGTCCTATTATATCATTTATATATAGGACTAATCCAAATTTCGGGGGTGTTACATTCTACCCCCCTTTATGTGATGACCTGGATCTCCGCAGAGCTGTTGCAGTGCGTTGGGTGGCTTCTGGAGGCCTACAGGGTGCGTTGGAGGTGTTTGTGCACCAATTGGACACAAGTGGCAGACTTCGGGCTTAAATGGATCACGTGGGTGATCGGTTGACTCCGTCGGATCGTTAGAAGTGGTTTCGCGCAAAACGGATATTAAAATTGAGCTCAGTGCGAAGTTTGGACAAAAGAACACCTTTCCGGATGCCTTCGGCAAATTTTGGAGTTGGAATTTCTCAAATCGGACACCGGATTTGGACTCAGCACGCGGAAACGGTCAAAATGGACTATCTACTTGATATTTTGCGCAACTGGTTACTGTTCATGCCGGAACAGTAACTCCGGCGGCCGGCGGGCAGCGGCGGAGCGCGGCGGATGGGCTCGGGCAGGCGGCGGAGCGGCCGAGGACAGCGCGCGGGGGCGGGCAGCGCGCGGGCAGGCGCGCGGTGCACGGGAGCGCGTTGGACACGTGGCAGCGTGCGGTAGGGTCGGTTCAGTGGGCGCGGTCCACGGAGTTCGTGCGGCGGTGCAGGGTTTTGAACTGCGGTGCAGGATTTCGGGCGGGAGACACGTGTCGACCCCCGGTTGGCTGGCGCGGGTGCGCGGTCCACGGAGTTCCTCGCGCGGGTGCATGAACCCGGCGCAGGGACACGTGGCAGCTTCCTGTTGGCGGGCTCAGGAGGCGGGGTTCACCGAGGCCCGGGAGGTGGCCTCGGGAACCGTGCTTGGCAGGGTCGCCAGGCGGCGTGCCAGGCGGCGCGCCAGGGTTGGTCGGGGGAGCTTAGTGCGGGCCATGTGGCGCCCGCTGATTCGCGGGCGCCACCCTCGGCGTTGACCAGTGAGCGGCCACGCGGCACCCGGCGAGTGGCGGGGCTGGCTGTCCGCTGTTGAGCGGTGACGTGGCACTGTGTGGGCGATTCGGGCGTTCTGCGTTCGGCTCAGCGCAGCGGATCCGGGCGTCCGGATCTACTGTAGGAGCCCGAAACCTGGGACAGGTTGGGTATTAATCCAATTGTTTCTTCCAGCCTATAAATAGGCCCTGTTCAAGTCCGATTTGCTCTTTCCCTGTTCACCTTCTCACTGTGCGGCCTTCACATGGATTCTTCCTCTTCCAGAGCCGGTTCCATCTGTAGATTTCCAGATTTTTCGGCGGCACGCATCCCGAGGTTTCCATTTTTACGGGGCGGCACGACGCTCGTTCGTTTGTGATCTTCTTCGTCGCATTTTGGTGCGAGGACTTCCCCGGCTTACTCCGACCTCCGATTGAGGCGATTCTTGCGCTGTTGGACTCACGACAGGTAGGGCTTTGATCTTCGTGTTTTGAGCTCCTCCTCATTTCGAGTTTATCTTGGAGTTCCCCGAGCTTCCATTTGACCCTTTTTCTTGGGCGGAGTTTTGGACAGCACTGTGGTATTTTGGCCATATCTTTGCGCACAGGCATCGGATTGGAGTAATTCAAAAGGCATTTTTCATCTACACAGCGCAAGGAACACCCTCAAATTTTTTGGGAATTTTATGAATATTTTTAGAAGGTGAGAAATCTCTGTTGACAGGAAGTTGAGCTACAGTTTTTGAGATCGGTTTATTTCGGGGTGGTTCCCTTGTCGGATTTGTTTCTCAGCGTAGGAAACTCGGATTTGAACGTGCAGGTACTCGTTTCGACCGGTTCGTCGCGAGGATCGCGACAATATTTTTTTGGGATTTTTATGTGTATAGCTCGCAAGTGAAAAGGGCACATCTTTGGGACTGAATTCTGGAAAGCATGTTTTCGGATACTTGTGTGCTTATTTGTGTGTATGTTTTGGGGTAATTGTGAACAACGATCGCGGCGGTTTATCTGTTTGAGCATTTGGCGTGAAAAAGGGATATTGGATAGCGAGGAGGTTTTACAGCTGAGGATTGCACGTGTCCAGGTGGGTGGTTGCTTTATCCCTCTTTTCTGATTTACCCACTAGGAGTATTAGAGAGATCCTTCTTGGACATCCATGATTGATAATTGTAATTGGGACTTGCATGCTTGTGGGAATCTGATAGTGGTTGGAACTTATACATGATTGTATGGATTGCTATGTTAGCACTTAACCTTGCATGTGGAATGGAACATTTAATTGGGACTATATGATTTATCCTGTTAGTGGTATTACTTGAGGATAGATGACATGCATAGGTGGATACCCGTTAATGATCAATGACTTAAATTATGTTTCCTTGAGAACACTTGCATGCTTGTATGGACATCTAGATAGGCCATCTTTTATCGCTACACTTTCATGCTGGGACTTGACTTAGGAGAAACCTTGTTTGCTTCTTTTCTCCTTTTCGTTAGTCAGGTGGTTCTTGTTGCTCGGGTTTGAGCAGGGGTTTGGAATAGTGTAGCCGGGGCCTGGATTGTGGATTATGGGTTTTGGCGGCGACCGTGGATATTGGGCGGTTGACGGGATGTCAGTTATAGGACATCGGTGATAGGGCATGATTATGGACTAGAGGGTTTTGTGGCAACCGCGGATAGTAGGCGGTTGACCAGATGTCGGATGTGGGACATGATTGTGATTGTGGGTTATTCCGGCGACCGCGAATTTTGGGCGGTTGACCGGGGGTCGGTTGTGAGACCTGGTCGTGGATTTTGGGGTATTGCGGCAATCGCGGATATTAGGCGATTGACCGAATGGTTACTTTTGCATCTGATTGGGAATCAGTTTTCTTTTAGTGGAGGGTTGTGTTCCACTGGGACTTTATAGTTGTGATCCAATCCTGCTTTTGTTACTTATCACACCGGCGCGGTTATTGCCCGGTGATGCTTTCCTCGTGTGGGTCGCTCCCCTCGAGATCCCCTCCGGAGGCCGGGGCCAGACAGTTATGGACAATTTTGCTATCACATTGGCGCGGCTTATTTGCCCGATGATGAGGGCGGCAGCAGGAGTTTTGCTATCACATCGGTGCGGCTTACTTGCCCGATGATGAGGGCGGTACAGATTGGGTTCATCTGGGACGGTTGGTTATTGTTGCATACGGATATTCCAGTCTAGGACTGTACTTTAGAGGCATAGTAGTGGTAGATTTCCCTTTTTCAGCGGTTTTATTTCTTACCACTCTTCTTTCCTTTTTGCCTCTAGTAGACCTAGTGGGTGTGTCAGAGTTTGAGGTTTTACCCACTAGGGGAGGCTACTGGTTTACTAGTAGTTCTCACCCCCATTCTTCTTTCCTCTTTTTCTTCTCCATTGTTTTGCAGTGTCTTCTGTGGGTGCTGCTGGGCTTTAAGCGGCGGGTCGAGGAGAGAGGACGGCTGAGTAGATAGATCTCGAGGCAGGATGAGCGGGTTAGCTGGACTGTTGATGTACCCATGTTTCCTCAGACGGTTGTACTTTTACATTTGGGACTGGCTTTTGCCAGCAGGTTGTATTTATTTTGGTGAGCTGGGAGAGACTGATGTATCATTTATACAGATGTATTGTATTTTATTTCCAGTTTCAGTCTGAGATGTCTTAGTTTTTAGTTCAGCTCTGTTTTTATTGCTCTTTTATTATTATCTCTTATATCTGAGCAGGTTTGGCGCTTCGTGTACGCGGGAAATACCGTGTGCACGGCGGATCTGTAGACGGGCCCGGGTTCCGGTTTACACCCGGGGCGTGACAGATTAGGTGGTATCAGAGCTTAGGGATAGGTCAGTTGGGACTTAGAAAACCCTAGGCTTTTCGGCGGACCCTAGGATGTTAGTGCGTGAGAGACGCGATATTTTGCGAAAGTCGGTGATTTGTTTGTTTGACTCTTCCTGTGAGTGAAGAGGGATCGACATATTCTATTTTTGTGGGACAGTTATGTTGGCTGCAGACAACATAAAGTTACACAAATAGAGGGATGTCTTTGACTTTCGCTAGATTGGGTCGAGTGTTGTGGTGTGCTGATTTGCGGTTTTGTCGTGGTGAGCGGTGTCTCCCCGACGTTGGGCCCTGACCCGGGTGCACCTTGGTGCGGCAGTTGGGTCTGAGCTGGTTGTTTCGGGCCGGATACCCAGATTGGAGTCTGAGAGCTCCGGACCCGAAGGGTAGGAGTGTTGGAGTCAGATCAGCGGAGCAGCACAGTGACACAGTTGTCGGAGTAGTGGCACAGTTGTCGGAGCAGCACAGTGACACAGTTGTCCGAGCAGTGGCACAGTTGTCAGAGCAGCACAGTGACACAGTTGTCGGAGCAGTGGCACAGTTGTCGGAGCAGCACAGTGGCACAGTTGTCGGAGTAGCGAGTAGCCCCCTCCGTGCCGAAGTTTAGTGTTGGGGCACCGAGGCAGGGTGGATAGTTGACAGCGGGTAAGCTGTGGGATTGCGACGATCGAGTGAGCCAATTTTGGTGGATGAGTCATTCCGATTCGTGGGATTGAGTATGGAGCCCTTGGAGGCAGGGTCTTGTTCGGTGGGAGATAGAGAGTACTTGGAGGCCTTTTATGTCAAGAGTTAACGCAGTTGCTGAACTGCACACTCCATGTATAGAGGGTCGGGGCGCATAGGATATGAGTGTCTGAGAGTGGATTGCGCCAGGATACCTTTTAATTCGTTGGGTCCCTCCATTACGGATTTGGGACGCCTCGTTAGAGTAGGCGCCGGGTATGGAGCGTGGCATTGTAGTTCCTTTGGATTGGAATCTACCGCCTGAGGCGAGTTCTGATTGAGGCGCTTGGCGCCGGGTGATGGAGGACAGATCAGTCGGAGGAGGCATTCCCGATTTCTTTTTCCAGGGTAGTGGATTCCTGAGACTGTCGGAGCACATATGTTACAGCGGTCGGTGTGGTGGTAGGTTTGAGTTGTTCCAGACTTTTGGGTTTGTATCTTCTTGATACGGGAGAATTCCCTTCTTGGTGGGTAGTGCTTTTGCTTCATTGCTTGGGTTAGGGGGCAGGATGGTCACCACGCGCACGGGAGGCTTATTTTCCCGATCGCGCTTAGCATGTGGAGGAGAGTTGTTGGTCCTGCCCGGTGCAGCTTGAGTCCTGAATTTTGCCGGTAGACCTTATGGTCTTGGCTCAGCTGCGGGATGTTGTTGTGGTACTTGTTGGGCTGGCGGGTTCGGTTTCCTTTCGCGGCGGTTGATTATGCCGCGAGACAGTTTTCTTGGGGAGCCAGGCCCGGAGGTGTTGGTGTACTTGGGTTGCTTGAGGGTTATCTTCCCCTCTATGGTTTTGACTTCGTGAGCGAGGCGGATGTTTCGCAGTGGATGAGTAGACTTTTGACTGGTGTGGTTGAGGGACCTACGGCGGTGCTGGGACTCGGTGATACCCCATTTGGTTGCGAGTTCCCGGCTGTTCTCCTATCGGAGATGTCTAGCATGTCACTAGTTTGAGAGTTGAGGACACAACTCCAGGATTCGATGTTTTGGGAATTTTATCAGACCAAGTGTGTCGCCTTTCGGGGCGCCGGTGCTAGTCGAGATGTGGAAGGTTGGTTCACTTCGGCTTTGCGTGGATCCCCGGGAATTAGATGAAGTGACCATCTGGAGCTAGCACCCTTTTCGAGCATGGAGGATTTGATTTACCGGTTGTAAGGGTCGCGGGTCTTCCTGAAGGTTGATTTGCAATCTGGTTTTCTCGACTACATATGGCTGTGTGTTGATGCCGGAGAGTTGGGGAATTGCTTCTACACCCCGACGGTTTAAAGATTAGAGATCAGAGTATACGTGATCAGTTGGGGGACTTATATTGGATACCTTGGGAGTACAGAGGTATTGGGATCGAGCTTTTGTGCCGATGGACTTGTGGTTGGATTATCAGGGCCCTGGGAGGAGCGGATGCCTGTACCGATGCAGGCTACTTGGTAGCTCGAGCGGTTAGCCCAGCTGTACTTGGATGAGGTGGTGCGGTTTTCTGGAATGCCCGCCTCTATTTTGTTCTAGTTAGAGACCCGAGGTTTGTATCACGTCTCTGGAGGAGGTATTAGACAGCCTTGGGAGCTTGAGTGGTGGATGATTGGATATTTACCCCTTCTACTTGGTCGAGGTTCCGGGTTGAGGAATGACTTTAGTTTCGAGGACGAAACTTTCTTTTAGTGGGGGAGGATGTGATGACCTGGATCTCCGCAGAGCTGTTGCAGTGCGTTGGGTGGCTTCTGGAGGCCTAAGGGGTGCGTTGGAGGTGTTTGTGTACCAATTGGACACAAGTGGCGGACTTCGGGCTTAAATGGATCACGTGGGTGATCGGTTGACTCCGTCGGATCGTCAGAAGTGGTTTCGTGCAAAACGGATATTAAAATTGAGCTCAGCGCGAAGTTTGGACAAAAGAACACCTTTCCGGACGTCTTCGGCAAATTTTGGAGTTGGAATTTGGCAAATCGGACACCGGATTTGGACTCAGCGCGCGGAAACGGTCAAAATGGACTATCTACTTGATATTTTGCGCAACTGGTTGCTGTTCATGCCGGAACAGTAACTCCAGCGGCCGGCGGGCAGCGGCGGAGCGCGGCGGACGGGCTCGGGCAGGCGGCAGAGCGGCCGCGGGCAGCGCGCGGGCGCGGGCAGGCGCGTGGGCGCGCTGGCAGGCGTGCGGTGCACGGGAGCGCGTTGGACACGTGGCGGCGTGCGGTAGGGTCGGTTCAGTGGGCGCGGTCCACGGAGTTCGTGCGGCGATGCAGGGTTTTGAACTGCAGTGCAGGATTTCGGGCGGGAGACACGTGTCGACCCCCGGTTGGCTGGCGCTGGGTGCGCGGTCCACGGAGTTCCCCGCGCGGGTGCATGAACCCGGCGCAGGGACACGTGGCATCTTCCTGTTGGCGGGCTCAGGAGGCGGGGTTCACCGAGGCGCGGGAGGTGGCGTCGGGAACCGTGCCTGGCAGGGTCGCCAGGCGGCATGCCAGGCGGACCGCCAGGGTTGGTCGGGGGAGCTTAGTGCGGGCCACGTGGCGCCCGCTGATTCGCGGGCGCCACCCTCGGCGTTGACCAGTGAGCGGCCACGCGGCACCCCGCGAGTGGCGGGGCTGGCTGTCCGCTGTTGAGCGGTGATGTGGCACTGTGTGGGCGATTCGGGCGTTCCGCGTTCGGCTCAGCGCAGCGGATCTGGGCGCCCGGATCTACTGTAGGCGCCCGAAACCTGGGACAGGTTGGGTATTAATCTAATTGTTTCTTCCAGCCTATAAATAGGCCCTGTTCAAGTTCGATTTTCTCTTTCCCTGTTCACCTTCTCACTGTGCGGCCTTCACATGGATTCTTCCTCTTCCAGAGCCGGTTCCATCTGCAGATTTCTAGATTTTTCGGCGGCACGCATCCCGAGGTTTCCATTTTTACGGCGTGGCACGACGCTCGTTCGTTTGTGATCTTCTTCATCGCATTTTGGTACGAGGACTCCCTCGGCTTACTCCGACCTCCGATTGAGGCGATTCTTGCGCCGTTGGACTCACGACAGGTAGGGCTTTGATCTTTGTGTTTTGAGCTCCTCCTCATTTCGAGTTTATCTTGGAGTTCTCTGAGCTTCCATTTGACCCTTTTTCTTGGGCGGAGTTTTGGACAGCACTGTGATATTTTGGCCATATCTTTGCGCACAGGCATCGGATTAGGGTGATTCAAAAGGCATTTTTCATCTACACAGCACAAGGAACACACTCAAATTTTCTGGGAATTTTCTGAATATTTTTCAAAGGTGAGAAATCTCTGTTTACAGGAAGTTGAGCTACAGTTTTTGAGATCGGTTTATTTCGGGGTGGTTCCCTTGTCGGATTTGTTTCTCAGCGTAGAAAACTCGGATTTGAACGTGCAGGTACTCGTTTCGACCGGTTCGTCGCGAGGATCGCGACAGTATTTTTTTGGGATTTTTTTGTGTATAGCTCGCAGGTGAAAAGGGCACATCTTTGGGATTGAATTCTGGAAAGCATGTTTTCGGATACTTGTGTGCTTATTTGTGTGTATGTTTTGGGGTAATTGTGAACATCGATCGCGGCGGTTTATCTGTTTGAGCATTTGGCGTGAAAAAAGGATATTGGACAGCGAGGAGGTTTTACAGCTGAGGATTGCACGTGTCCAGGTGGGTGGTTGCTTTATCCCTCTTTTCTGACTTATCCACTAGGAGTATTAGAGAGATCCTTCTTGGACATCCATGATTGATAATTGTAATTGGGACTTGCATGCTTGTGGGATTCTGATAGTGGTTGGAACTTATACATGATTGTATGGATTGCTATGTTAGCACTTAACCTTGCATGTGGAATGGAACATTTAATTGGGATTATATGATTTATCCTGTTAGTGGTATTACTTGAGGATAGATGACATGCATAGGTGGATACCCGTTAATGATCAATGACTTAAATTATGTTTCCTTGAGAACACTTGCATGCTTGTATGGACATCTAGATAGGCCATCTTTTATCGCTATACTTTCATGCTGGGACTTGACTTAGGAGAAACCTTGTTTGCTTCTTTTCTCCTTTTCGTTAGTCAGGTGGTTCTTGTTGCTCGGGTTTGAGCAGGGGTTTGGGATAGTGTAGCCGGGGCCTGGATTGTGGATTATGGGTTTTGGCGTCGACCGCGGATATTGGGCGGTTGACCGGATGTCGGTTATAGGACATCGGTGATAGGGCATGATTATGGACTAGAGGGTTTTGTGGCAACCGCGGATAGTAGGCGGTTGACCAGATGTCGGATGTGGGACATGATTGTGATTGTGGGTTATTCCGGCGGCCGCGGATTTTGGGCGGTTGACCGGGGGTCGGTTGTGAGACCTGGTCGTGGATTTTGGGGTATTGCGGCAATCACGGATATTGGGCGATTGACCGGATGGTTACTTTTGCATCTGATTGGGAATCAGTTTTCTTTTAGTGGAGGGTTGTGTTCCACTGGGACTTTATAGTTGTGATCCAATCCTGCTTTTGTTACTTATCACACCGGCACGGTTATTGCCCGGTGATGCTTTCCTCGTGTGGCTCGCTCCCCTCGAGATCCCCTCCGGAGGCCGAGGCCAGACAGTTATGGACAGTTTTGCTATCACATCGGCGCGGCTTATTTGCCCGATGATGAGGGCGGCAACAGGAGTTTTGCTATCACATCGGCGCGGCTTACTTGCCCGATGATGAGGGCGGTACAGATTGGGTTCATCTGGGACGGTTGGTTATTGTTGCATACGGATATTCCAGTCTAGGACTGTACTTTAGAGGCATAGTAGTGGTAGATTTCCCTTTTTCAGCGGTTTCATTTCTTACCACTCTTCTTTCCTTTTTGCCTCTGGTAGACCTAGTCGGTGTGTCAGAGTTTGAGGTTTTACCCACTAGGGGAGGCTACTGGTTTACTAGTAGTTCTCACCCCCATTCTTCTTTCCTCTTTTTCTTCTCCCTTGTTTTGCAGTGTCTTCTGCGGGTGCTGCTGGGCTTTCAGCGGCGGGTCGAGGAGAGAGGACGGCTGAGTAGATAGATCTCGAGGCAGGATGAGCGGGTTAGCTGGACTGTTGATGTACCCATGTTTCCTCAGACGGTTGTACTTTTACATTTGGGACTGGCGTTTGCCAGCAGGTTGTATTTATTTTGGTGAGCTGGGAGAGACTGATGTATCATTTATACAGATGTATTGTATTTTATTTCTAGCTTCAGTCTGAGATGTATTAGTTTTTAGTTCAACTCTGTTTTTATTGCTCTTTTATTATTATCTCTTATATCTGAGCAGGTTTGGCGCTTCGTGTACGCGGGAAATACCGTGTGCACGGCGGATCTGTAGACGGGCCCGGGTTCCGGTTTACACCCGGGGCGTGACACTTTATGCTCTGACGCTCTCGTCAGGCTCAAAGACACTCACAAGCACCAGGCGATGTGAGACTTGTCTTGCTAGCCTTACCGGACCTTGTGGGGAGCTGCACTCCACCCACAACGGTCATTAGCCGAGGAGCCTCACTTTACCCGCTAAATAACCCTGACTCAGCCAAGACTCATCTCACATTTTCGGCTGGTGAATGGCTCTGATACCAATTGTGACGCCCCAACTTCCCAGGGGTCACCATCCTAGAACTACTCTAGCTCTAGCATGCTTAACTCTCTTAACCTCTTGAGTCTTACTACTACCCAAAATGCTATAGCCGGGTTAAAAGGTTTAGTCCTATTATATCATTTATATATAGGACTAATCCAAATTTCGAGGGTGTTACAAATAAACTCTAGGCCAAAGGTAATTGGGAATGGTTAATGTCCTCGAGACATAGTGGAACCCTAAGGTTATGAATATAGGGTCAAAGCATAAGAATAAGTAAGAAAAGAAAGTCTAAAAAGGTGGTTTCATACGGGGGTTGAGAACTACGGGAGGCGGTGCCAGGAACCTGTTCTTGTTTGATTGGGGTTGTAGACACCAGTCTTTTGGAACTTTCGGACCCTGCGTTGTTGAGTTCTAAAAGAAAGCTGAAAATAGCTAAAGAACTAAAGAAATTGCCAAGTGGCATGGTTATGTGTAAATGTGAATGAACAAGAAATTCTAATCTAAATTGGTGTTAGTGACACCCAAACTATCCTAGAGTAAATAACCTGGGATAAAAGAGAAAAGTAAAAGAGAAAAAATAAAGGCATGAGTGCTAACGGGAGGGGCTGAGCAGGTTTCGACTTCCGGGTGAATGAGTGCCAAGGTGCTTTAAACTCATTCGAAACCAAAGTGAAAAGAAAAGGACAAAGTAAAAGTGAAAGTGAAAAGGGAAAGCAATTAATAATAATTCGGCATCTTCAGAGGTTGAACTCGTGCTGGAGAGTAAGAGTAAGGACCATCTCCCCGGGCAGAGACCTATATGATCGAGTTACTTCCGTTGGGCGAGATAGCGCACGAGTAGGCTATCAGCGCCTTTGGATTGTCTCATCTTATGGTAGCATTATTGCCGGGGACGAGCCCGTTGGGTGAGACTTCCAAAGAGATAAACAACTTGAGGTAAAGCACAAGAATGCAAATGAGTAAAAAAGAATGTAAAGTAGCCGTGTGGTGACCCGAATCTCCGCAGAGTCTTGGCAGTGTAATCAGCGACATCTAGAGGCATTTTCGGTGTGTTGGAGGTGCTTGTGCGCAATTCGGACCTCAGGATTGGACCCTGCGCGAAATTTGGATTAAGAATACCTTTCCGGATGCCTTAGACAAATTTTAAAAGCGGAATTTGGCAAAACGAACTTCGAATTTGGACTCAGCGCGCGAAAATGATGAAAATTGGCTATTTACTTGTATTTTTCGGAGCCCGAATGGGCAAACACGGATTTCGAGGCTAAAGTTATTATTCCGGCGGCCGGGGCAGCGGGCAGGCGGCGGAGCGCGGCGGCGCGGGCGCGGGCAAGCGCGGTGTTCAGAGTTGGGTGTGCCACGTGGCGACTACCCATTGGGCGCGCTGGGGATACGTGGCGGCTTCGGGTTCGGCGGGTGCATCGGGTGCGTGCACCGGGCGCAGCGAGTGGAGGCGGTGACATGTGGTGCGCAGGGATTGACCGGTCAATGCACGCGCGACAGGTGCGCCGGGCGCGGCACACGATAGACCCCCCCGGGCCACGTGTCGCCCGCTCATTGGCGGGCGCAGTGACCTGGCGAATCCGGCGTGAACCGTGGCTCATGGTTCCCGCCGTGGACCGCGTCGCCACGGGGCGCGCCGCGATTGCTGGGCGCGCATGCGCCGGGCGTGCGGGGCGCGGAGCAGGGTGATGTGACGTGCCGAGGTGGTTTCTGGCGCGCATAGTAGCGGGCCTGGGCCGGATTCGGGCGCCCGATTCCTGCGCCCGAATCCGGGAAGCCTGGTGGGCTGGGCTGGGCCTATTTATACCCCTCATCTCTCTCTTTTTCTACTTTTTTGGAGACTTAGAGAGGGATTGAGAGGGAGAGCCCCATAGAAAACTTGTTCCTCTTGATGTTTTTGATATCGCTGTGGATCCCCAGGATTTTTGGAGGCTCGGCAATGGCGATCTTGGTTTTACAGTGCGCCCCGGCGTTCCCCTTTTTCGGCCCGTTTTCGTCGCTTTTCAGTCTGAGAAGCCCTCTGTGCAGTACCAAAGGAATTTTTGGACGATTTTCATGGCGTTGGTTTCACGAGAGGTAGTCCTTCGATTTCTATGTTGATCACTTTGCCTCATTTTGGGTTTTTGGCATGGTTCCCGAGGTATCTTTTGACCCCTTGTACCGCTGCGAGGTTTTGGACAGCGGTGGAGTATTGTTGTGATTTCTCAGTCTACGGGCATCAAAATGAGACGTATGAGGACTCGATCGACATCTACGCTTCGTGAGGAATGTACCCGTATTTTTATTGGAATTTTTGGAGGACTCTTTGAAGGTGATAATTAAGCTTCTTTGGGACTGAGTCTCTGCAGGCTTGTGTTCGTGAAGGTTTTGGCTTACGGCATGTTCTAATTGTTTCTTGACCTACAGGTGTCGGATTTGGACGTGCAAGTACTCGTTTCGATCGGCTCGCCACGAAGATCGCAGTGGTTATTTTTCTGCAATTTTCTGAGTTTATCTCGCAAGTGAAAATTATCTATTTTCGGGGCTGGTTGTATGGACAGTGGCATATTATGCATTTCTTGGATTAATTGTACGCCGTTTGGGTTACCTTTGCAGTGTTTGCGGCGTGCCGTGTTTACCTGGAGTATGGGTGTATGTGGATCCGTGCTTTGCGATCGAGGTGGGCGGTTGCTATGTCCCTCTATTTCTGACATACTCACTAGGAATATTAGAGAGATCCTATTATTGGACTTATTGATTGATCAATATTCGTGGTTGGGATTATGCATGTGGATTTGGATATGTGGATTGCTATGTTAGCACATAAGCTTGCATGTGGATTTGATTATGATATTGAGGCCATGCAATTTACCTGGATGGTGGGTACCACTTGGGGATATTGTTGGACATGCATAGGTGGATAGTTATTTATGGGCGAGTAGCGGTTTATATGTTTAATATTTGCTATTCATGTGAGAATAGTTATAGGACTTGGGATATCATGCTTTATTGAATGCCAGGAATTGTTATCATGCTAAAACATAATTCAGAAAATGATATATGTATTCTTTCTATCTTCCTGGAACTTTTGCATGCTTGTATGGACATCTAGTTAAGCCATTTCTTATCGCTACACTATCATGTTGGACTTGACTTAGGAAAAATCTTATTTGCTTCATTTCTCCTTATTCTTTAGTCAGGTGGTTCATGTTGCTTGGGTTTGAGCAAGGGTTCGGGATAGTGTAGCCGGGACCTTGGGGTCGGGGACAGGTGGTACTTGATTATGGGTTGTGGGGTATTGCGGCTACCGCGGATAGTAGGCGGTTGACCGGATATTGGTTATTTTACCTTATTGTGGATTGGGGGTTATTGCGGTGATCGCGGATAGTAGGCAGTTGACCAGATGTCGGTTGTGAGACATGGTCGTGGATTGAGGGGTATTGCGGTAACCGCGGATATTGGGCGGTTGACCGTGTGTGTATTTATGCATCAGATTTGGGATCGGGGTTTGTTGGGTTATATGTAATAAGGATCTAAATAGGGAAAAAAACACCTAGAGGGGGGTGAATAGGTGTAAATGTATAAACACTCAAAAAATCATTGCGATAAAAACCCAATGCGGAAATAAAAATAATACGCAAAATTTTTACGTGGAAAACTCCATCACCGGAGTAAAAAACCACGGGACCGATAACACGGCAGAAATCCACTAGAATTAAAACACGTATAAGGTGATTTACCGTACACACTTACGACTCAACCTTTTCCATACGCTCCTAGAGGATCTTCTCCGCTCGCTCCGCGACGCCTCTCGAATCCATGATCTGCGCCCAACGCCGAATCCACGGCGTCCAACGTCGAATCCACGACGTCCGACCGAATCCACGGTCTTCACCCAATAGCACCCTTCGAATCCACGAACGTGCCTCGCTCCGAATCCACGAGAGCGGTTGAACCTTGAATCCACAAGGACACGCGAATCCACGCGCCGATTTTTGGGGTAAATCGTTGTTTTTGGGTGGTGATGATCCGCCGAATACTTAGATCAAAGATAGATCGGAAATACCATCTAAGTATTCATTAGTTTGATTCAACTCAAGATGTGAGTAAGAAAACCTAGAATCAAACTAATCAATATAGATGAAGAAACATAGAGTGTTCTCTAATGATTTCCTTTCTTCTCTATATGTGGATCTAGAGCCGTAAAAGATGATATATGAAAATGACGGCTATTTTCCTTTTCATCGGCTTTTCCTAGGAAATGAATCATAGGGTCTATTTATAGGTTAGAAACCCTAGGAAGGAGATAAGAATCAAAAACCTAACATTTCTGGAAATTTTACGGACGGCGATCCGGATCGGATTAGCTGTGATCCAGATCGTCGTAACGAGTCAGGTAATTCCAGAAAAACGAAGGTTCGGGATCCGGATCGAAGTGCTTGATCCGGATCGTTCATACAGTTCACCAAACATCAACGTTCGGGATCCGGATTGCGAAGCCTGATCCGGATCGTTCAAGGAAGATGGTAAACTCAGTGTTCGGGATCCGGATCAAGAGAGGCTACGATCCGGATTGAACTGGTGTATGAACAAACCACCTTCGGGATCCGGATCGAACAACCTGATCCGGATCCTGAACATGTCCCAAGTCCAGTTTTTGATTTTTATGCAATGAAAGATTCTTCCAAGTGTTTCTACACTACAAGAAGTATTCGGATCACACAAAATCTTAGGTTAAACATACCTGATCCTTTTGAATTCTTCTTTCTTGAGATTGAGTTAAATGATCCAACTTTCTTCACCTTCAATCTTCAAGACTTGAGACTTTCACGAAACTACGCCAACTCAAATTCCGTAACAGGGTTTTCTTTAGTGGAGGGATTTGTTCCACTTAGGCATTGTAGTGATCCAGTCATGCTTTTATGATACTTATGACATGGTTACTTTCCTCGTGTGGGTAGCTCCCCTCGAGTTCCCCTCCGGAGCGTGGGGGTCAGACAGTGATTGAGTTTTGCTATCACATCGGTGTGGCTTTATTTGCCCGATGATGAGGGCTACAGCAGGAGTTTTGCTATCACATCGGCGCGGTTTTATTTGCCCGATGATGAGGGCGGCAGCAGGAGTTTTGCTATCACATCGGCGAGGCTTTATTTGCCCGATGATGAGGGCGGCAGCAGGAGTTTTGCTATCACATCGGCGCGGCTTTATTTGCCCGATAATGAGGGCGGCAGCAGGAGTTTTGCTATCGCACCGGTGCGGCTTTATATGCCCGGCGATGATTGGGTTACCAATTTTTACTAGCGATTAGATTGGGTTACTGGGACGGTTCGTTTACTAATACATTTAGAAGCATAGTAGTGGTAGTTTCATTTTTCAGCAGTTTTATTACTTACCACTCTTCTTCCCATTTTTGCCTCTGGTAGACCTAGTGGGTGCGTCGGAGTTTGAGGATTTACCCACTAGGGGAGGCTACTGGTTTACTAGTAGTTCTCACCCCCATATTTCTTTCCCCTTTCTCTTCTCCCTTGTTTTGCAGTGTCTTCTGCGGGTGTTGCTGGGTTTTCAGTGGCGGATCGAGGAGAGAGGACGACTGAGTAGATAGACCTAAGGGCAGGATGAGCGAGTTAGCTGGACGGTTGGTGTACCTATTTTTTTTCCTCAGACGGTTGTATCTTACTTTTGGGTCTGGCTTTAGCCAGCTGGTTGTATCATTTTGGTGAGCTGGGAGAGACAGATGTATTATTTGTACAGATGTACTGTATTTTATTTCCAGCTTCAGTCTGAGATGTATTAGTTTTTAGTTCAGCTCTGTTTTATGCTCTTTATTATTATCTCTTATATCTGAGCAGGTTTTTGGCGCTTCGTGTACGTGGGAAATACCGTGTGCACGGCGAATCTGTAGACGGGCCCGGGTTCTGGTTTACACCCGAGCGTGACAAGCCAGGTTAGCATAACCTTTTTTGTAGCGGCATAGTGGCCGAACTTATGGATAGTAGCCTAGTATGGCAGGTTATGATAGCAAGGAGACATTGAGCATACACAGTAACACAGTTAGTGTAGAGATAATCTTACATATATGTGAGTATGCTAGTTAGCATCTGCAGCTTTATTATCATATATTATCTTGCTATCTTGCTTCCATTGGACGAAGCGGTGCAGAACATTTTTTCTCGGTGGTTGAACCTACTGAAAACTTTAAGTAGTTCTCACACCCTTGGGTGACCATTTTTTCAGATTCAGGTACAGCCGTTGAGACATGCGACAGGGGCAAGGGCTTAGCAGTATAGAGACTTAGAAGGTCTAGCACATGTTTCCCTTTTATATTTTGAATGAACTATGTATTATGAGGAAAAAAATGTAAATTATAATAATATTTGAATTTCAAGTTGAGAGAGAAAAATGTAATTAACTTTATATTGTGGTTCACTCATGTGTTGCTTTCATTACCTGTTAAACTTGTTGTTTATTGAATAAAAAATTTTAGTTAGTAGTGGATTTTATTACTCTGATATTGAGCTTCCGCATACACTTGTTTGCAATGTTGTGGATGCTACCATTTCTTTTGAGTATAGAGAGGTCATGCCCGATTGGCGAGTCTATTGGCGTGCCCAAACTATCCAAATTGGCGGTCTCGAGGCGTGACAAATATTATCTCATTTTTAGACCCTCATAGCTTCGCCCGAAGCTAAAATTTTGTAACCTTTCGAGTCCAATTCAACTAACGAGATCAAATTCCGTTTCAAACCAGGAATGTGTCGTACACCTATCAGCATCCTCACAACCCCATCGTGCATCTATATCTTCACCGTGTTGACTTTTAAAACTTTACACGCCGTCCCGTTCTCCATAAGAGTTTTTTCACCTTTTATTGCCTTATAAGTGGCAAAAGACTCTTTTTCTGGGCAGACGTGAAAGGAACATGCCGAATTGAGCACCCATACATCATTCGAGAGAAGCGTCGCCGTGACCGCATCCACGCTTATGGTCTCTTTTTTATAAAGCAACGTGGTCACCAGATACTCATATGTCGTCGGTAATGAAAAATGTAAAATAAGCACCTTATCCTCATCATCGAGATTGACTTCGATACTGGTCAACTGCGTCACCACCTTGTTGAACTCATTCAGATGCTCATGTAGGCTAGCCGTTTCTTGCATCTGTAGCGTGAACAGTTGCTGCTTCAGATACAATCTGTTCGTCAAGAACTTGGTCATGTACAGATCTTCCAATTTCTTCCACAACTTCACCGGTGACGACTTATTGGCTATGCTGTAAAGAACATCATCTGCTAATAATAAATAAAGCGTACTCAAAGCTTTCTGCTCCATATTCTCCCATGTCGCATCGGTGATCTCTACCGGCTTTGCTTCTTTCCCGTTCAACGTTTGGTCCAAATCCTATTGTACCAAAATGGCTCGAACTTTAATCTGCCACAAGTCGAAATTGTTCTTAACGTTGAACTTCTCGATTTCGAACTTCGTGGCCATCTCCGTCGATCTTTCCTAAATATCGATAACCTTTAGCTCTGATACCAATTGTTGGGAATCTAGTACTCGCCCTATGTTGGGGCCGAAAATGCTAGTCGTCGATCGGCCTCGGCGGGTGGTTGATCCTCTGGAATGTGATGTGCCGCGTGCCAATGGATCAAGCGATCGGCCCAAGGAGGGATCTGCTCGGCCGGGTTCTTCTCACTTAAACTCTCGCGACCGTCCTGCTTAAATTAGCCGAATCGGGATATGGAGATAGAGAGAAGCTGACTCCGGCCTAGAGTAGCCGAACTAGATAGTAGAAACAAGAAATTGACACGGCTAATGAGCCTATTAATGCTTTGTATTGATTGGGAAGGGGATACAGAGAGGAAAGGGATAGAAATTATAAGTAAACCTACTACTAAAAAATGCTGTAAATCTATCTAGAAAAGCAGTAGATATGAAAGATATGAAAGGCAGGGAGTGGTCCTGGCTTATGAGGTTCCAGGACGCCTTCTTCTTCGATTGTTCGGATATTTATACACTCCTGAACCATGTGTATAATCGCTGATTTGAATAATCAAGGTGATTTGGCAAGAGTTATCGGTAAATCCTCAACTACTTCATTTTGAATTGATTTTCCTTAATAGGATAGTAGTCATTTTCCGTCTAGGTTCATTCCCTAATTGTTGCGCTGCAGCGTGATCCTCGGCGCTTTCCAATGCTGGGTGCCGCTTGCCGTTCCAGGAGCTGTTAAGAGATTCGCACCCAAATCTCGCATTCTTTCCTTTTAGAGTCTTTCCACCTTCGGCTCGGGCAGCCGAGAATTGACACTGACTTCACCTTCCTCGTTGCTCGACCAGGCAGTCTAGCTTTTGTCTTTAGTCGAAGTCGATTTCGGATGAGGCGAGGATCTCCTTGTTTCGACCACTTTTCTTGTCGGCTAATGCCTTTGGCCAACTAGCGTATGTCACGTGCTACACTCTTACGCGACTGAGACCGGTCTGAATCGAGATGCAGGTCCCTCTTTGTTGACTCAGTTTTCTGTTGGCTTATGTCTTTTAGCCGAAGGTATGCGCCACGTATCATTTCCTCGAGTGGCAAAAATTTTGGTCTCAACAATACTCCCTCGGCAATCGCCTAATGTGTCGTTCGGGTGATTGTCGAAAGTTGAGTCAAAGGACCAGGCATGCATTCATCGACTGCAAAGCTTTCTTTAACTTCTTCCTCGACCTTGTTTGGCCGAGTCCTTGGTACATGTCGTCATAGACAAGTTTTTTTTGTCGGCCTCTTGTACCGGTGTGATCCTGCCTACTGACTTCTTCGGCCTGTGTGGCAACGGCCGAATTTGCCGGCTTCTCATGCCGGCTCATTTCCTCGAGACCTTGACCTCTCTATACCCTCCAATTTGTACAGTTCGGGCACGCCAACAGACTCGTCAATCGGGCATGACCTCTCTATACCCGAAAGGAACCGTAACATCCTTAAACAATACATCAAGTGTATGTGAAAGCTCAACATCAGAGTACTAAAAACCACTGCTAATTGAAAACTTTTATTCAATAAACAACCAGTTTAAACTATAAATGAAAGCATGCATGAGTGAACCAAAATATGAAATTTATTACATTTTCATCTCTCAACTTGAAACTTACATAATATTATAATTTACATCTTTTTCCTCACAAATACATAGTTCACTCAAAATATAAAAGGGATACATCTGCTAAACCCTCTAGGTCTCTATGGTGCTGGACCCTTGCCCCTGACACATGCCTCGCTGACTGCACCTAAACTTGAAAAAATGGTCACCCAAGAGTGTGAGAACTACATAAAGTTCCCAGTGGGATCAATCACCGAGAAAGAATGTTCTACACCACTTAATCAAATGGAAGCAAGATAGCAATATAATACATGCTAAAATAACTGCAGATGCTAACAAATATTTTCATATACATATATGAATACCACTACACTATCTGTGTATGTTCTTTGTCTCAATACTATCAATCCTGCCACTATTGGCTACTATCCAAATACCCGGCCAATATGCCGCTACAAAAAGGTTATGCTAACCCAGCCACATAGGCCGCTCTATATTCTCTTTACTGTTTCATATTCTTATGCTTTAGTTCAAGTTGCTGAACCCTCGAAAATTCTTGCCCAAAGGGCCCCAGCCAGGTAGTCATGCTACCACAAGACAAGATTTTTAAGGTTGCCGATAGCACCCGCAAGTGCTACCCCGCCCAACGGGGAACTTGGTCATACGGGCCCGGCCCTAGAGATGGTCTTTGTCATAACTCCGACCTAAGATCTACAATTTACTCCCGAAGGTACGATTATCCATTTTCTTTTCATTTATTTAGCTTTTAGCTCTTTACTTTGCCTTTCCTTTGGGAAGCTGAGTCTTGCTCACACACCTCCCCCGGGAGTGAAATATGCTCAACCCTCCCGTTGGCAACTTGCCTTTAATTCATTAATTCACTTGGGAGTAACATATGCTCAACCCTCCCATTAGCCATTTAGACTTTTCTTTTAAAACTTGCATTTACCGGGTCTGAGGGTTCCAAAAGACGGATGCCTACAATCCTAATCAAACAAGAACAGGTTGTACACACCGCCTCCCGTAGTGCTCGTGTCACGCCCCGGCGTCGAAACTGCGACCCGGGCCCGCCAACAGATCCGCCGCCCATACGGGAAACCCCGTATAGACGAAGCGACTAACCTGCAAAAGATCATGCTAACCACTATACAGATATCAGAGTGAAAAAGTAAACAGCTAAAATAAATATATACAACTCCTCAAATTGTACATGCCAGGTCCTCACAACACATAAATCTCTCCAAAATAATAAAGCTCTCAAAATGTAAAAAGTACATGATACATCCCAAAATCACTGACAGTATTAATACATCACCAAAAAGAAGGTACAACTACTCTCTTTGGAAGAAGACTGGTAGGGATCTAGTTCGTGACTCCCTTACCTCGGTCAGCAGGATCAGCAACCGAAGCAGCAGGAACTGGAGAAGAGGCCCCTGGAAAAAAGTCACCACAGCGAGTGTGAGAACTACAACCCACAATAGTTGTCAGTGGGTACCGCCAACAAGCCCGACGGTCGGCCCACTAGTCTACTTGAGGCATAAAGTAACAAATACAATACTGAAAGGAAAATGGCTGGAAAATAACTGCACAGCTACCATGACTCTATCTAAATGCTCAATGAGTGATATAGATGGAAACATGATGCAACTACTATCTCTCAAAATACAGTCACCCAATCTACACTGACTACCACATGGGGTCCAGTCAAACCCACCTACCTACTGCCATTACATCCATGGAGGACTGGACTTACGTAGGGCGTCCGTGACTGCCAAAACTGTAATGTCCTGACTTTTCTAGTGTCGTTGATGACCTTGTCATCTAAGGTTAGTTGTAGGTGTTTTTCTTTCTTATCGACTTCCGGGGAGTTGTGTTTTAGTGCACGTTAGTATTTTACGGTGATAGGGTTCGCGAAACGACAAACGGTGGTACGTCCGGATCCCCAAACCGACTCCCGGATCTCCCGGAATAGATTTTTGAAGTGCAGGGGTGCGCGTACCGTGCATCGGAGTCCGTGCCATTGTTTTTGCACGCTTTCCGAGGCGTTTGGGGTTAGTCTCACGTTGGATCGGGGCTAGCAACTCTTTTTCGACATGCGGAGTGACGGGTTTTCGGCCCCTGCCCTGACCCGACTCACCCCTCACCCTTTTTTGTACACGCGTGGTTAGGCTTAGGGTTAGGGTTTGGGGAAGGGTTAGGGTTCCCCGCCTATATAATGCGACCTATTTTGACCCCCCAAGGGAAGGAGGATCAATCTAGCCGTCAGGAGAAAAGGAAGAGAAACCCTATCACCTCGTACCGTACGTGCCGGAGGCGGAGGACGAGACAGAACCGAATCCCTCCAGCGCGGACCTCGAGGTGAGTGATCGTTCCTCCTCTCTTTTCCTTTTCTCTGTGGGGTGTGGTCGCAGTTGTAAGCGAGGGAAGGGGGAGGCGTTGGGCTTCCTGCCGCGTCGTCGCTGCCCGCCGCTGCCCGCGCGGGCCTGCACCCGCGCGGGGCGCCGCATTGCTGCCGCGCCGCCGCTGCCCGCGAGGGCCTGCGCCCGCGCGGGGCGCTTCTCCGCACCGCCGCTGCCCGCGCTGGCCGGCACCCGCGCTGGGCGCCGCTGCCCGCGCAGGCCTGCACCCGCGCGGGGCGCCGCCTTGCTGCTGCCCGCGCGGGCCTGCACCCGCGCGGGGCGCCGCCTTGCTGCCGCGCCGCCGTACCCGACGCGGGCCTGCGCCCGCGCGGGGTGCTTCTCCGCGCCGCCGCTGCCCCCTCGGGCCTACGCCTGCGCGGGGCGCTTCATTGCGCCACCGCTGGCCGTGCGGGCCGGCGCCCGCGCGGGGCGCTTCTTTGCGCCACCGCTAGCCGCCGCTGCCCACACGGGCCTGCACCCGTGTGGGGCGCCGCCTTGTTGCTGCCGTCGCACCGCTGCCGCTGTCGCGTCGCTGCCGCCGCGTGGCTCGTTGCCACGCGGGGCTTTGCCCCCCCCCCCCCAGCCCCCCCCCGTCGCGCCGCTGCCCGCGCGGGCCTGCACCCGCGCGGGGCGCCGCCTTGCCGCCGCACCGCCGCTGGCCGCGCCACCGTTGCCCGCGCGGGCCTGCACCGGCGCGGCGTGCCGTCTGGTTGCAGCGCCGCCGCTGTCACGCCCCGGCGTCGAAACTGCGACCCGGGCTCGCCAACAGATCCGCCGCCCATACGGGAAGCCCCGTATAGACGAAGCGACTAACCTGCAAAAGATCAACTATACTATATAGATATCAGAGCTGAAAGTAAAACTGTTAGAAATAAAAACTAAGTGAACAACTACAACTCTCAAATAGTACAATCCAACCTCACCAAAATACAGAAATCTCTCGAGCAGTAAAATAAATACAACTCTATACCTCACTACAAAGTTCTCTCAACATGAACTCTCAAAAGTAATAAGGGTACATCTACTCTCAGGCCGACGACTGGTAGGGATCTAGCTCGCGACTCCCTTACCTCGATCAGAAGAAGCAGCAACAGGAGCAACTGGAACAGGAGTAGAGGTCCCTGTGGGAAAAGACACCACGACGGGTGTGAGAACTACGTCCCAAGTAGTTCTCAGTGGGTGCCGCCAACAAGCCCGACGGTCTGCCCACTAAGTCTACTAGAGGCATAAAGTAACAATATAATACTGAAATGAAAGGGCTGGAAAAGTAACTCTACAGCTACTATTCCTCTATCTAGATGCTCAAGAAAATGAAACAGATGGAAACATGATGCATCTACTAACTCCCAAAGTATAGTCACCCAATCTACACTGACTGCCGCATAGGGTCCAGTCAAACCTGCGCCTACCTACTGCCGCACATCCTCAACAGGACGGGTCTCACGTAGGTATGTCCGTAGCTGCCACTAACTGGCACAGCCAGAGGGACTGTGTCCGTAACTGCCACTAACTAGCACAGTCAGAGGGACGGCGTCCGTAACTGCCACTAACTGGCACAGTCAGAGGGACGGCGTCGACAAGTCGCGATACAAAAGTAACAAATCCACCCCGGGCGTGGCTCTCGAGGGGAGCGACCCCACCGAGGAAGAAGGTATCCGCGCACTCTGTCGAGCTCAAAGTGGCACTGCAGGCTATAGTCAAAATCCACGCTCACGCACTGAACGGAAAGACTCAATCCTCAAACATCTCGCACAATAGTCGGAGCACTCTCGACGACTCAGCTGATCAGCTCACGCGAAACACGAGACGCAAGCCTCTCCAATAACTCACAGCACAAGACGCACTGGCTGGAGATACTCCACAGCCAGGATCGACCCACAACAGAACACTAAACTCATAGGAAAGACCGACACCATAAGGGTTCGAAACCCGGTAGGCCGGTGCTTAAAACCCTATCAAACAAGAACAGACTCTAGGCTCCGCCTAACGAAGTTCCCGCCCCCTTATAGTTCGGGGACACAACAACCTCGGTACAACACGCAGAAGACACCAACTAGGGCCCGAAAGTCCCGGGAGACCTACACCTACAACCCTATCAAACAAGAACAGGTTCCAGGCTCAGCCCCCGCGGCTCCCGTCCCGAACGAAGGAACGGCCCCTAGAACCCAGACCACTCGAATCCTTTCGAGCGGGGAGATTACAGGAAACATGCGACATTTGTTATTGAAAACCATTTTGATCTGGAAGAAATCCATATTTAATGATTTTAGTTCTCTTTAGAAAAACAGTTAGAAAACAAGTGTTTTACCCAAACCCCGAAGGGCTGATGCCTTTGTCCAATCAAACAAGAACAGACTCCAGCGGCCCTTCGATGCTTGGAAGAAAGCATTGGTAGACTAAAATCATGTGTATGTCGAAAAGGGTTCTAGGTTCTAGGTCCGGCTAACACTAGTAAACTACTACCACTAACACAGTGGCAACAACCCCAAACAGGGGAAAAACAAGACCTCCCGGGTCGCAGTTTCGACCCCAGGGCGTGACAGATAAGGCCCACAAACCCCCAAGACACTAGAAAAAACCCACCCACAAGGTAAATAAAATTCTCTCGGCCCCCTGGCACGAGAAAACATGCACCCTGAACCTATCCGACCCCTCTGGGCGATCTCAATGAGTAAAAACTATTTTTTAAATCCAGCTTTTCATTAAAACGGTTCAACGATTTTTAAAACGGTTCAGATGCAATTTTGATGTCGACTAACCATGCAAACTAGTGTCATATGATGTCCCAAGCATACTAAAAATACTCTGGGGTTTCGGTTATCAATCTGTAATTTTCTAGGCAACTATCAGATTTACCAGCTATAATAATAGATAACCTAGACATGCTAAACATGCATACAATAGCATTAGAGGGCATTCCATACATCTTGAAGAATTTCCAACCCACCTGGATCGCTATCCACAGGCATCGCTATCCACAGGCTAAGCCGAAGTCGGTGAAACGCGGACTCGCTCACTGCCAAAACGAGCCGAAACCGCACCCTCGGCCCCCGACGCGCGCACCTCTTCCGAACGTCCAGAAAACTCCGGGATCTCACAACACACACACACAGTCGGCTCCGCACAGTGCACAGGGTAGCACCACAGCTCCAATCCCACTCGTGCAGCACCCAGCTGCTCCTCTCAGTACAGGGAAGAAGAAAAGTGGGAGGAAAAACTCAATCCCAACTCGAAATCCAAAAAGACCACATAAGGTCGAAAATGCGCATTACTCACCTCTAATGCCGCGTCCGCGCACGCGAGCTCCAACAAGCTTTCCTCAATAGGACAAGCTCCCTGCCGTGCTCACCAACGGAACCCAAAGCTTCGGCGCGAAGAAGAACACCACCAAGAACTCACAGCTACTCCCTCTCTTCCTCTCTCTCTCACTCTTTCTCTCTTTCTTTCCCTGGTTCTATCTGAGAAGAGAGGAGGGTGGGTGGTGTCCTAAACGAGAGGAGAAGAGGTCAATATATCGTACGGGAGGGGGTAGTTGGGATGGATGGGTGAAAATACCAGAATGCCCCCACTTAAAACAGGAATTTACCTCAATATCCCCAAGTTCTAAAGGCTGAGTACCGGTACCCGAGCTCACGTACCGGTACCCAAGCACAAATTTTCCAATCCGAAGGCCAACTCTGCCCAGACCAACATGGGGTTCCGGTACCCTACCCTGTGTTCCGGTACCCTACCCTGTGTTCCGGTACCCTACCCTGTGTTCCGGTACTCAATGCATTTGGGATCTGGCGTGCCAGTACACACATCTCAGTACCGGTACCCAGGGACTTAGAAAAATCCCTGCTGCTTTTCCCAACCGAAAACTCTTCGTCGGATCCTCGAGAAATTCGTTCCGGTACCCATCCTCGTGTACCGGTAAGCAATGCCCCAAAAATGCAGAATCAAGCTGAGGCTCTCAATTTCGACGCCGTCAACTCACTTTTCGATACAGAGGCTTCCGCGTCGATCCAAAATGTCCCGAACTTCTCTGTACACATAATATAAACACGCCACAGGCGATTTCCCCGCACCAAGCTAACATGCGAAGTCGGCGCACCACCTAAAGCCCTGGTACTCTACAAGGCCAATCCCCAACTGCCTCAATCTTCACCGGGTCGACTGCCACGCCAACGGTTGAAATCACATGGCCTAAGAAAGCCACCTCCCTGAGCCAAAACTCGCACTTTGTTAACTTGGCATACAACATCCTCTCACGTAGAAGTTGCAGCACAATCCTTAAGTGCTCCTCATGATTGGCATCACTCCGGGAGTAAAACTAGGATATCATCGATGAATGCAACCACAAATCGATCCAAGTACGGCCGAAAAACCTTGTTAATTAAATCCATGAATGCGGCAGGGGCATTAGTTAATCCAAAAAGGCATGTCGGTAAACTCATATTGCCAATACAGAGTCCTGAACGCCGTCTTGGAGATGTCCTCAACCTTCACCTTCAATTGGTGGTAACCTGACTGTAAATTAAACTTGGAAAAGACACAAGACCCTTGCAGCAGATCAGAAAGGTCGTCAATACGCGGCAAATGGTACATGTTCTTGATGATCACTTTATTCAATTCCTGATAATCAATGCAAAGTCAAAGTGAACCATCCTCATTCTTCACGAATAGCACCGGCGCTCTCCAAGGCGACACACTCGGTCTCACAAAACCTTTCTCCATCAAGTCCTGGAGTTGTGCCTTTAACTCTCGTAGCTCTGCCGGCGCCATCCGGTAAGGTGCCATCAAGATTGGTGTAGTTCCAGGAACCACATCAATCACAAACTCAATCTCCCTATCCGGCGGCAAACACGTCAATTCTGGGGAAAACACATTCGAGAACTCATAAATAATAGAGATATCCTCAAGTCCCGGTGCCGCCATAGGCACCTCTACAACACTAGCCAGAAAAGCTACACATCCTCTACTAATCTTCTACCTCGCTCTAGATGTCGAGATCATCGTGGCAAAAAGAGTTGGTACACGAAATCCTCCTGCCCATGCTCGTGGAAGGTCACTGTCCTCGTCTCACAATCAATAGTCGCGAAGTACCTCACCAGCTAGTCCATCCCAAGCACCACATCAAAACCTCGCAGATGCCGCATGACCAACAGGTCTGCCGGCATAATCCATGACTCTAGCTTCACCGGACAAAATCAACAACACCCCTCCACGTGCAAAGCAAGATTTGGGAGGTTTCAGAGTGATGCGGAAGCTTCCGGGGCAAAAAGTGAGTTGGCGGCGAAGAAATCGGAGGCTTCAGCTGGAATTCAGTGTTTGGAGCATTGAGTTCCGGAACCAAAGCCTGGGTTCCGGAACTGCATGCTGAGTTCCAGAACCAGATGCTTGGTTCCGAAACCAAATAGCATTGGTACCGGTACCCAGCTTATGGTACCGGTACCCAGCCTCCAGGGAACTCAGTTTTGGTCTGTTTTGGATTTGTGTGAGAGGGGCACTATGGTCTTTTCACTTCCCAGGTGTTTTGCCCCATGCCACCATCTATAAAGAGCCCAGCCACCCTGCCTTCTGTTACGGCTTTTTGTGTTGGCATATTTCGTGTGTTGAGTCGGAGTCTTAAAGGGATCAAATTGTCAAATCAGCTTTCGAAGACTCTTTGAAGATTCAACATGAGCTCAAGATAACTCTCAGGTATGATTAATTAAATCATGGTGATTTAAGTTCATTTATAATCATTGGAATCTGGAAATGATTGAAACTCGGTTTAGATGTAGGTTTGGGAACTTGGTTTTTAACTCACAACTTATTTTAAGTTTGGATTCCGGTACTTGGTCTGTTCTGGATAAAGCTTATCTTGGAAAAATCAGTTTTTATATTGAGTACCGGAACCACACTTTGAGTTCCTCAAACCCGACACAGAATTTTTTGTAATTTGCATTGAGTACCGGAACACTTATTGGCGTACCGGAACACAATAGAAAAATCTGTGTTTTGCACCATTGAGTACCGGAACCCAATATTTAGTACCGGTACTCAATGCCATCTCGGGATAAGTTTGCTAAACCGACTCTAATTAGTTTCCAAGGGTTATAAATAGATACTTAGGGTTTCTCGATACTTACCGATCAATTCAGAAACACTCGAGAGCAACCCTAGAGGCTGGTTTTTACCGTTCTTCTCTTTAGCCTCTTTTTAGGTTAATTCGACGGTTCTTCCATGACATACTTTTTGTCGAATTGATCTAGTCTTTGCTTAGACATTCCATCAATGGTTCTTTAATGTTAATCTAAGCAAAGGATCACCATCGAAGCCTATATTCTGTATCGGCTGAGTTTGCGTCGTGGATTCGACGTAGCATCGTGGATTCGGTGTGTTGAAAGCGTTTCGTGGATTCGAAACGTGTGCTCGTGGATTCGAGTGGCGTTCGTGGATTCGAACGTGTGCAGTGGACGTGCAATCGGTGGAGTGCAAGGTCCGAAGAACTTGAAGGAGGGGTTGAGTCCGTGGAGTCGGTAATCACCTTGTTATTCTTCCTTTTCTTATTGGATTGCTATTGCGTGTTGGTCCCGTGGTTTTTCTCCTGGATTGGAGTTTTCACATAAATCTCGGTGTGCTGTTTTTATTTTCCGCATTGGTTTTTATTTTGCACTGAGATTTGTTTTTAAGTATTACACCTATTCACCCCCCCTCTAGTTGTTCGATAGTACCTATTTAGATCCTTGTGGATCCTTAATATATAAAAATCTACAAGTGGTATCGGAGTGGGTTTTAGGTTTATCTATCATGTCGGGTGAAAGTGGTAATATTTATAGACCTCCTCTTTTTGATGGGACTAATTATGCGTATTGGAAAGTGCGGATGAGAGCTTTTCTCATCGCAATTGATGAGCGGTATGGCAATTCGTGGAATACGGTTGGGTGCATCCTGTTGAGGAAGTAGGAAATTCTACTACCCCAAAACCTCGCTCTAGATGGTCCAAAGAGGAAATCGAAAGATCTTCTTACAATGGGAAAGGTATAAACGCTTTATTTAATTCTCTTTCCTCGACTGAGTTCACACGAATTTCCGCGTGTGAAACTGCAAAGGAGATTTGGGATATTCTCAAAATTACACATGAGGTTACTAATCTGGTAAAAATTCAAAAGCACCAGATGCTTACAAGTCAATTTGACTCAATTCATATGGATGAGCATGAATTGTTTACTGATTATTACACTAGACTTCAAGATATAATCAATACTTGTGTTAATTTAGGAGAAAAGATCCCGGAGTCGAAAATTGTAAGAAAGATACTTCGGACTCTTCCGGAACGGTTTAGGTCAAAGGTTGCCGCCAATGAAACCGTTAGTCATCCGGATGAGATGAGAGTAGAGGAATTAGTAGGTGCTTTGCAAACTTATGAGATGACTTTTCCTACTAATCAAGTTTCTTCCAAGTCTTCTTCTAAGCTTACAGGAGTTGCATTCAAATCTACAAAGGAAGAAGTTGGCGAATCAAGTTCCGACGATAAAATCTCTTTTGCCGAGTTTGAAGAACAATTGGCGCGAATCACAAAGAAATTTCGTCGGAAGTTTTGGAAGAATCGAACCGATGGATCTTCATCCTCGAAACCATCTAAATGATCATTGGGTTCTAAAACCTCTAATCTCAAAAGCTCTGCAAAACCTTCTAAAGAAAAAGATGAATTCGAAGGGGAAATCCAATGTTATCGATGCAAAGGCTACGGCCATATTTCAACGGATTGTCCTTCTAAGAAATCATATAAAAAGAAGGCTTTGCAAGTGAAAACTTGGGACGATTCTACTTCTAATGAATCGACCTCAAGTAAAGAGGAAAAAGTTGTTGCCTTTCATGCCTCTCAAATTCCCTCTTCTAATGTTTGCTTATCATCTTTAATCACTGACTCTATTCCTTTGATTTTGCATGAAACATCAACATCCGGCGGAGAGTCATTGTCACGCCCCGAGTTTAAATAAACCAGCGTCTAATTTTTTTTTTTTTTTTTTTTTTTTTTTTTTTTTTTTTGTTGAAATCAGAGTTTAAAACCAGCCAGGGCGCAACAGACCGCCACATATATAGAAGAATCCCAATCCCACTGGGGATTGAGCCCTTTTCTATATATGCACGGCTCACTTGGCATACAACCAGAGTACTAACTACGTACATCTACTAAGCAAGATTAAATTACAACATCAATAACTTCTCAATTACATTGCATTACATTTGATACAACAAACAATTAAATACTTGATCTTATCGGCTGTCCAGGGTCAAGCTCTATCTCGTGATCTCACCAACTCGTCCCGACATCTCAACACCCGCTTGACCTGAAAAACAGTCACCCGAGGGTGTGAGACACACCGGAGTGTATCCCAGTGGGCACGACGAGCCGAGAAATAGCAGATCGTACCTACTGGTATACAATGCTAGAGGATAGTAATAGATCAGGGGTTAGGGTAAAGCAGATATATAACTGGTGCTGTAAAGAAAGTAAAACTCATAATCTGGGTACAAGCATAGGAGATAATTTTAGCAGAATTTAAAACATGTATCAGGATAATCAACACATCAAGGAGTTAGGACAATCAGCAAGATAACAATGGAACTATAATCAGAGGCATCACATAGAATCATATAGAGCAACTTAACAACTCATGCATCAAATAGATGAAAACGCAAAGACCCAATCACAAGCTACCATATTGGCCTTCACAAGACCTCAGGCAAGGCTGCCCTCTTGGCACCACCTGGTTGACATTCCCCAAACTAGGGTCACGGGTTGCCTCAGCTAACCACTTTACCGGTAAAGAACATCGCTACGGGTAGCAAATCCGCTGATATTCGTGAAGTACAACGGTGCGGGCGAATCATATGCAAATGCTCAAGCTCACGGTCCACTGACCGGGTAATCGGCAACAAGCCGGGAAATCCCCACTGGGATGCAATGACAAGATCAACTGAAACTCAACACTTATGCAGGAACACTCAGCAATAAATCTCAACTCATATGCAAGATCAAGGCAAATATCTCTCAACAGAAGCTCACAGATAATCTCAACTCAACCACACAAACCAACCAAATGATACAAAACTTAAACACATATTTTAAGAAAACTGTTTTGAAAAGTCCAAACCTCGAAGAGCATTGCCCTTGTCCTATCAAACAAGAACAGACTCAGGCGACACTACGAAGCTTGGGTTTAGGTCCAAACCTCGCAGAGCAGTGCCTTTGTCCTATCAAACAAGAACAGACTCCGGCGACCCTACGAAGCGGGGTAAAACCTCAGTTAAATAAATCTATGTGCTCAGAGATGTATCATTTGATCAGCAGAACAAACAGGCTCACTAATCAACCATGAAAATGTCCGAGTAAAAGTATAAATGCTAGAGGTGCTATGGACAATCATGTAAGGCAAAATAGAACAGATAACAGGCATAGATCAGGCAGATAGCAGATATAATATAATCAAAGAAAGGCAGGCTCAAAGAGATTAAATTAAGCTATCAACAACAGGGGTCCAACCAGTATCGCACCCCAGAGGGCCGAACTGATAAAACCCGGACCGAAGATAACCCACCTGTCAATGCGCAGGCAATTAATCTGTAATCCTCTAAATGCTCAACTCCAGGTGCAAACTGAATCAAACTGGATCAAAAATCACCAATCAGGGATCACTTCAGTCCCGCTAACTCTAACCTAAGCCCAGATCAACTTAAAAACCCTCTTAGTTATTCTAATTGTAACCCAGATACCGTGAAATCGACGATTTTGCCGATTCTCGGACTGTCATCCGATTTTCGCTCAACGAAAGCCGATGGATTCCCAAAGAAAAGCTTAGGAATCATTTAAACATTTTACTAACCAGTACACATTGTCTATTTTGCATTAAAACCCCTAAAGTTTCCAAAAATTACACTTTAGTGCCTTTTGAGCACTGTTTTCGCTCGTTCTTTCAACTGGAAAATCATTTTAACATTCTGTCACTTCCAGCAGGTTACTTATGTCTTGCTGAACACCGTGCTCACCAATTTGCAGCAGCACGGTGCCCGAGGAAAACTTCGGGTCATAAAAACTCTCTCTAACATAGCCCAAAATGAATTTTTGTTTCTCCGAGACTTCAAACACTGTTTCTAACGCGAGCATCGCGTTCAGTGACCCCAAAATAGCCAGGAATGCACTGTCGCGGCTTCGCTAACAGCCTAGAATAAGGTTTTGTTCCAACATTATTGTTTTATGTTGATTCTACTATATCTTTTAATTTAAACTTCAAACCAGCAAACTTTGTATATGAAAAGGTCTTTAAATATTGCAAGGATCACAGGGCTCACCTTAATTGCAGCCCAGATCTGTTGGATCAAGAAGATCCATTATCATGCAAACATACAAGTTCATCTTGCTCCAACTTTTATTCCACACAGAATCCTTTTGATCTGAGGTGAGCATCAAGCTCAGGGGATCATTAGAAGCAAGTTTAATATTTACAGTTTTATCAAATTCCCATTATTTCTTCATTCATGCATTTATACAAACACTTGGTGGGCATGACTCACACACACAATCACAAGCACAATCCGAATTGGGTTCTCTGTGGTTTCTGCACCTGGGCCTAACCAAGATGGACCAAACCACTCTAAAGAGTATTTGGAGCATTTTACATTAACCTAGGTGCAGGTCTGCACCAAGAGTTGGCCAAGCCCGCGAAGAAGATGGAGCTCCTTTTCTTGAAAATCGTGATCATTCAACAGGAGGTTCTGGGATCAAAATAAAAGCACAAGCAGGTGCTATTTACCTCACTGAGACTTCCCATGCATGTGGCTGGCCCCGGGGTGCGGCGGCGGCGGCGGGGAGCAAAGCTCGGTTTGGAGCTTCACCCCGTTAATGGTGGATTTTGATAGAAGCATTATGAAGCTCTCTAACTTGCATGGATAGACTCCTTGTGGTCCCAGCAAGCTTCCCGACCAACTCTCCCCGGCCGGAGATGGCCTGAGCACCGGCGGCCGCAACTTGGTGCAAATTCGAACCCAACTCGGCCGCGCCTTCCTCGGCTTGCATGGGAGCCATGCAACAGCATGGTTGGGATCCTCTTGGTCCCAGCAAGGATTCTGTGCAGGTGGCCGGCGTCGGAGAGGCCCGCCGGCGCCGGAGCAACAAGCTCGGCCGAGTGCAACAAAAAAGCCCGAACTAGGGCATAAAACTGCCATTAATTGGTTCAACCATACCCCACCAAATTTGGTGGAGTTGGTCCTCTCCTCCTACAGTCCAAGAACCTAAATTTTGGGCCGTTTTGGTGCAAGGGATGCTGAGTTCCCTCGAGGCGGAGGAAAACTAGGTTTCCGGCGACCCATTGTGGCCGCCGGCCAACCGTGGTGCATGGGGGGCTCGGGGCTCTGCAGGGAGGAAGCTAAGGACCTAAGGAGTAGACTTCAGGTGGCCTAGGGGGCTAACATGCAATAGTTTGAAACCCTCACCTTGGCCGAGCTCGGGGAAGAAGGAGGAAGCCGGTGTCTTGCACCTCCCACCTCGCGCAGCCTCGGCTAGCTTCCAGCAGGGTCCTTCAAGCACCAGGGACTCCTCAGACACCTCCCAATCCAACCTTGAAGAGGTATGGTCCAACTTCACTTCTTTCTCTCCTTCTCTATCTCTCGGGTAGCAACAATGGGAGGGGTGACCCCTCGGCCATCCCAACACCTGGTTATGAAAGAAGTAACTCCTGGGAGTTATGAAATCTCAAGAGTCACCTCGTGTAACTCCCACACGAGTAGCCCAAGAGACATCTCACATAATGCAAGATTCTTTTGGGAAAACCTTGTAGTTGAGTTCACACTAAACCCAAGCATCCGAGGCTTATTCATTAGGTTACAATTACACCCAACACCTTATCCTATAAGCCCCTAGCAATTAGGCACATAAAATGTGAAGCTTTCATTACTATTTAGTCCATTTGGAGCACTTTTCACGCAATTCGAGACAATCCGGTCGCCGTTTTGCGAAGCAGACTTCGCCACGACGTCCGGCTCGTCGAGACCTGTCAAGTAGCGTATTTGTTTGGTTCGTTCGACGCCCGGATTAAAAGTCGTTCCATAAGGTTCGACTCAATATAACGCGTGGCACGCACTTCGATGCACCCGGGTCGCCAAACGCGAAATCCAACAGTGCCATTGCGCTCAGAACGTCGAAATTAGCTAGGATCCATTACTCATACTCCTATGTTAAAACTCTAGATAGTGGTTCGACCATTCATGATCACAAGGGGTTAAAATTCAAAGGTTACTATTCACTTAAGTCGCGGGGCCCGCTTTTTGATTTCTGATTTCTGGAAGATCCGACCGTCGGATCGAAAACATATGAATATGAAACTTCTATGTTTCGACGAGACGATCGCAATGGTGATCTCGGATTTTCCAGATCAGACCCCGATCAAAAGTCGATATCTCTGGGCCCACTATTGACCCACTATCTCTCCATTTTTGCCAAAATTGACAAATTTTAAATATTTAAAGGCAAACAGAGACTTTTAAATTCTAGATTTCTACAGTCATCAAGTGAGGGGGAGTCGGACGAAGAAGAACTCGTTGAGGCATATCAACAACTTCTTGCGGAATTTAAGAAGATGGCCAAGCATATCAAGAAGTTGAGGAAGCAACGACTTGAGGTTCAAGACGAGAATCATGCTTTAAAGATAAAACTTCATGATCTCGAGGAGGAACAAGGACCTTTATTGGATAACAATAAAATCCTCCAAGAAAAGCTAAACCAATCGGAGACAAACGCTAAATCATATATGGACAAGATTGGTTTTCTAGAAAAACAGTTTGAGGAGATTCATGTCACCAACCAAGCTTTGACCAAGCAAGTTCATCAACTTAAATCCGACATACAAAGGCTTTCAACCGGTTTGAAGAAACTTGATTGTATGTCCGGATTAGGTCAAACAAGCAAGGTTGGTTTGGGATTTAAAAGAACCAAACTGTGAAGGCTTCAAGTTCCACAACTAAATTGAAAGGAAGAACTTGTCACTAATGTGGACTTGAAGGACACTTGAGGAAGTCGTGCCCGAAAAAGAGAAAGAGGAATTCTTCGGCAACTTCATCTACGGAGCGAACTCAACGGAATCAAAAGACACATCAAGTCAAAGGAGTTCACTCAATCCACCAAAGGTCCGAGCCACAACATCAATCATACAAGTGGATCATCGCGAGGCAAAGACCTAAGGTGGACCAACAGTCAAAGCTATCATCTCCCAACCACAATGAATCAAGACAACCCAAAGTCCGACGATTTTGGATTCGGAAAGGTGATATCTTTCCTTGTCTTAAGTTCTAAATAGCTTATGACTGTATGTAATGCTTTGATCGGTTTTCCTTTCATACTTTTCTTAATCTCTGCATTACATATTTTCAATGCTCTTTGTTTTTATGTTTTGTTTTTGAACAAAAGGGATTTAACGAACGAGTGCATTGAATTTCAAAAGGATTTACTTTCATTCATTCCAATTTAATCTTATATCAACTTTACTCCATAATCATAATCTTTGAGGATATTTCATTATAGGAGTTTTTGATAATTATATTCATCAAATTTTAGTAATCATGTGTGATCTTTAGATGCTTAATCTATCTCGGTTGTGTGAGTTCTTTGTGATAAACATGAGACAACCGATAGACTAAAATTTGGGATTTAATTCTTTCACATAAGAGATTGCATTTTTACAAGGGTAATAAATGAGTTGCAAAAGATGTGAAAAGAGTTACATCCGAAAGGAGTGCGAAAACTACCACCACATGTTGGAAAGAGCTGCCACCCCGGTCGTCCGGTTTGTGTGTGAAGCTACCACATATTTTGGATGCTTGAAAAATATTTTTAAAATTTTTAGTTGAAGCATTCAGAGATTTATATTCAAAGATCTTATATTTTGAACAATCTCCTGGTTGGTATAAGGTGGGATAGTTTAAAGATGCTCAAAGAGCCACCCTTAGGTATTTTAGTGCTTATCTCAATTTGAAAGGGTAGAATTCAAAATTGATGTCATTTGGAAATCTCTGTAAGTTATCTTTGTAAATCCGTTACATCTTGATAGAGTTTGGATCTCAAGATTATTTTTGATGACTTATGTTTGACGTATATAACATGAAAAACGGTTTATAATGTTTTATCTTTGTTTTTCATGATTTCGGAGTAAATCTGTTTAATTTTTGTGAAATTAATTGGATTGAATGACATCTATGTGAATTCATTGTTTTTCAAATCACTTAAATAAATTTCTTGATGGTATACAAATCGGTATTTGAAAAGATTTCAAAATTTGGATTTGTTTCAAGAAATTTTTGCTTTTTGGCTCTGGTGTACCGGTACCTGATTTTTAGTACCGGAACCAAGATTCCGGTTCAGAAAACCCAATCCGGATCCTGAACAGGAAAATTCTCTGTTTTTCACTTGAGTACCGGTACTCCATGTTTAGTACCGGAACTAAATTGTCGGATCCGGATCAGCTGTGTTTTTCAATCCGGAACCCGAACGCATGATTTTCAGATTTTGTATTGCGTACCGGTACACGACCTTTGGTACCGGTACTCAATCTGGATTTTCTTATATTCCGGAACTCATGAGTTTTATTTCACTTCTCCCATTTCAAAACACTCCCTCTCTCTCTCTAAAACATCTCTAAGGGGTTTTTCATCAAGATCAAGAGATTTGTTGCATTGATTTGTAAGTTCTTTCATTAATCTTGCTTTCTTTTGCCTCAAAACCCTAGTTTTAGGTTTTGATGTTTTATTTAAGGATTTTTGAGTTGATCCTTACTCCAAATGAAATCTCTTGCATAAATTACCCCTATTTCATGTTTAGAACATAAATGGTTGCTTTCTATGTAATTAGATTCATGTTTCCATGCTTATATCCTTGAATCTAACATGTACATATGTTCTTGACATTAAAAAATTGAGAATTAGGGCTTTCAATGTAAATTGATTTTAAATGTTGAATCATCAAATGTGACATGTTTAGAATGTTTCTTAAACATGTTTAAGCCTTCCTATAAGATCAAATCATAGTGCATTGTGTTCTTCGTAGGAAATGGCATTTTCGTGGCTACTTGCACTTGTGATCTTAATGGCCACTGGAAGTGGACATGGGCGTGGTCATGGAAAGAAAAAGACTACAAAACGATCACGCAATGAAGGTTCGACTAGCTCGGAATCTGAACATTCCTCAGAATATGAAGAAGAATCTGTTCAAGGAAAGGGAAAAGCACCTATGGCTCCTAGGAAAAAGAAGGGTGCGGATTCTCCTCCGCGTAGAAGTACCGGTAGACCGGTAATACGCGAGCGCTCTCAACGGCGATCAAATGTTGATGAAGGTGAACAGCATGTGAGTGCAAAACGTCGTGCTATATTTGCAAACCGTACATGCATTGGAGAGCGACACGTTAATTTTAACGAGCTATGTCGTGAAGTGCCAGACTTTGCAAGGCTATTGGAACGAAGTCATATTCAGCCACTTGGCAGAGTTCAATCTAAAATGGATTTTTGTGTGGAGATCATCAGGGAGTTCTACATGAGAGCAAATATACTTCAAAAAGACCATGACACAGGGGCTTTCGTCATTGAAACAACAGTTAGAGACGTCAAGTTTGACATTACTCCAGCAGTAATTGGTGCAAATCTTGGATTAGCTGTTGACACTTCTGGTCTATATTACACTGATGGTGACTTCCGACATAACACCCATTGGGACATCGTTGTGAACTCTATTTGCAAGTCAGGGACGCACACTAATAGGTCGTATGTTGAATCAAAGGACCTAAAACTAGAGTATCATATTTTGTCCTTAATCGTATGCTACAACCTATTGCCCACACTGGGGTCCAAAAGGATTCGATGGGATCGACTGCTTCTTCTCTTTTTCCTTGGTCACCCGGAGAGTGCAAATGGAATTAATGTCAACATTCCATTTCTTATTTGGCAGCAAATGGTACATGTCATTGAAGGAAAAAGGCAACGTGAGCTTCTTCCGTATCCAATTTTGATAACTCGTATTCTGGAAGATCACGGAGTTGACATTTCCTGTGCCAAATATGATTACGGCTTGGGGACAATTGATGGAATCACCTTAGCCAAGTCAATCAGCACTTTAAAGACTTTTGGGCATACAAAAGGCTATGCAAGTGAAGCGACACCGAGTGTACCACCTCGCCAAGAATCTCCTGAAACAGATGAGGTAGTAACACTTCAAACATTGCATCGAGACATTCGCTCTTTAAAGAAAAGGATGGAGCAAGGCTTCAAGAAACTTGAGGATGGTTTAAAGAAGATCTTCGATATCCTTGGGTGCAAACATGATGATGTGGTCACTGGAGCAACTGCACCGAGTACATCACATAGACCAACATCACATGATGATGATGATGATTCAAATGAGGATGAGTGGCTTCTTTTCTTTCTTGTTTTTGGTTTTTCAGTTTCTTTTCACTTTGTGATGAACAAGAACTCTAATTGTCTTGTAACTAAGAACTTATCATCCTAGTATTTTTACTTTTTGTCTATATTCACTGTTTGACAATTTATGACAAAAAGGGAGAGAACAGAAATGATGGTCGAATCAAAAGAAAAAGGGGGAGAATGCTCAAGACAGGGGGAGATGAATAAAGAAAAGATTGAGGACAAGAGCCACAAAACAAAAAGAGCCGGAAAAACAAAAGAACCAACTGGACGGATGAAATGTGGGATTTACATTTAATTCTAACGACTAACGTTTGATTTTGTTTGGACTTTTTGTTTTGCAGGAATTACATCACTTTAAGACTCCAAGTCCTAAGTCATAGAGTATGTTCTAGGACTGTTTGGTTCAATTGTATTTTTATTTATTGGATCTTTCACGCAAAGAAAATCAATGTTTTGGTGATAACATTGAGTTTTGATTTTTTGGTTTAAGATGAGTGACTTGAGCGGTTTTATGTATTTTTGGGTTTTGTCACGAAATTGCCAAAGGGGGAGATTGCTACGGCTTTTTGTGTTAGCATATTTCGTGTGTTGAGTCGGAGTTTTAAAGGGATCAAATTGTCAAATCAGCTTTCGAAGACTCTTTGAAGATTCAACATGAGCTCAAGATAACTCTCAGGTATGATTAAATAAATCATGGTGATTTAAGTTCATTTATAATCATTGGAATATGGAAATGATTGAAACTCGATTTAGACGTAGGTTTGGGAACTTGGTTTTTAACTCACAACTTATTTTAAGTTTGGATTTCGGTACTTGGTCTGTTCTGGATAAAGCTTATCTTGGAAAAATCAGTTTTTACATTGAGTACCGGAACCACACTTTGAGTTCCTCAAACCCGACACAGAATTTTCTGTAATTTACATTGAGTACCGGAACACTTATTGGCGTACCGGAACACAATAGAAAAATCTGTGTTTTGTACCATTGAGTACCGGAACCCAATATTTAGTACCGGTACTCAATGCCATCTCGGGATAAGTTTGCTAAACCGACTCTAATTAGTTTTCAAGGGTTATAAATAGATACTTAGGGTTTCTCGATACTTACTGATCAATTCACAAACACTCGAGAGCAACCCTAGAGGCTGGTTTTTACCGTTCTTCTCTTTAGCCTCTTTTTAGGTCAATTCGACGGTTCTTCCATGACATACTTTTTGTCGAATTGATCTAGTCTTTGCTTAGAGATTCCATCTATGGTTCTTTAATGTTAATCTAAGCAAAGGATCACCATCGAAGCCTATATTCTGTATCAGCTGAGTTTGCGTCATGGATTCGACGTAGCATCGTGGATTCGGTGTGTTGAAGGCGTTTCGTGGATTCGAAACGTGTGCTCGTGGATTCGAGTGGCGTTCGTGGATTCGAACGTGTGCAGTGGACGTGCAATCGGTGGAGCGCAAGGTCCGAAGAACTTGAAGGAGGGGTTGAGTCCGTGGAGTCGGTAATCACCTTGTTATTCTTCCTTTTCTTATTGGATTGTTATTGCGTGTTGGTCTCGTGGTTTTTCTCCTGGATTGGAGTTTCCACGTAAATCTCGGTGTGCTGTTTTTATTTTCCGCATTGGTTTTTATTTTGCACTGAGATTTGTTTTTAAGTATTACACCTATTCACCCCCCTCTAGTTGTTTGATAGTACCTATTTAGATCCTTGTGGATCCTTAATATATAAAAACCTACACCTTCTTCTCCACGACAGCTAGAGGAAAAAATCTAGGAAAAGAAAGAAAGAAAGAAAGAAAGAAACGAGATGAAGGAAAAGAGAAAGAGAGAGAGAGATTGAAAGTGTTTGAGAGAGAGGTGGCTTTGAGCTCTTGTTGGTTTCTTCTTCGCGCCGAAGCGTTGGACGCTGATCGCGAGCGCGTTGGAGAGCGCGACCGATTTGAGGAGAGCTCGCATGGAGCTCGCATGCGCACGGACACCGTACGGAGGTTAGTACTGTGTGTTCCGAGTTTTTGGATTTTCGGCTTTTTCGCGGATTTTCAGATTCGGACAGAGATGGATTTTGAGCTTGGGAAATGGATTAAGTCCATCTTTTTCTTCTTCCCTGTGATGAGGGGGTGCAGCGGAGTGCTGTCCGGGCCGCGAGGAGCTCGCGCAAGGGCCCTGCGCATTGTGCGGAGTCGCGGCGTAGCGCGGGCAGTGTGCGCAGGTGGGGCCGGCAGCTTGGATTTTTATGTTGACCGCGGGTTGACCGAGCGCCTTTGGAGCACCCTAGAGGCCATTGGAGTGTGCTGTGAGCTTTCGGGGATTTTCTGGACGCTTGGCAGAGGTGCGCGCGGCAAGGAACTGAGGTGCAGTTTCCGGCGGGTTTTGACAGTGAGCGGTTTGGCGCTTCGCCGATTTCAGCGTTGCCTGTGGAAAGCGATCCAGGTGGGTTGGAAATTCTTCAAGATGTATGGAATGCCTTCTAATGCTATTGTATGCATGTTTAGCATGTCTAGCATACCAGTTTATTATAGCTGGTAAATCTGATAGTTGCCTAGAGAATTGTAGAAAGACAATCATGAGCCCCGGACATTTTTAGCATGATCTAGAGATGACTTGACACTAGACTGCATGGTTAGTTGGCATTAGAATAGCATCTGAACCGTTTAAAAATCATCGAGCTGGTTTTAAGGAAAACTAATTTTATAAATGGTTTTTAATTATTGCGAACGCCCAGAGGGGGTGGGATAGGTTCAGGATGCATGTATTCTCGTGCCTTGGGGCTGAGAGAATTTTTAGAGCTCTGTGAGATGAGTTTCTAGTGTCATGAGAGTTTGATCATTGTTCCACTTCGGGGGCGGAAGCTACGGGCGGCTGTGCCTGCAGCCTGTTCTTGTGTGATCAGGGTTGTAGGTGGCAGTCTTTCAGAATTTCCGGGCCTCCCGTGCGAGAGATTGAGGATTGATTCCCTTGTTGGGTTGATTGGTTTACTCTAGATCATGAGTTGTGCATTAGCAGATTGAGTCGTGGAGAGTTTTCCGACTTAGCTATGAGAGTTTGGGCTTTGGCAGATTGAGTCACGGAGAGTTTCCCGACTTAGCCATTGGGTTATGCATTATCAGATTGAGTCGGGGAACTCAATCAGGGAAGGTTCCCCGACGTAGCTATTGGTTATTTGGGCTTTATCAGATCGGGTCGTTGAGGTTTCTCCGATTGATTATGTGATGAGTTGGGCATTTCCAGATTGAGCCGTGGAGTGTTTTTCGACCGAGTTATGATCATTTGGCATTCGAGTTTCCGATCTTTTTTATCATGGATTTTAGCCTGCATGTGCCGCTTATTGAGCCAGATGAGACACGCTTGTTACGCGGTGGGGTCGCTCCCCTCGAGTTGCCGCTCCGGATGCAATGACGATGATGACGATGATGCGCCTAATGAGGCTGCTTTGCGTGATATTGTGATAGTCCGTTCGGGCACCCTACTTTGGAGTAGTAGGGGCGATCGGATACCCTACGTTGGAGTAGTAGGGAGGCGCAGGCTTGACTGAGCCAGTTTTGGCAGTCATTGAGATTTGAGTTATTGTGAGCTCTTCGTGAGCAAGTGGATCCATAGCATGTATATGTTCTTAGATGGGTTTTTCCTTTGAGCATGATACTCGAGGCATAGTAGCAGTAGGTGGATGCATAGCATGTTCTTTGATGAGTGTTTCCTTTGAGCATGGTACTTGTGACATATTAGCTGTAGTTTCATTCAGCTTACCTATTATCTATCTATCTGCATACCTATTGTTTTGCCTCCAGTAGACTTAGTGGGCATACCGTGGATATTGGTGACTGTACCCACTGGGAACTACCTCCTGTAGTAGTTCTCACACCCGCTGCGGTGACAGGTTTCCAGAGGTTGCTGTTCCGGCTTGGTTCGCGCGGAGACAGCTGTTCGAGATGAGGACGTGGCCGAGTAGCTCCTTACCATTTTATTTGAGAGTCAGTGGTAGATGTACCCTGTATTTAATGTTTCTACTTTTGTACTGGACATGTCTGAGAGATTTGTATTTATTTACATAGCAGTAGGGACTATGTATTGAGGATTTTGTATATTCAGATGTTCAATTGTGATTCTGTAGCTACTAGTTTTATTTCAGCTCTGATACATGTTTCGCTATAGATCTGACTTGCAGGATAGACGCTTCGTCTGTGCGGGGGTTTCCGTACAGATGGCGGATCTGTTGGCGAGCCCGGGTCGCAGTTTCGACCGCGGGGCGTGACAATGTGTCTATTGCTTCCTTTCCACTTTGTTATTGTAGACGCCTTGTGTGTACCGGGGGGTACCTTGTGCACACGGCGGGTCTGTGCACGTGCCAGGTAAGCTTCTGCTGCGGCCCGGGGCGTGACACACATGATTTTAGTAAAGTAATGTTTTCCTTCCGAGTTTCAATGGGTCGCGGGAGCCTGTTCTTGTTTGATTTGGGTGAAGGCATTGGCCCTTTGGGGATTGAAAAATAAAACTTGTTTTAACTGGTTTTTCTTAAAGAACTAAAATTCATTAAATTGGGTTTCCTAAATCAAAATGGTTTTCGGTAATAAATGTCATTTTTTCTTATAAACTTCCTTACCGGAGAGAGTTCGCGTGATCTAGGTTCTAGAGGTTGTTTCCATATTTTGGGACGAGAGCTATGGGGGGGTTGTGCCTAGAACCTGTTCTTATTTGATTTGGGTTTTAGGTGCTAGTCTCCTAGAACTTTTGGACCCTGATTGGTTCCCTCCGGATGTTTTACCCGAGGGAGCTGATTTCCCCGAACTGTAAGGGATCAAGAACTTCGAAAGGCTGAGCCTGAAGTCTGTTCTTCTTTGATTGGGGTTCTAGGCACTGACCTATCGGGATTCTCGGACCCTTGCTGTGTCGGTCGGTTCTTTTTCATCTGGGAGTTGGGTTTTCTGTTTTGGGAGCCGTTTGGGTTGACGGTGGTCCCAAGCCGTTGAGTGTTTCCGGCTGATGTTGTTAGTGTTGAGTTATTTTTTTCGATTTGATTGATCGTGGATTTGGATTATAGCCTGCATGAGCCGTATTGTGACGCCCCACTTCCCAGGGGGTCACCCATCCTAGAACTACTCTAGCTCTAGCACGCTTAACTCTCATGTTCCTCTTGGATCTTGCTACCATCCAAAATACTATAGCCGGGTTAAGAGATTTAGTCCTATTATATCATTTATATATAGGACTAATCCAAATTCCGGGGGTGTCACATTCTTCCCCCCTTTAAGCCCTGACATCCACGTCAGGCTCAAGCACACTCACAAGCACCAGGCGATGTGAGACTCGTCTCGCTAGCCTTAGCCGACCTTGTGAGGAGCTCCACTCCACTCACAACGGTCATTAGCCGGGGAGCCTCGCTCTACCCGCTATATAACCCTGGCTCAGCCGAGACTCATCTCACATTTCCGGCTGGTGAATGTCTTTGATACCAACTGTGACGCCCCACTTCCCAGGGGGTCACCCATCCTAGAACTACTCTAGCTCTAGCACGCTTAACTCTCATGTTCCTCTTGGATCTTGCTACCATCCAAAATGCTATAGCCGGGTTAGAGCGAGGCTCCCCGGCTAATGACAAAATCACCTTCAAAAATCTCAAAGAAAGGTGCCCACGCGTTCCTCTGCGAGTCTAGATGAATTCGAAGCCCTTAAACTTCAAAATCCAACAACAAAAAGTTAAGAAAATCTATGACTAACACATGTTGTCTAGAAATTTGCCTGTGCAAATGGGCTCCAGAGTGGCTGTGAAACACCCAAGAAAATGTGGGAATGGAGGGAGGTCATCAATACAAAAGTTGAAGATCTACTTGTGTAGAAGGTCTCCTCCAATTTTCAGCCCAAAACTCCAAGTGGTTAGCACTGGGAAAGCCACGGACAAAACATCGACGGTGTTGGTCGTGGCTGCAGGAATGATGAAGCTCACAAGGTTGGTGAAGATGATGAAGAAGATGCCCTCAAATCTCTCCAATGGTGGTCAGGAGTGGTGGGGGGTTGCTAGCCTTCTCCTTTCTAACAGTAACCTCCAAGAACGTCCAAAAAAAACTCTGAAATGGAAGAGGAGTTTCCAATTTATAGCCCAACAGAAATCTGCCCAAAACTCGGCTTGAGGGCCAACTTTCGGACGCCCGAATATAGTGGGTGCGCGCCCGGACACATGGCTCCCATCCAGCATGCGCTCGAAATCTTGATTGTGCTCCGGAGAGCGCCACGCGTCCGCTAACAAGGTAGGTGGGCTTCGGCCAATGACGGTGCGCCACGTGGCGGTGGTATGGGGACTTGCGCCGCGCCTGCGTGCCCGTAACGCCATCCAATCCGGCGCTGACACGTGTCCCGTAGGCACCAACGGTAGCGCGACACGTGTCCCTAATTGACCCTGTGGTCCGCGGCCTCATGCGCTCGATTCCGGGCACCCGAAACACAATCTGGGCGCCGGAATCCGCCCAAAACACTCAAATTATGTGTTTTGCTCATTTTTTCATGTTGAGTCCGTTTCTCACATCCGTTTGGCGCGCAAACACACTCGACATAAAGAAATAGGTGTCAACATGCCAATGACCACGCAGCCAACCTCCACAGGGATTCGGGCCACCACAGTTGTATCATGAAGGGGACAAGTCAGTGTTCTACTGTATCGGTTCGAGAGCTTTACCAACCGCAGAGTGTTTGAATCTCCTTAAAAAAAGTGAGATTTTCGTATATCAGTTTGATCAACTCGTCGACACTTTTCATATTATTTTGTTATCCAACTTCTTTTTTTTTTTTATTTACACCAACAATATGATTGTACAATTTTTCTTGTTCATTTACATTGTCTGCGTGCACTTCATATTATATCAACAAAAGGCCTAGAAATACTAGAAAGATTTAAATTAAAATTTTATAGTAATTTTTAACTTTGAATTTGAGATGAAAGAAAATTTTGAAATCAAATAAAATTATAATCTAAATATATATTCAACATTAAATTCAAATTTGATTATTAATTGCAATAAATAAAAAGTTAATATAACAACTAAATATTAGTAAATAATATTGAGATAATCTAAAAATATTCAAATAGAAAGGAAAAAAAATGCAATGATATATAAACATTTAATAAAAAAAAAAATTATTTCTTAGAGAACAAAAGGATTTAAAACTTGTTTTATTATGTTATTTATTTTTTCGTAATAAAAAATGGGACTCAAATTTTTTTTCGGCCAAAAAATATATCTATTGATAAATTCAAATTCAAAAGACATGACTAGGGATGTCAACGGGTCCGATTCGGGACGGATTTTTAAAAATCCGAATCCGGACTCGAATCCGACTACCAAATCCGAACCCGAACCCGAATCCGACGGATTTTAAAAATTAATATCCAAATCCGAACCCGACAAAAAATCCAAAATCCGAATCCGAACCCGAACCCGAACCCGAAAATCCAAATCCGAAACAAATTTTTTTCTTTTTCTCTTACAATATTTCAAAATATATTATATTAAATTTAAATATAATATAAAATATATTATATAACATAAAATTAATTCGGGTTCGGATCGGGTACAATCAAAATTCATATCCAAATTTAAATCCGTCGAGTTTTCGTTTTTTATATCCATATCCGAATCCATATCCGTTTAACATCGGATAAATCCATTTCGTTCGGATTTGGATTTGGATAAAATTTCGGGTATACCCATTGACATCCCTAGACATGGCTTTATATATAGTATAAATTGATATATCTGAGCTATATTAAGCCGAATATGAGTGAGCTGATGATCCAACTCGTGTTCGGCTCAAATATGAGCGAGCTCATCCTAGCTTATGTTCAATCTTTTAAAATTTTGAGATAAAAAACTTAGCTCGTATTTAATAAAAGATCGATTTTGAGTTTATTTTGAACTGATCGTAAACTGGCTCGCCGACAAAGATCTCGATTGCCGGCCCTACCCAAAACATCAAAACGATAGTGTTCGTCGTCTCGCAATGCTCACAATTAATGGCACCTTTGGAATTAAACCCATTGGTCCCACCATGGTCCATTGGGCCGGATCCATAACATTTGAGAGATAAAATCTTCAATACAACTAATCACAGAGGCTCACATTTTCAAAACCAATACTCTAGTGTTCATCGTCTTGCGATGCTCACGATTAATGGCACATCAATTGGAACTAGACGAAGAATTCCCTGCACCCACTCTACGCTTGGGATTGGGATTGGGATTGGGATTAGGGTTAGGGTTAGGGTTTCTCTTCTTCACCCGTTCCCAATCCCTTAAGCCCATCGCCACCGCCGTGAAGGTCGCCGATGGCGCCATCAAGAGCACCAGAGGCCTCCACTCTCCTTCCCCCTCCTCCATCCTCCTCGCTTCCAGGATCCTCCTTAAGGGCTATAAGTCCGCCTCCCGCCGCCTCAACCCTGCCGCCCCCCGCGTCTCCGCCGCGAAGAGGCTCAGGGCTTGCTTGGGTGCCGCCAATCTCCTTAGATACGCCGCCTCATCGCCGCTCCACGCCAATGAATTTCTCGGATTCGGGATCGTGAAGTGCGGATACGAGGTCTCCAAGAACTTCGCGAAAGTTCTGGAAGGGTTAGTGGGGCTGCAGATCGATTCGGCCGTGAGGAAGGGCGTCGACGCGGTGGGCTTGGTGATCAAGACAGCGGCGGTAGCGAAGGAGCTCAGCCGTTGGATTGCAGCCGGGTGGGGGCAGCAGAGGAGCCAGGGCGGTGAGCTCCGGTTTGCTGGATATCTCAATCGGAGGTATGGTGTTTGTTTGCGTTGTAAAAGAAACGCTCTTGATAGTAATTATAGAAATTTCAGGGGTCTTATTGTAAAATATGCTATAGTAAAGAGAGAGAGGAGCAGTGAAATGCCTAGGTTTTGTCTATCTGAATTGCTTTGCTTATCTATTCCTCTACCAATTAATAATCTTGTGTAGTTACTGTGATATTTACCTTGTCGACTGTAATTATAAAGTACAAGTTTAATGTTTATATATATGTAGGCAGAGTATAGGTTTTTGACTGACTTTGTTTGTCGTGAGGAAATGGATTGAATTATGCTCTCTCTGCACGGTAGGTTCTACTTCTGGGATGTATTGAACATTTTACTTTTAGCTTCAGTTTTGATTGTAACTGAACTTGGATTATGCCAGGGTTCATGTACTGGCATTTGTTATGAAACATTATACACTGTTCATTTAGAAGCTTAAGGTTTTAGGGAAAGAATTGTTGATTATCTAATTTTAAATCACCTAGTTCTTTAGTTGGTGACACTAGCTATTTCATATTCTTCGAGTTATATTTGTATCCAAGTTTATTCCGTGCTAATAGAAATGACAATCGAATTTATCCTTTGTACTTGATTTGTTGAAACTTGCAAAATAATCTTTTTGCCTCATCATGGCTTGGTCACTATGCCCAGAAAAACTTCATATCTAGTCTTTCAACCTATTCGATTAGTTACCAAGTATCATTAAAGTTTTTGCTGTACCAATTAAGATCAATCAAAATTTCAGATTTCATAATTGGCTACAGCTGCATGGTGTGCTATTATGCTGAGGCAAGACAATTGCTTCTGTGACCTTCTGAGTTCATTCTAACCCCATGCTGTATTATGCCAAAAATGACTCAATTTTGTTTGAACTTGTAATCAACTAGATAGAAAAAGAAGGCTACTTATGGTGTGTAAATTGGCCTGATTTGAGATGGGCCATGGGTTGCTCGTGCAAGTAGTTTGATTGGCCTGGCGTTGTCCGTATACTTCACCAGGTTGATTCTTGGTCTTGAGATCATCCAATATTATTGGCTTGTAAGGTTCTTATGGAGCCGGCTTTAGACGTAACAAACTACTACAAGGCCCTGGCTTCATCCTTTAGCCCCCCAAAATAGCAGCTTAGCTGGGCTAGCTCGACATTGGCCCCCAAGAGCAATGTATTGTATCGGGTGGCGAATTCACCAGGAATTGATGGCGGCGCTCTTATTGGTGACGTTGGTGGCAACAAGTTGACAGTAAAGACTCTGGATTTGATTTGGGAAGGTTTGATGGTGCAAAACTAGCCTGGCCCAATTTCCCTGAGTTCATAGTTTTTGTTTTAAAATCAAACTTAAGTAGTTGATCTTATCTAGTAGTTAGTATTTATTTTCAGATTTGTGTTATTTAGTTAATCTGTAGATAAGGTTTTTTTAGTTGGTTATTTAAGATAAGATTAAATTCACAGTTTTTTTATGTATAGGTAAGCTTGTGGTATAACTAAGGGATAATTTTTTCTTTTTTATGATGATGAATATAAATTTATGAATCTATTATAAAGACATTCTTTGGTAATCATGTTTTTTTTTTTTTTCCTTCACGAATGCATCACACCAGAGTGAGTTCAGTTCTAAAACGAGTTCAGTTTAGAAGTAAGTCATAATTATATTTTTCTAATTTTTTTTCTTCCTTTTTCTTTTTTTTTTTTTACTTATCTGAATTTTCTTCTATTTTTCTTTAATTTTGTAATTTTCTTTCCTCAAATTTTGTTTTTGTAATTTTCATATTTTTTTAAACAAAATTTGAAAAATTATACAAAATTTTAAAATATTCAAAAAAAATATTTCAAAAATTCGAAATCATTCAAAAAAATTATAAATAATTTTTTGGAGCCTCTAAAGCATATGATCATAGTGAAAGAAAAGTGTGCGGAGAAAATATAATAGAGAGAGTAAAAAAATAAAATCATTATGGATGCAAAAGATTGTCTTAATTTTTTTTTTTTTTTTTTTTTTTAGAAGTATGGTAGAAGAAAAATGAGACATATATAGTTATTGAAAGAAATATATGAGATTACAAAAAGTCAAGTTTGATAAATTGTTTTCCCGAAACTATATTTGGATGAAAATATTATATGACCTGAGATGATGGTATAGATAAAGCAAATATCTTATCTTGATTTTAATTGAATAATTTTCGATGAAAAAGAAAGGAGGTTGAAAGATATTTAAGATGATGCTAAAATTGTTGAAGACAATTTTTAATGGATAGATAAGATCAGAGATAAGTATTAATGGATCAAACTAAAAGTTCGAGATCCTAATTGCTCAACAGAGTGTGTAACACGCTCCGAGACCGTCAATTTGGGTAGTTCGGTCATACCAACAAACCCGCAAATCTGGCGTAACTTCTCCATACCCGAAAGGAACGGAACCAAAATCTCAAACAATACAAGTGTATAATGAGATGTAATATCAGAGTAATAAAACTACTAAATTAAAAACTTTCATTCATTTAAACAACAAGTTTAAAGATAAACAGGATGCTAACAAAATATAAGGTTAATTACAACATTATCTCAACATGTATTTAAACAAATATTACAAATTTGCATCATTTTTCTCACAATACAAGTTCATTCAAAATGTCCAAACAGAAAGGGTACTGACGATGCTAGACTATCTAGGTCGTTAAACTGCGAGGCTCTTGGCCCTGTCGCTGTCACGTCCCGAGTCCGCAAATTTGTACGGTTCGGGCACGCCAACAGACCCGCCAATCGGGTAAGACCTTTTCCTACCCGAAAGGAACGGTAACATCCATAATAACACAACAAGTGTATGCGGAAGCTCAATATCAGAGTACTAAAAATCACTACAAATTTAAAACTTTCATTCAGTAACAAATAGTTAATGCGGAAATGAAAGCATACAAGAGTGAACCATAAATTAAACTTATTACACTTTACATTTCTGAACTTGCAAATAAAATTATTACATTTCCTTTACATGAATTCCTCACCATACAAGGTTCACTCAAGAAATATATAAATGGGATACCTCTGCTAGACCCTCTAGGTCTCTATGCTGCTGGGCCCTTGCCCCTGTCGTATGCCTCGCTGTCTGCATCAAACCCGTCTCGTCCGCTGCATCCACACCTGAACCTGTGGGGGGAGTCACCCAAGGGGTGTGAGAACTACAACGGAGTTCCCAGTGGGTTCAACCACCGAGAAAAAGTGTCCTACACCACTTGGTCCAATGGAAGCAATAATAATAGTGCTAGGAAACTAAAATCCTCGATATCACAATGCATCTATGCAAAATAATATATCACTATCTGTATATACTCAACGACCCAGCACAACTCTGTCTAGTCATACTAGGCTACTAAGCACCAACTCGGCCACTATGCCGCTGTATACAGGGTCAAACTAACCCGGCCACCTTGGCCACTCTAATTTATCTTTATTCTTTAAATTCTGGTGCTTTAGTTCAAGTTAACCCTCAGAAATTTCTTATCCAACGGGCCCCAGCCCGGTAGTCCTGCTACCATAAGATAAGATTTCTAAGGTTGCCGATAACACTCGCAAGTGTTACCCCGTCCTACGGAAGAAATGTCCCGAACGGGTCTCTACCCGGGAGAGGGATACTGCCCGTACCTCCAACATGGGCTGGTTTCACCGTAGGTCCGCCCGTTTTATCTTTATATTTTCTTTCTTTTCTTTTTACTTTAGTTCTTAGCCTCTTTGCCTTTGAACACTTGCTTTCCTTTCTTATTCGAGCTTATAGCTCCCATTTTGCCACTGGCAAATCTCTTTCTCTTTTCTTTGAGCATTTAGCTATTTACTTTCACTTTAAGCCTTTCGAAAGTACCTCGTCCGACGGGTCACTGCCTAGGGAGTCCTGCTCCACTTGACGAGTCTCAAATTCGAAGGCGCCATTTACATTCTCTTTATGCTTTTTAGCCACTTTTAGCTTGCTTTTAACTTTGCCTTTTTACAACAAATTATCTCTTATCCTAGGTCTCGCCATAAGGATAACTAGGAGTCACTTGGACTCATATCATTTCTCTTTCTGTTCTCTTTGTCTTAAGCAATTTGCTTGTCTTGCTTATTAATCACATTTGCTTTCTCTTAAGCTCCATTTCTTTTCACTGATTCCTCTTTTACCCTAGGTCTTGCCACACGGGTAACTAGAGAGTCTCCTGGACTCTTAAACATTTTTTTTTTTATTTATTTAACTCAAATTGAAGTTAAAGTTATTGTCCCTTTTTTGCCCAGACACCCTATGACTTGCTAGGGTTACATTTATTAATTCTTTAACCTTGGGATCTCATCCCACTTTCCTGATTCCTCACTGAATCCTAGAGTTAACTTAACTCTATTTTCCTGTTCCACTTTTAACTTAGAGTTGCACTGACTCTAATCTCCTGTTTTCCCCTTTCATATCTCCACACTTGATCCATTTTTCTTTCCTTTTTTTATGATTCCTCACTGAATCCTAGAGTTAACTTAACTCTACTTTCCTGTCTGTGAGTTTAAACTCTGCTAGTTCACCTTAGGTTCACTTTACCTAAGTTCCATGTCATGCTTGTCCTAGAGTTCCTTGACTCTATGCTGCTCACTAGTTCACCTTAGGTTCCTTTTACCTAAGTTCCATATCATACTCATCATAGAGTCCTTGACTCTATGTTGATCACTCTATCCAGTGTCCTTAGGTTATCCCCTAAGACAATGCCACTCGTCCAATCCTAGGATAACTCCTAAGTTGATGTCACTTGTCAAACCCTATACTAGGTTTTCTCCTAGTCTTACTACCAACAAATGCTGTTCCGTTATGTCACGTGATTCCTAGGGTTATACCCTAACATGATCACAATCATAATTGCTAAACCTTTTTCATGCATGCAGTTATTTTCATTTCGTTCATCAAATAGTAATTACTTCTACGCATGCATATTCATCATATATCTTTGGCAACTAACAGTTGCACTTTTCCTCTGTGTTCATTTACACATGCACATCTATTCCTCTATCTCTGACAACCAATAGTTGCTCTTTTTCATCTGAATCCATCTACATAGGCAATCATAATCATAATTACCTAACGCCTCTAACAGGCTACTATCATGCTTCGAATCGAAAAGCAAAGGAGCAAGGGGAGAGATCACCCAATTTCGGCAGAATTCCCCACCTTGTGGTGTCCCCAATTGCTTGTAGACACTTGCAATTGGTCTCCGCGCGATTCCACTTGTCTCCTCGAGCTTGCACGCAAAACGGTGCACTTCCCTCGAGTCCGCACGCAAAACGGTGCACGTCCACCAAACCTGCACACAAAACGGTGCACGTTAGTAAAACCCAGACGCAAAACGGTGCGCACTACTTCAGTCGGCACGCAAAACGATGCGCGTCAACTCAACCTGCACGCAAAACGGTGCACGTACCTCGGGTTTGCACGCAAAACGGAGCATGCTTCTCTTAAGATTGCACGCAAAACGGTGCACGTCTTTTCTAACCCTGCATGAAAAACGATGCATAATATTAGGGTCGGCACGCATAACGGTGCGCGACAACGCGATCGGCACGCAAAACGGTGCACGTACCTCAAATCTGCACATAAAAAGGTGCACGCCTCACTGTAGGGTTGCACGCAAAATGGTGCATATTTTTCTTGTCCTGCACGTAAATCGATGCAAAATATTAGACTTTGCACGTAAAACGGTGCACGTATCTTAAATTTGCACGCGAAACGGAGCACATACCTCGGTTCGGCACGCAAAACGGTGCACTTTTCTTTTTCAACGTTGCACGCAAAATGGTGCACATTTTTCGAGTTTGCGTTCAAAACTGCGCATTTTTGCCGAATCCGCACGCAAAACGGTACATTTTTCTACAACTTGCACGCAAAACGAGACGCGCCAAAAATACCCGCAACAGTCCGTGCAGCGACGGTACAGTAGAACTCGGTCCCTAACATGCAAAATGGTACGGGGTCAAATTTAATGTCCAAAAATGAACCCTACAAATTGTGCCCAAAAATACCGAAAAATAACATTACCTCGTACAGTCGCCGCCCATCGGCTTTTGGAAACGTCTCGCGCGCTCCACGAGATTCACGGCGCGCCCACGAGCCCCACAAAATTCCCCACTCTCTCTCTCTCTCTCTCTCTCTCTCTGTCTCTTTCTCTCGGGCTCCGGTGGAGAAGAAGAAAAGAAAGGAAAGGTCTGCGGGGAGAAGGAAGAAGAAAGGGAGAAGGAAGAAGAAAAGGAGAAGAAGGAAGGGAGGGAGGGGGTGTGTAGACCGGGTCCACGGGCCCCCCAATAGGAGCCCGCCACCTGGCGGCCACCACCCACAGGGGCGCACGCACTGCGCGCCCCTGCGCCATGCGGGCGCGCGCCCCCGCGCCCTGTGCGCGCCAGCTGTGCGCATGGCGCAACGCGCCGCGCCTGGAAATCTCTTTTTATCTCGTTTTCTGTCCGTTTTTCGTCCGTTTCTGTCCAAATTTGACAGGCAGCTTCGTTTCAGCCTAATTTACCACAAAAAATTTTAAATTTTCAGTTTGAGCCATTTCTGGGCCACCAAAAGCCTCGCTGTATTTAGAATAATTGGCGGACCCCGTTCTCACAATCCGGGTATCCGATCAACACGAAACTTTTACTGTGACCTTAAAACATAATTACGAAGCTCCCCAAATTTTCTCAGAATTTTCCGACACTGTTGCCGGAGCCCGTTCTCACTATCAGGCATCCGATCAACGCGGAACTTTTCCTGTGGTCTTAAAACATATTTACGGGGCTCCCGTAATTTTTTCGGAATTTTCCGACACTGTGAATTTTCCACTAAAAATCTGGGCCCTCTTTCTCAAATAAATTTTTAGATCTCTCCATTTTAACCCGATTTGGGCCCAACTCGCGTCCAAATGTTCCTTACTTCCCCAACTTTCATAACACTAGTATTTCATACCACCTTTATCTACATTTATTTATGTGCCGAAAATCCGGTACTTTACAGTCGCATGCCTCGCCGGCGATATCTGGATCTGTAAAAATGGTCACCGAAGGGTGTGAGAACTACGAATAGTTCCCAGTGGGTTCAACCACCGAGAAAACATGTTCTACACCACTTGGTTCAATGAAAGCAATAGTAGCAAGATAATATATAATATGAAAAAACTGTAAATGCTAAACTAGCATGCTGATATAAAATCGATACTCTACTAATCATGCTCAGATAGTATGCTACTATGCCATGACTCGGCCACTATGTCTCTACGCAAGGGTCAACTTGTTACGGCATTTTGGTGTTGGCATATTTCGTGAGTCAAGTCAGTGAGTTGAGTCGGAGTCTTAAAGGGATCAAATTGTCAATCAGCAATCAAAGACTTAGAGAAGATTCAACAAGAGCTCAAGTTGACACTCAGTGTCTTGAATCTTGAAGATTGAAGTTGAAGAATTGTGGATCAGTTACATCAATCTCAAGAAGAAAGTATTCAAGAGGATCAGGTATGTTTAACTAAATAATTGTGGTGATCCGAATACTTTCTTATAGTGTAGAAACACTTGGATGAACTTTTAATTGCATAATAATCAAAAACTGGTGTTCGAACTTGTTCAGGATCCGGATCAGAGCCAACGATCCGGATCCCGAAGGTTGTTGCTTCATACAAGACTTCGATCCGGATCCATGCAATTTCCGATCCGGATCCCGAATGTTAAGTTTTCTGATTTGTATGAACGATCCGGATCGGGCAATGCGATCCGGATCCCGAACCATGGTATTTCTGGAATCGTCAATCTCGTTACGACGATCCGGATCGCAGTAAATCCGATCCGGATCGCCGTCCTGAAAATTTCCAGATAAGGTATGTTTTTGATTCTTATCTCTTTCCAAAGGTTTCTAAACTATAAATAGACGTTTAGGGTTTCTCAAAAATGGGGGAGCTACGGCCGATTAATTTATAAAACACTTGAGAGCAACTCTAGAGGCTAGGTTTTTATCGATCTTCTTTATAGCCTCTTTTAGGTCAATTCGACGGTTCTTTCAAGAACATATCTTTTGTCGAATTGATCTAATCTTTGCTTAGAGATTTTTCCCATGGATCTTCATTGATAATCTAAGCAAAGGATCACCATCGAAGTCAATATTCTTATCGACTGAGTTTGCGTCGTGGATTCGGCGTGGCATCGTGGATTCGGTGTGCTAAAGGCGTTTCGTGGATTCGAAACGTGTGCTCGTGGATTCGAGTGGCGTTCGTGGATTCGAACGTGTGCAGTGGGCGTGCAAAATCGGTGGAGCGCGAGGTCCAAGAAATTGAAGGAGGGGTTAAATCCGTGGAGACGGTAATCACCTTGTTATTCTTCTTTTCTTAGGGATTGTTATTGCGTGGATATCCAACCAGTCAGCGCAAGGTCCGAAGAAGCTGAAGGAGGGGTTTGAGTCCGTGGAGTCGGTAATCACCTTGTTATTCTTCTATTCTTATTGGATTGTTATTGCGTGTTGGTCCCGTGGTTTTTCTCCTGGATTGGAGTTTCCACGTAAATCTCGGTGTGCTGTTTTTATTTTCCGCATTGGTTTTTATTTTGCACTGAGATTGAGTTTTTAAGTATTACACCTATTCACCCCCCCTCTAGTTGTTTGATAGTACCTATTTAGATCCTTGTGGATCCTATAAAAATCTACAATTGGTATCAGAAAGGGTTTTAGGTTTATCTATCATGTTGGGTGAAAGTGGTAATATTTATAGACCTCCTCTTTTTGATGGGACTAATTATGCTTATTGGAAAGTGCGGATGAGAGCTTTTCTCATCGCAATTGATGAGCGGGTATGGCAATCCGTGGAATACGGTTGGGTGCATCCTGTTGAGGAAGTAGGAAATTCTACTACCCCAAAACCTCGCTCTAGATGGTCCAAAGAGGAATTTGAAAGATCTTCTTACAATGGGAAAGGTATGAATGCTTTATTTAATTCTCTTTCCTCGACTGAGTTCACACGAATTTCCGCGTGTGAAACCGCGAAGGAAATTTGGGATATTCTCAAAATTACACATGAGGGTACTAATCTTGTAAAAATTCAAAAGCTCCAGATGCTTACAAGTCAATTTGACTCTATTCATATGGAAGAGCATGAATTGTTTACAGATTATTACACTAGACTTCAAGATGTAATAAATACATGTGCTAATTTAGGAGAAAAGATCCCGGAGTCGAAAATTGTAAGAAAGATACTTCGGACTCTTCCGGAACGGTTTAGGGCAAAGGTTACCGCCATTGAAACCGTTAGTCATCCGGATGAGATGAGTGTAGAGGAATTAGTAGGTGCTTTGCAAACTTATGAAATGACTTTTCCTACTAATCAAGTTTCTTCCAAGTCTTCTTCTAAGCTTACAGGTATTGCATTCAAATCAACAAAGGAAGAAGATAGCGAATCAAGTTCCGACGATGAAATCTCTTTTGCCGATTTTGAAGAACAATTGGCGCGGATCGTAAAGAAATTTCGTCGGAAATTTTGGAAGAATCGAACCGATGGATCTTCATCCACGAAACCTTCTAAAGGATCATCGGGTTCTAAATCCTCTAACCTCAAAAGCTTTGCAAAACCTTCTAAAGAAAAAGAAAAAGATGATTTCGAAGGGGAAATCCAATGCTATCGATGCAAAGGCTACGGCCATTTTTCAACGGATTGTCCTTCTCCGAAATCATATAAAAAGAAGGCTTTGCAAGTGAAAACTTGGGACGATTCTACTTCTAATGAATCGACCTCAAGTAAAGAGGAAAAAATCGTTGCTTCTCATGCCTCTCATTTTCCCTCTTCTAATAATTGTTTATCATCATTAGTCACTAACTCTACTCCTTTGATTTTGTATGAAACATCAACAACCGGCGGAGAGTCATCAAGTGAGGGGGAGTCGGACGAGGAAGAACTCGTTGAGGCATATCAACAACTTCTTGCGGAATCTAAGAAGATGGCCAAACATATCAAGAAGTTGAGAAAGCAACGACTTGAAGATCAAGACGAGAATCATGCTTTAAAGATAAAACTTCATGATCTCGAGGAGGAACGAGAACGTTTATTGGAAAACAATAAAATCCTTCAAGAAGAGCGAAACCAATCGGAGACAAACGCTAAATCATATATGGACAAGATTGGTTTTCTAGAAAAACAGTTTGAGGATATTCATGTTACCAACCAAGCTTTGACCAAGCAAGTTCATGAACTCAAATCCGACATACAAAGGCTTTCAACCGTTTCCAAGAAACTAGATTGTATGTGCGGATTAGGTCAAACAAGAAAGGTTGGTTTGGGATTCAAAAAGGACCAAACTGTGCATGCTTCAAGTTCCACATTCAAATTGAAAGAAAGAACTTGTCACTTATGTGGACTTGAAGGACATTTGGTGAAGACGTGCCCGAAAAAGAGAAAGAAGAATTCTTCGGCAACTTCATCTACGGAGCGAACTCAACGGAATCAAAAGACACATCAAGTCAAAGGAGTTCACTCAACCCACCAAAGGTCCGAGCCACATCATCAATCATACAAGTGGATCACTGCGAGGCAAAGACCTAAGGTGGATCAACAGTCAAAGCTATCATCTCCCAACCACAATGAATCAAGACAACCCAGAATTCGACAATTTTGGATTCGGAAAGGTGATATCTTTCCTTGTCTTAAGTTCTAAATAGCTTATGACTGTATGTAATGCTTTGATTGGTTTTCCCTTCATATCTTTCTTAATCTTTGCATTACATGTTTTTCAATGCTCTTCGTTTTTATACTTTGTTTTTGAACAAAAGGGTTTTTAATGAACAAGTGCATTGAATGAAAAGGATTTTCACTTTCAATCACTCCAATTCAATTTTATATGGATTATCAACTTTACTCCATAATCATAATCCTGAAGATACTTCATTATAGGAGTTTTTGATATTATAAGCATCAAATTTTAGAAATCATGTGTGATCTTTAGATGCTTAATCTATCTCGGTTGTGTGAATTCATTGTGATAAACGTGAGACAACCGATAGACTAAAATTGGGGATTTAATTCTTTCACGTAAGAGATTGCATTCTTACAAGGGTATTGAAATGATTTGCAAAAAGATGTGGAAAGAGTTACATCCGAAAGGAGTGTGAAAACTACCACCACATGTTGGAAAGAGCTGCCACCCCGGTCGTCCGGTTTGTGTGTGAAGCTACCACATGTTATGGATGCTTGATAGTATTTTATGAGAAAATCTTTAGTTGAAGCATTTGGAGATTTATATGCAAAACTCTTATATTTTGAACAATCTCCTGGTTGGTATAAGGTGGGATAGTTGAAAGATGCTCAAAGAGCCACCCTTAGGTATTTTAGTGCTTATCTCAAATTTGAAAGGGTAAGAAATCAAATTGATGTCATTTGGAAATCTCTGTAAGTCATCTTTGTACATCCGTTACATCTTGATAGACTTTGGATCTCAAAATTATTTTTGATGACTTGTGTTTGATGAATATAACATGAAAAACGGTTTATAATGTTTTACCTTTATTTTTCATGATTTTGGAGTAAATCTTTTTAATTTTGTGAAATTAATTGGATTGAATGACATCTATGTGAATTCACTGTTTAAAGCACTTAAATTGATTTCTTGATGGAATACAAATCGGTATTTGAAAAGTTTCTAAAATCTGGATTTGTTTCAAGAAATTATTTGTTTTTTGCCTTCTGGTACCGGTACGCAATCTGCATTTTTGTTATATACCGGAACTGAGCTTTAATCTCTCTTTCTCTATGAACTAATGTTGTTAGTGATTTCCTTTTGTCTAGTATGTTCACTGTTTGACAATTTGTGACAAAAAGGGGGAGAAGAGAAATGACGGAGATAAGATCATCAGGAGAGGACAAACGAAAATGGAAAAAATGGGGGAGAACGAAAAATGATGATCGTATCACAAAGGGGGAGAACATAGATGCTCAAGAACATGGAGAACATGTTAGAGATGCTCAAGATAGGGGGAGACAAAGAAAAATTGAAAGAGCCGAAAAACAAAAGAACCAAAAGGAAGACGAATCAAATGTAGGATTCTAATTTCTAACGACTAACGTTTGATTTTGTTTGGAGTTTTGTTTTGCAGGAATTACATCATTTTAAGACTCCAAGTCCTAAGTCATAGAGTATGTTCTAGGACTGTTTGGTTCAAATGTAATTTTGTATTTATTGGATCTTTCACGCAAAGAAAATCAATGTTTTGGTGATGACATTGAGTTTCGACTTTTTGGTTTAAGATGAGTGTCTTGAGCGCTTTTATGTACTTTTGGGTTTTGTCACGAAATTGCCAAAGGGGGAGATTGTTACGGCATTTTGGTGTTGGCATATTTCGTGAGTCAAGTCAGTGAGTTGAGTCGGAGTCTTAAAGGGATCAAATTGTCAATCAGCAATCAAAGACTTAGAGAAGATTCAACAAGAGCTCAAGTTGACACTCAGTGTCTTGAATCTTGAAGATTGAAGTTGAAGAATTGTGGATCAGTTACATCAATCTCAAGAAGAAAGTATTCAAGAGGATCAGGTATGTTTAACTAAATAATTGTGGTGATCCGAATACTTTCTTATAGTGTAGAAACACTTGGATGAACTTTTAATTGCATAATAATCAAAAACTGGTGTTCGAACTTGTTCAGGATCCGGATCAGAGCCAACGATCCGGATCCCGAAGGTTGTTGCTTCATACAAGACTTCGATCCGGATCCATGCAATTTCCGATCCGGATCCCGAATGTTAAGTTTTCTGATTTGTATGAACGATCCGGATCGGGCAATGCGATCCGGATCCCGAACCATGGTATTTCTGGAATCGTCAATCTCGTTACGACGATCCGGATCGCAGTAAATCCGATCCGGATCGCCGTCCTGAAAATTTCCAGATAAGGTATGTTTTTGATTCTTATCTCTTTCCAAAGGTTTCTAAACTATAAATAGACGTTTAGGGTTTCTCAAAAACGGGGGAGCTACGGCCGATTAATTTATAAAACACTTGAGAGCAACCCTAGAGGCTAGGTTTTTATCGATCTTCTTTATAGCCTCTTTTAGGTCAATTCGACGGTTCTTTCAAGAACATATCTTTTGTCGAATTGATCTAATCTTTGCTTAGAGATTTTTCCCATGGATCTTCATTGATAATCTAAGCAAAGGATCACCATCGAAGTCAATATTCTTATCTACTGAGTTTGCGTCGTGGATTCGGCGTGGCATCGTGGATTCGGTGTGCTAAAGGCGTTTCGTGGATTCGAAACGTGTGCTCGTGGATTCGAGTGGCGTTCGTGGATTCGAACGTGTGCAGTGGGCGTGCAAAATCGGTGGAGCGCGAGGTCCAAGAAATTGAAGGAGGGGTTAAATCCGTGGAGACGGTAATCACCTTGTTATTCTTCTTTTCTTAGGGATTGTTATTGCGTGGATATCCAACCGGTCAGCGCAAGGTCCGAAGAAGCTGAAGGAGGGGTTTGAGTCCGTGGAGTCGGTAATCACCTTGTTATTCTTCTATTCTTATTGGATTGTTATTGCGTGTTGGTCCCGTGGTTTTTCTCCTGGATTGGAGTTTCCACGTAAATCTCGGTGTGCTGTTTTTATTTTCCGCATTGGTTTTTATTTTGCACTGAGATTGAGTTTTTAAGTATTACACCTATTCACCCCCCCTCTAGTTGTTTGATAGTACCTATTTAGATCCTTATTACATAATAACTCTACACAACTAATCCGGCCAGCTTGGCCAATCTACATATTCATTTTGCTTTACTTTAGTTTAATTCTTTATCTCTTTGGAAAGACCTCGTCCAATGGGCCCGTGCCCTAGTAGTCATGCTACTAAAAGACGAGACGATCGAAAGGCGCCACTAGCACCATAGGTGCTCTGTATACCATTCGAAAGTATCTTACTTGCCAAAGGGCCCATGCCCGGGGAGACGACTATCGGTCTTACACTCCTAAATCCGAAGGTGCCATTTTCATTACCTTTTCACTTTTTCTTTTATCCTAGGTTATCAACTCTAGGATAACCATGATATTCATTTGCTTTTGCTTTTAGCTTTTGCTACTTGTTCATTTGTCTTTTACCCTAGGTTATTAACTTTAGGATAGCCATGATGTCTCACGGATCATCATAAAGGTTGGAGTTATTTTGTTTGCTCAAGTTTGCCCCATTCACCCTAAGTCCACAACTCTAGGGTCGCTACTTGTCCATAAGTATGCCAACCTCAATCGAACCACTCTAACTCTAGAGTTTATGAACTCTATGTTGAGAACTTTATTATTCATCCTTAGGTTTTTCCCATAAGACAATGCCACTAATTTAGTCTAGAGTTATCTCCTAGATTTCATACCACACATCTTGACCTGTTAACCTAGGTTTTTTCCTAAGTCAAATATCATTTATCCACATGCAAAATTAACCAATACTAGGTTTTAACATAATCATTTCTTAGGGTTAAACCCTAATTGCTCAATACTATGAACCCATTACAATCCTACTATTACTATCATGCTTCTAGATTCAAAAGCAAAGGAAAAAAGGGAAAGATCACTCCTTTTAGGTAGAATCCCCCAACTCAAGTTCTCTTTGAAGGAGAAGGGGCTTGATATCTCAAAACTCTAAAAAAAATCCTAAAAGTGGGATTAGAGTGCATAAGAGATCATTCTATTTTTTTTAAACCCATATAAACTTAAAACTCGTTAAACCCTAAGAGACTTACATCTTATTTTTACTCCAAAACGTGGAGAAGAGGATCCTTCTTCCTTCCCAAGCCTCCCCTAGAAGCTTCCTTCAAGCCCTTGGCCCTCCAAGAGATGAATCTATCCAAAATCGAAAGCTAGGGTTTCTCTTTTCCCACCTTCTAGAGAGAGAGAGAAGAGAAAGAAAAGAGAATGAGAAAGAGGGTGTGTGGGTGTGTGTTCTCTGTGAAGGGGGAGAGGGTTTAAGTCCTCTTAACCCAAGGTAAACCCCCATTTAACCATGGTTCCACCAACTCTGCACTTGTTGTCAGGAGCTTGGAGTACCGGTACACGGGCTGGAGTACCGGTACGGGGGTTGGGGTACCGGTACCCAGGTTCAGGTTTCAGTACTCCAACGCTTGGAGTCACCAACTCGAGAGCTCAACTTTTCTGTTTTGTATGGGGTACCGGTACGCGAGGGCCAGTACCGGTATTCCAACACTTAGAAATTTTTCAGAATTCTTCCAACCCGAGAGTTGGATTTCTCAGCTTTTCATGGAGTTCCGGTACCAGCTTGGGGTTCCGGTACTCCAATCAAAAATTTGAAAATTGCAAATTTTGATCTTCTCAACCTTGTTTCCTCAACTCAACTTTGATCCGAAGACTTGCTTCGAACCAACACACTCCAAACTCACTCTTAGTAGCCTTTTGGATATACTTGGAGTAATTTAACCGCACTTTGCTATTTCGCGAATGCCGATGCACTACATCCCACCCTCTTTATAGGAGTTTTGTCCGCGAAACTAAAACTTGCATACCTTTGCTTACTCCTCAAAAAGGTGAGGATGCCACTCCCGCATCATGCTTTCGAGCTCCCAAGTGGCCTCTCGCTCACCATAGTTAGCCCATAGCACCTTCACGTATGGAATGGAACGGTTCCTGAACTTCTTCTCTTGTCGATCAACTATTTTCCACGGGTACTCGTCATAACTCAAGTCGTCCCGTAGGTTCAGCGGTGGGTAGTCGATCACATGAGCCGAGTCGTGAACATACTGGCGGAGTTGGGATACATGGAACACGCTGTGTACACCCGCCAACTCCGGAGGCAATGGCACTCTATAAGCCACCGGGCCGACCCGCTCCAACATCTCGTAAGGACCAATAAAGCGAGGGTTTAACTTTCCCCCCTTTCCAAATCGCACAACGCCCTTTATAGGTGACTCTTTCAAGAATATATGGTCGCCGACGCCGAATTCCAAATCGCGTCGCCTTTTGTCGGCATAACTCTTTTGTCGGCTTTGCGCCGTCACTAACCGTTGACGTGCAATTCTTACTTTTCCCTCGGCCTCATGCAAAACATCTGGGCCCAAGGTTGATCTTTCATCGACCTCAGGCTTTGCGCCGTCACTAACCGTTGACGCGCAATTCTTACTTTTCCCTCGGCCTCATGCAAAACATCTGGGCCCAAGGTTGATCTTTCATCGACCTCACTCCAATGCAACGGAGATCGGTCTTTCCTGCCATACAATGCTTCGAAGGGTGCCATCTTGATACTAGCTTGGTAGCTATTGTTGTAGGTGAATTTCGTCATAGGCAAATACTGTTGCCACCCGGCGCCATAATCCATTACACACGCCCGCAACATATCTTCGAGAATTTGATTGGTCCTCTCCGATTGTGCATATGCTATGGTGAAATCTATGCGTGTTCTGAGAGTCCCAGGAAAACTCTTCCAAAATTGTGAAACGAACCGGGGATCCAGATCCGACACGATAGAAACGGGCACTCCATGAAGGTGCATCGTCTCATCAATGTACAATTGCGCCAACTTGTCTCTTGATCACGTGGTGTGAATTGGCAAAAAATTTGCCGCCTTGCTCAATCGATCCACCACCGCCCATATCGCATCGTGACCCACTTGAGATATAGGCAAGCCCACGATGAAGTCCATCACGATATTCTTCCACTTCCAGACGGGTACTGGTAGGCTTTGAAGTTTCCCCGCCGAAAGTCGATGCTCAGCTTTAACTTGCTAGCACACTGGGCACTGAGCCACAAAGCGCCCAACATCCTTTTGACCAGCCTACATGAACTTCTCGTTCATGAATCATCTTGATTCTGCGGAAATCTTAGACCTTGCGTCCCGATAACTTCACCAACTAGGTGAATGGCATAACCGAGCACTTGCTCCTCTAGTCACCGTTCTCGACATTCACGCACGTCACTAGCGCTCTTACCCCACGAGCTTTAAGCTTAACCCTTTTATTTCGGATTACCAAAAGGTCCACAGACCACGGTCCTATATAGGCCTATAGCCCAACATCTAACTCGACATCGTGTAATGGCTCTCATTCACACGAGTGGACCCAATCATTATACGACAAAATCCTCACTTAAAACTACCACACCAATACTCCAACTAGGAGTAACAGCATCACGATCATCACCAGCCCTATGGCCTGGTCACGTCCACACCCTCGGTGTACTAGCAGCCTCAAGGCTCACACGTGGCTTTCCACGTTCCCGAGTCATCGCTCAGACTACTGCCCAGACCAAAACTCTATCATGCCTCGCCCTCAGGTCTCAGGATGCTGTCACACACAGCCGACTGCGCCTGCCCACACGACTATAGGCTCCACAGTCCTCACATATGGTCCAGGCACGGGTTATCCCCCAGCAAACCCGCAATCCGTCGCCATGGGACTACGATGCTTCACCGAGCAGTACTCACTCGCTAGTCGTTATTCTACGACCCAAAATACTCTATCGACTCCTGTCACACTCAATAATGCTAAAGTGCTATCCTAACCAGCCTTTGCTGGCAGAACGAAACTTGTGCTCCACGAGCACCTAAGCGGTTGAGCGTCCTACGCACCTATGCCTTCTCGCACAATCCAACAGAATTAATCAATTTGCTTAATCACACCTATGACTCATGTGCACTTCCCCAATTTGGGACCTAACTTGGTGGTCAATATGCGAATTCTACGATGGCAATTCCACTATTCTACCAATCCGTCGGACCGGCGCCTCAAAACTCCTGCACTATCAAGGGATTCTCGAATACTGAAACCCGCTTTGGGCTTCCCACTATTGCCACTGCGTGGACAACTTAGCCACACTCGACCTATCACTATACGCAATATGGTCATTACCGCCATCAGTAGCGAATTTTCGCCTCCCGGTGCACAAATTCTTCTTGCCCTATTACTTAGGACATTACAACTTGGCTCTCGCAATCTAGCAATCATTATCGTCCCGAGAGTCAGTCTCCCACCTATCTACCGCCGGACCTCACCGGCCAGTTCGTTGTCAGCAGACTAGCACACCCTACGGTTAGGCATTCTACCATTCCATAACACGAACATGCTGGGACACTTGTACCCATTTTGTCTTACATGGTCTTTACGATTTTTATTTGTGTACCATTGCAAGCGACCAATTTAATAATGAATGGTATGCCTATGTCAGGGATGTTCTGCATGTAATTACATTAAATATTCATACATTCCACGACGTTCTCCGCTGCCGGTTCACTCTCTACCAGATTGGCGAAAACCTGCCCACGCGGTGCCTGTCGCGGTATCGGGTATCGGTCGCCCGAAGGGCTGCCTCCGTCTTCCATGGACGCCGACTCGGGTGAAATAGTACCGAAGCCATAGACGGAGCTAGTAGTGCTTCTTCCCCCGCAATCTGCCACCACGTGGCCCGTCTGGCCACACTTGAAGCACTTTCCTTCCTGATGCATACACTGGTTCGGGCGATGAGTGTCGCCACAGATCACACACCGTGCTCGAAGACGAGGGCCAGAAGGTCTCTGCGGTTGCGACTGTAGTAGTGACTGCTTCAGTAATTGTCCGGTGTCGGACTGTTCCCCAGAGCTGTCTGTAGGTCACCCGTCAAGTAAGGTCGGTGCAGCCCACGGGTTCTGCCTCGGAGCACCCTGAGTCATCGCAGCAATCGGGGTTGGAGGTGCGCCCTTGTGGCACTCCGAAGCCAGGTTGTGGCTTATGGGATCTAATGATCTAAATAGAAAAAAAACCACCTAGAGGGGGGGGTGAATAGATGTAAACAATAAAACTCCAAAATCGTTGCGTAAAAATAACCCAATGCGGAAAATAAATAAAGTACACAAGATTTTACGTGGAAAATTCCATCACAGGAGTAAAAAATCACGGGACCGATCACACGAAAAAATTCACTAAGATTAAACACGTACAAGGTGATATAACACACACACACGACTCAACCTTTTTCATACGCTCCAAGTAGATCTTCTTCGCAGTCCTCAACGCTCCTCGATCACACGATTTGCGTCCAACTTTGAATCCACGAAATCCAACGTCGAATCCATGACGTCCAACCGAATCCACGGTCTTCACCAATATAGCACGAATCGATCACACGAACACGCCTAACTTCGAATCCACGAAGTTGAAAGCACCTTGAATCACAAGGCCACGCGAATCCACGTGGCGATGCTCCTTTCGGAAATCGTTATTTGTTTATTGGTGGTGATAATATCGAATACTTAGATAATCATAAATAGACAAGAAAACACTATCTAAGTATTCATTAATTTGATTCTCCAAGAAATAAAGAGTTTGAAAACCCTAGAATCAAATCGATCAATATAGAATAAGAAATATAAAATAGAACGTGTTTTTCTTTCTTTTCTATATGTGGATTATCTTCGGTTTCCATGGCTTGACCTAAAAGATGAACTCTTGAGATCTATTTATAGGCTAGAAACCTTTTGGAAAGAGATAAGAATTAAAATCTGCCTTAACAGAATTTTTCCCGCACGGCGGTCCGGACTGGAATAAGTGTAATGACACGACTTTTTCGGTAATTTTTACCCTCCTGTTAATAAAGTATTTCTTTTAGTGAATTTGAATTACCGAGTTTTTGTGAGTCGGTCGAGTTGTGGCACGGGTATTTTTCTGTAAAAGGGCCCGAAAAATTATGACCGACGGTGCAATCGGATCTGAAATCCGACGTAGGGATCTCCCGGAACAGGGTTTTTAGAGTTGCAGTGACTTAACGTGCATCGGAATCCGTGTAAAATATCCTGCATGCTTTACGAGAAAATGCGGGTCTATTCCGTGGGATTAATTAATTAAAAACTTAATTATCCGGTGAAGATATTAAAAGGTGGGATTTAATTATACGTACGAAAAGGAAAAATCCCACTTTTCGCAAAAAGAGAAACCCTAGCCGGAGAGAACGAGGGAGAAAAGAGAAGAAAAAGGCGGAACCCTAACTGGAGGAGGGAAAAAGAAAGAAAGAGGAAGAAGACGGAGGAATCCGATCACCCTGAACCACGTACCGGAATTAGGAGTGCGATCGGTCGACTCCCCCGTCGGAACTTTCGGTAAGTAGATTTCGTTTTGTGGTATTTTTTAGGGATTTTCGTATCTTTTCGTTGTCGTCATCGCCGTCTCCGTCTCCGACGTCACCGCCGGCCCCGCCACCGCCGCTGCGCGATCTAGGGCACGGCGCGGGCGGACGGAAGACGCGCGGCGCCGCTAGGGCACCGCGCGGGCGGACGCCGGGAGGGCGCCGCCCGCGGGCACAGACCGTGCGGCCTCGCGCCGCGCTGGGCACCCCCGGGCGGGCGGGCGCCGCGCGGGCGCCGCCGCGGACGCATGCCACGCGGTTTCGTGCAGCGCGGGACATCCGCGAGCGGCGGCATCTGCGCAGCCAAACCCCGCGGGCGACGACTTCCGCGTGGGAGGGCGCGCGGGGAGCCGTCAAGTGATGTAAGAGCGCCGTTTTTGGGTTTTGCGTCGCGGGGTTAGTTTTGGATTTCCGTTTTCGCGGTGTAAGTGCGTGTTATTAATTATCGTTTTTGGGGACTTCTTTAGGTCCAAATGCGCAGCGGGAGTGTATTAAAGGTCCAAGTGCTCCGATTTTTCCGCAACCAGGTGGGTACCCCTTTGCAATAAGTGCAATATGTCATCGTAAAAAGTATGTTAATCTGTTTAATAAAGTAGATGAGGTGTTTCAGTTGAATTAACCTTTCGCATGAATATGTACCGTTCCTTCTGTTATTAACTGTGGCGACCATGTGTTGCGGTGATTGTTACACGCCGTTTTCGGCTATCATGTTCTTGGATGCTTACACGTACACAGGCGGATTGGCCTCCGCATGGGTGTACTTTTCCGGAGAAGTGGTCTGAATGACCCATGTACCCCACAAATGTGAAAGTGCCGGGTGGGGACCTCTTCACGGCAGCTAAAAGTGCCGCACTAGCGCCGTGAAGGGGTTAAAGGCATCACGTAAGTAAAGTAATTGTTCACGAGGGGAGATCGTCGACTCCCCGACAGGTACCATGTGATTTAATCAAGTAATATGGACTCATGAGGAGGAAAAGCGAAAGGTTCCGGTGTATTTCTTTTGATTTAAAGTTATTCTTATTTGTTTGAAACATCTACTTTATTTGTCACTGACTTTACCCACTCCGTGACAGGTCCGTATAGGTGTAGTAACCGGGAGTGCGGTGAGGTAGCGTCTAGAGGACCATAGCCGTATGAGGCTTTACTACATAACTCTTGTTTGGTTTATCTCATTTCTCTTTCTGGTTTAACTGTTAGTTTAATTTGCTTAATTGTGGATCATAATGGATGTTGGTTAGTTAATTAGTTGACACTGTGGATTTAACATACTGTTATGAATTCTTATGCGGCCGTTTTACATTAAACAAAGGTTTCGAAAACGCTTTCCAAAAACCAAGTGTCGTGTGGGCACAATCTTGAAAACTTCTGGATTTATCATTTCAAAAACATGTAGCCGCCTTTTTGTGAATGCGTAGACGTTTTGGAAAAATGGGTGTCGGGTGGACACCGTTTGCAAACCCGTAGTTATCTCAAGATGTGATTGAATGGAATTACTCTTCTTTACTATGTTCACTGTGACTGTGTGGTTAAAGAAGGTTGTTGTTGTTGTTGTTGTTGTTGTAAATGTGACGCTGTGCATATACAAAGGAGACTCTGTCTGTTTGAAGAGTGAATTTGTATATGTGGCGGGTCTGACACGCACCGGTGGGCGAGGTCGTTATTCATAAAGAATTAAAAAAAATATATACGCTTTTCCGCTTATCCTTAGACCTCCGGGGCCTGACAGATTAAATGATATCAGAGAGAAACAACTTTAACCACAGTAGTCGGTGACCAACATCTACAGTGTATGATGCCCCAAGCAAATTGAACACGAGATAACCAAGATGTAGGTGCAGTAGATCGTGAGTGTACGGGGAAAAAGGGGCTTAATTTCGGTGTGTCCGTAGGTCAAGTGTTAGGCCAGTAACCTTAGGGTTAACGCGGTTTCTTTGTATACATCAGATGATGGCCCGGACTAGGTCATCAACCGATAACGCGGGTGCGGAAAATACGGCCCCGGCCACCGCGGAGAACCAACTCCTCCGACAGCAACTGCAAGAGATGGCCGGACAATTGGCAACGCTGACGGAACAAGTCCGTCAGTTAACGCAGCGGCAGGCAACTGCGTCAGTGGAGGACGCTTCGATCCCTCCGCTCGAACCGACCGCCCCTACTACGGGACCGCCAGGGGCGGGTGGTGCAACCACAGCCACACCCTATCAGACCTTGATGACGGGCGTGTCGGCAGAGCCCCCCACAGCCCCGTTGGACTCCCCCACCCCGGCAGCTTCGGGGCCCGTACCGGGAGCGACGGCGGGAGACTCAGCAAGAGAGGCGGCGACGACCCCTACTCCCGGGAGTACCGCAGCTACAGGAGGAGCTACAGATCAGCGAACTGAACGTGAACGAGTTAGGACGAACCTGGCAGAGTTCAAGAAGTACGATCCGCCCATCTTTGAGGGAGAAACGACCGACCCATGGGTCGTAGAAAAATGGGTGGATAACATGGAGAAGCTTTTTGAAGACCTATTGATGGAAGAACCTGAACGGGTCCCCTTAGCCGTTCACTTTCTTGAGGGGAACGCCCGCATTTGGTGGAAGACGGTACGTCCGGACCCGTCTACGAACACTCCACTACCGTCGTGGTCAACTTTCAGAGAGGAACTGTTGGAGCGTTCTTTTCCAACAGTGTTAAACGACAGATGGAAGACGACCTAAAACACATTAAGCAAGGAAATCGATCGGTCATGGAATATCAGCGCGAGTTCGTGAGATTAACTAATTGTGTCCCGTTCGTCATACGGGATGAATCCCACAAGGCCCGTCTCTTCGTGCCCGTCTCTTCGTAGACGGGCTACGAAGCGACATCTTCGAAGTAGTCCAAGCGGGAGATTTACACACTTTCCGGGCAGTAGTCGATAGGGCCACTATCGTGGAACATGGCTTTGCTGTCACACGCGCCCAACGGGATGGCTCGGAATACAATCGGGACAAGAAGCGGTCGCAGTCTTACCCTGGAGGGGGCTTTTCTGGCGGGAACCGGCCCCCAAAGTACCCCAAGACGCAACACGGGACCAAGAGCACACCGGCGGGGGGACAGCGGCCAGTAGACAAACCCTGCATTATTTGCGGAGGAACGCACCGAGTTACAGAATGCCCCAAGAGACAAGACCATTGTTATCGCTGCGGCAAGCCTGGGCATCTCCGGTTTAACTGCCCCTCGAACACGGGGGCAGCATCCTCCGCGGCTTCCACCTCGACACCGCAGCCGCTGGGACGAGGGAGAGCGCCATCGGGAGGACTCCCACGTCCCCCGGCAGCTCGGCAGGAAGGGGAAGCGCGACCCCAACCGGGAGGGAGGGTCTACGCCATGAGCCAGCGAGGAGCGGAACCACCGGAGGACGTAGTAGCAGGTATTACCTCAATTTCCGATTTTCGAGCTCGAACTCTTTTTGACACCGGGGCGTCTCGCTCCTTCATCTCCCGTACTTTTGTACATACACATATTCTAGAGAGTAGACCCCTATGCGACCTGATGACCGTCCAGACCCCTGGGGGACCAATTGAAGCAACTAGTTTTGCACCTTCTTGCTCCATAAAGCTGGGAAGGTTGTCCTGCCCCTGGGATTTGGTGGTTATCCCGTTAAAAGAATTCGACGTGGTGCTAGGCATGGATTGGCTCACCGAGTACCAGGCGGTAATCGATTGCGAGAAACGTCAGGTACGACTGCAGAAACCGGGTTTCCCGGAACACGTTTACCTGGCGTGTAAAAGCACTTCCTTCTTAACCGTCATCTCTGCGTCACGAGCCAGAAAACTAATTGAGGGCGGGTGCATGGCCTTTTTGGCCTCGGTGGACATAGCAGATCGACCCACCCCCTCACTGTCCAACATCTCAATCGTAAGGAAATTTCCGGATGTATTCTTGGTAGAACTCCCTGGGATGCCACCTGAACGAGAGGTCGAATTCCCTATCGAGCTGCTCCTAGGCACTAAACCCATCACCAAAGCACCGTACAGGATGGCTTTCGCCGAGTTGAAGGAACTCAAGGCGCAGCTGGAAGACCTTTTGGATAAAGGCTTCATCGGACCGAGCGTGTCGCCATAGGGCGCGCCCGTTCTATTCGTAAGAAAGAAGGACGGAAGCCTTCGTTTGTGCATAGACTACCGGGAAATAAACAAGGTCACCATTAAGAATAAATACCCCCTGTCGAGGATCGACGATCTATTCGACGAGTTACAAGGGATGGCGGTGTTCTCAAAGATTGACCTGCAGTCCGGCTATCATCAGCTCAGAGTTAGGGGTGAGGACATCCCCAAAACGGCCTTCCGGACTCGCTACGGCCACTACGAATTCACGGTAATGCCGTTCTGGCTCACCAATGCCCCAGCGGTATTTATGGACATGATGAATAGGGTGTTCAAACCCTTCTTAGATTTATTCGTGGTGGTCTTCATTGATGATATCCTCATCTACTCATGTACAGATGAGGAACATGAGGAGCACCTACGTATAGTCCTTCAGACCCTCCGTGATCAGAAACTCTATGCCAAACTCAAAAGTGTGAGTTTTGGCTTCGCGAGGTGGACTTTTTGGGGCATGTTGTTTCGGCATCTGGAATTGCGGTAGACCCGAGGAAGATAGACTCTGTGACAGACTGGCCCCGACCGACAACGGTAACAGAGGTACGAAGTTTCCTGGGTCTGGCAAGGTATTACAGGCGCTTCGTGGAAGGCTTCTCCAAAATAGCTACCCCCTTGACTCGCCTGACCCAGAAAGGGGAGAAGTTTATCTAGACGGATCAGTGCCAGAGGAGTTTTGAGGAACTCAAGGACAGATTGACGCGGGCCCCGGTTCTCGCCTTACCGGAGCCTGGGGAGGGCTATGAGGTTTATTGCGATGCGTCGCGAAACGGCCTCGGAGGTGTGCTTATGCAACGGGGTAAGGTCATAGCCTATGCGTCAAGACAACTAAAGGAGTACGAGAGAAATTACCCCGTGCACCACTTGGAGCTTGCAGCAGTCGTGTTTGTCCTCAAGTTGTGGAGACACTATTTGTCACGCCCCGGCGTCGAAACTGCGACCCGGGTTCGCCAACAGATCCGCCGCCCATACGGGAAGCCCCGTATAGACGAAGCGACTAACCTGCAAAAGATCAACTATACTATACAGATATCAGAGCTGAAAGTAAACTGCTGAAAATGAAAATATATACAACTCAAAATCCTCTAAAACACATAAGTCTCTCAAGCAGTAAAATAAAATACAACTCTATACCTCACTACAAAGGTTTCTCAACATGAACTCTCAAAAGTAAAGGGGTACATCTACTCTCTGGACGACGACGACTGGTAGGGATCTATCTCGCGACTCCTTTACCTTGATCAGCCGGATCAGCAACTGGAGCAGCAGGAACAGGAGTAGAAGTCCCTGTGGGAAAAGACACCACGACGGGTGTGAGAACTACGTCCCAAGTAGTTCTCAGTGGGTGCCGCCAACAAGCCCGACGGTCTGCCCACTAAGTCTACTAGAGGCATAAAGTAACAATATAAAACTGAAATGAAAGGGCTGGAAAAGTAACTCTACAGCTACTATGCCTCTATCTAGATGCTCAAGGAGTGGAACAGATGGAAACATGATGCATCTACTAACTCCCAAAGTACAGTCACCCAATCTACACTGACTGCCGCATAGGGTCCAGTCAAACTTGCGCCCACCTACTGCCGCACATCCTCAACAGGACGGGTCTACCGTAGGGTGTCCGTGACTGCCAAAACTGGGCCAGCCAGAGGGACTGTGTCGACAAGTGGCGATAGCAAGTAACAGGCCCAACTCCGGAGTGGCACTCGAGGGGCGCGACCCCACCGAGGAAAGTATCTGCGTATTTCTGTCGAGCTCAAATATGGCTCATGCAGGCTATAGTCCAAACCACGATCACAAGATCGACTAAGAACACCAACGCTCACTCACAGGCTAGAAAACCACACAGCCTGGACACCGTCCGCCAGACGGCTCCCACAACAGAACACTAAACTCACAGGAAGGACCGACACCATAAGGGTTCGGAAACCCGATAGGCCGGTGCTTAGAACCCTATCAAACAAGAACAGACTCTAGGCTCCGCCTAACGAAGTTCCCGACCTCTTTATAGTTCGGGAACACAACAATCTCGGTACAACACGCAGAAAACACCAACAGGGCCCGAAAGTTCCGGGAGACCTACACCTACAACCCTATCAAACAAGAACAGGTTCCAGGCTCGGCCCCCGTGGCTTTCGTCCCGACAAAGGAACGGCCCCTAGAACCCAGACCACTCGAATCCTTTCGAGTGGGGAGATTTACAGGAAAGAGGTGTCATTTGTTATTGAAAACCATTTTCACTCAACCCACACAGGGTGAGGATTAAAAGTAGTACCCTTTTTGAAAAGCTATCTTGTTTTGAGAAGAAATCCATTTTTAATGATTTTTAGTTCTTTTTAGAAAAACAGTTAGAAAACAAGTGTTTTACCCAAACCCCGAAGGGCTGATGCCTTTGTCCAAATCAAACAAGAACAGACTCCAGCGGCCCTTCGATGCTTGGAAGAAAACATTGGTAGACTAAAATCGTGTGTATGTCGAAAAGGGTTCTGGGTTCTAGGTCCGGCTAACACTAGTAAACTACTGCCACTAACACAGTGGCGACAACCCCACCAGGGGAAAACAAGACCTCCCGGGACCACCATTTACCCCAAACGGTTCCCGATACAGACAAGTGATCCACTACATCTACCAGACTCCACTCTGCTCCCAAGCACGAGTGCAAATGCATCCCACACTAAAAGAAGTCCCGACCACTCGGCCCACTACCCGGGCGAGGATAAGACTAAGTCTAGGAATGAAACATAATGTGTGGATGTCTAAACATAAATAACCCTAGCCCAAGTGAGGGTTTTCTACTGGTCTGGTTACACATGCAACATATGGCGGGGGTGCTAGGTCAGGTTCCAAGATAATCAATATTTAATAGGTAGAAGAAAGCAGAAGAGATCATTAGATAATTACAAAGAATATTAACATTCACATTCTAGCATGCTACCCAGTCCAAACACTATCATGCAAGATTCTATAAAAATAGAATTAGAGCACAGTCCATAGATCCTGAAAGCAAAGCCACCCACCTGAAGGTGCTAACTGTCCGGGGTCACACAGCTGAGAGAACCAGAAAAACAGCAACTCTTATCTCCAACAGGTCCAGTACAGTCCACAATCCCTCCTGGGTACAACAAAAGGCTACAGTTACACTTAAATCCCAAAAAAACTGCCCAAAAACACACGCTGAATTTTCAGCTGCAAAGAGGCCAAAATTTCACCTGCTGAAAGTGCTCAATAAATTATAAATAAAATATCCCTGCGTTCTACGCGTCGATAGGTTCGAAACAAGTACCTGCACGCCCAAATCGGAGCCCCGTAGGTCAAGTTATAAATTCCACAGTATCGGTGCGCACAATCCGAAAACCATTCAACTGTAAACTCTTGTACAGATAAGAAGAAAAGTGTATACCTTCGGGAAGGTCTCCAAAAATTCCAAGAAAAAACCACGATGATCCACGCGTCGAGTAGATGAAAAAAGTCTACAAGCACATCCTGATCCGACACTCGTGCGCGGAGATCTCCTCGGATGAAGCTGCTGTCCTCACAAATCCTCACAGCAAACAAGGTCCTCAGAGAGTAAGGTAGAACTCCTCGAAAAACGCGAAACCAGAAAATGTGCGAGAAACCAAAATCGTAGCCTCACCTGTTGCGAATCCAACGGCGAAGAAATCGCTCAAAAAGATGGTCGGAGTAGGCCGGGGGAGCTCGTGCACCGAAGAGCGACGGAAGAAGCACCGAAGAAAGAGCGTCGCGCCACGCCAAGAAAATGAGAATCTCAAAAAGCGTGCCCCCAAAAATCCCCAAACTCTGCAGATGGAAGCTACTCAGCGAGAGGAACAACTTTGGTGAAGACCTCCCATCGGTTTGAAGCTCGGAAGTGGAGGAAAAGGGGTGAACAAGGCGGCTCGGATCGTTTAAATAGGCCCAGAAAACAAATCAAATAATGACGGATGAGTCCTATTTTCTGGGCGCCCGGAAGTTCCGGGCTGCTACAGTGTTGGGCCCGGCCCTACACTGTGTAGGCCCGAAACCTCCACGGGCCTCCACGTCGCCCACAACACAGCGGACAGCCGTGCGGGGCCACCCAGCGGGCGACACGTGGCCCAACGAGGAGTCGAAACGTGGCGGCTCCCCGGTCAACGCGCGCCTGACGCGCCCACGTGCGTGCGCCAGCGCCGCCCGCGCACAGTGTCGGGCACGCGCCCCGAGGCGAGCGCACCAGCTCGGTGCACCGAGTGCACAACACCGCGCCAACAGCAGCCCGACAGGTGTCCAACCTCCGGTGCACGCAGGCGCTGTGGACCGCGCACCTGCCCGCGCGCTGCGCGCTGCCCGCGCCTGCCCGCCGCCGTGCCTGCGTCCGCGCCACCGCGCGCCGCCGCGCTCCACCGCCGCCCGCCGCCGCCGCCCGCCGCCCGCCGCCGCCGGCCGGAACAGTACCAAGCTGCCTCGAAAACCGTGCGCGACACCCGGGCTCCGAAAAATGCAAATAAATAGTCCATTTTCACCGTTTTCGCGCGCTGAATCCAAATCCGATGCATGTTTCTCCAAATTCTCAACCGAAATTTTGCCGAAGGCCCCCGGAAAGCCCACTTGATCCGATTTTCGCGCCGGGTCCATTTCAAAAATCCGGTTTGCCAAATTCCATCTCTAAAAATTCCCAAAGGCATCCGGAGAGGTGGTCTTTTATCCAAACTTCGCCCTGAGTCCAAATTTGACATCCGCATCGCGCGAAATCACTTCTAAACACTCGACGGGTCCTCCATAAACTCCCGTGATCCATAATTAAGCCCGAAGTCCACCACTTGTGTCCAAATCGCGCACAAACACCACCAACACACCACACAAGCCTTCGAAAGCTGCCAAACAACCAGAAAACTCCCCCGCGGGGAAACCAGGTCCTCACAGCCGCTGCCCGCGCGGGCCTGCACCCGCACGGGGCGCCGCCTTGCTGCCGCCGTCGTGCCGCTGCCGCGATCGCGTCGCTGCCGGCGCGTGGCTCGTTGCCACGCGGGGCTTTGCCCCCGCCGCCGTCGCGCCGCTGCCGCTGTCGCGTCGCTGCCGCCGCGTGGCTCGTTCCCACTCGAGGCTCCGCCGTCGCCGCTCGGCCCCTCCGTTCCCGCCTTGTGCAACCTTATTGTTTCCCCTCCTCATTACAGTTTTGTTTGTCCGTTGTCAGCCTCCCCGCTCTTTCGGTTTTGACGTTTGTCCTTCTGGGGACTCCGTAGGTCGGGGTATCAGTCGGGAAGAGGGAGTGGATAGCAAGTTGACATCTAACGTACCGACCAAGCGCCGTTCAGGTGGGTGCTCTCCTCTGTTACTGTGGGAGTGTGTGGAAAGATTTAACCTTTTAACATGGATAATGCAACATACTTTTCATAATCGCATCTAAACCCTGTTTCATATCGGCATGTTTACTTTTTATGTTACGGAATTTGAGTTGGCGTAGTTTCGTGAAAGGTTCAAGTCTTGAAGATTGAAGGTGAAGAAGGTTGGATCATTTAACTCAATCTCAAGAAAGAAGAATTCAAAAGGATCAGGTATGTTTAACTAAAGTTTTTTGGTGATCCGAATACTTCTTGTAGTGTAGAAACACCTGGAAGAATTTTTAATTGCATAAAAATCAAAAACTGGTGTTCGGACATGTTCAGGATCCGGATCAGAGCCAGCGATCCGGATCCCGAAGGTTGTTGTTTCATACATTACTTCAATCCGGATCGCAGCATCTCACGATCCGGATCCCGAACGTTGAGTTTTCTGAATTGTATGAACGATCCGGATCAGGCATTCCGATCTGGATCCCGAACGTTTGTTTTTCTGGAAACCGTCTTTCTTGCTACTGCAATCCGGATCGCCCAAATCCGATCCGGATCGCCGTCCGTAAAAATTCCAGAAATGTTAGGTTTTTGATTCTTATCTCCTTCCTAGGGTTTCTAACCTATAAATAGACCCTATGACTCTTTTTCAAGGGGAAGCCGATAATCCAAAAAGAAGGAAAATAGCCGTCATAATAATATATCATCTTATACGGCCTAAGATCCACATATAGAGAAGAAAGGAAATCATTAGATAATACTCTATGTTTCTTCATCTATATTGATTAGTTTGATTCTAGGTTTTCATACTCACATCTTGAGTTGAATCAAACTAATGAATACTTAGATGGTATTTCCGATCTATCTTTGATCTAAGTATTCTGCGGATCATCACCACCCAAAAACAATGATTTACCCCAAAATCGGCGCGTGGATTCGCGTGTCCTTGTGGATTCAAGGTTCAACCGCTCTCGTGGATTCGGAGCGAGGCACGTTCGTGGATTCGAAGGGTGCTACTGGGTGAAGACCGTGGATTCGGTCGGACGTCGTGGATTCGACGTTGGACGCCTGGATTCGGCGTTGGGCGCAGATCGTGGATTCGAGAAGCGTCGTGGAGCGAGCGGAGAAGATCCTGTAGGAGCGTATGGAAAAGGTTGAGTCGTAAGTGTGTACGGTAAATCACCTTGTACGTGTTTTAATTCTAGTGGATTTCGCCGTGTTATCGGTCCCGTGGTTTTTTTTACTCCGGTTTGGAGTTTTTCCACGTAAAAATTTTGCGTGTTATTTTTATTTCCGCATTGGGTTTTTTATCGCAACGATTTTTGAGTGTTTATACGTTTACACCTATTCACCCCCCTCTAGGTGTTTTTTCCCCTATTTAGATCTATATTACATATAACCCAACAAGTGGTATCAGAGCGGAAATAGGGTTGTAAACAATGGTTGAAGGTGGAAACATCAATCGACCCCCTTTCTTTGATGGAACAAATTATGCGTACTGGAAAGTACGGATGAAAGCCTTTTTAATTTCCATCGACGAAAGGGTGTGGCAATCAATTGAATTAGGATGGACTAATCCAACTGAAATTATCTCTGATGTTCTCACCTTAAAACCTAGGTCGAAATGGACCAAGGAAGAGTTAGATTCATCTTCTTACAATGGCAAGGGAATTAATGCTATTTTTAATGCCTTATCTCAAACTGAATTCTCTCGCGTCTCGGCATGTGAGAATGCGAAAGAAATCTGGGATGTTCTTCAGGTTACACATGAGGGAACTAACCTCGTGAAGATTCAGAAACTGCAAATGCTTACGAGCAAGTTTGATTCTATCTTGATGGCAGAAAATGAATCTTTCACGGACTACTATACACGATTGCAAGACATCGTAAACTCATGTGCTAACCTGGGAGAGAAGATTCCAGAATTTAAGGTTGTAAGAAAGATCTTAAGAACTCTTCCTGAACGATTTCGCCCAAAGGTTACAGCCATTGAAACTATTAAACACCCGGACGAAATACGTGTAGAAGAATTAGTTGGTTCATTACAAACATATGAAATGACATTTACTACTAACAATTCTTCTGGAAAAGCATCCTCTTCTAAGTCTTCAGGTTATGCGTTGAAAACAACTAAGGAAGAAGACGCGGATACATCCTCCTCAGACGATGACGAGAACCTTTCTATGGAGGAATTTGAGAAGCAGCTCGCTCTCTTGACAAGGAAGCTTCGCCGTAACTTTCGAAGGGGTAATTCAAGTAAATCTCCATCCTTCGGAAAGTCGAACAAAGGCAAGGGTACTTCAAGTTACAAGTCAAGAAAGCAAGAGAACTTCTCAAAGGATAAGAAAAGTTCAGAGGGACAACTACAATGCTTCAAATGTCGAGGCTACGGCCACATTGCAACGGAGTGTCCCAACAAGTATTCGGCAAAGAAGAAGGCGATGCAAGCCGTCACTTGGGATGACAACTCAACGTCAAATGAGTTGTCTTCAAGTGATGAAGAAAAGAGCACCACGGCATTCCACGCGTCCACATCTTCACCCTTCATGTGCTTTATGGCAAGTACGTCCGAGTCATTGTCCAACTCCACTGTTGAAAAGATTGCAACGGACAACGAATCGGATGATTCGGAAGGTGAAGATTTTGCTCTAGCCTACCACAGACTTTTGAGGGATTCAAAGAAAGTGGCTAAGCAAAACAAGAGTTTGAGAGGGAGATTGCATGATCTCGAAGAAGAAGCAAAAAGGGCAACTTCTCTCTCAAACGCTCTTGAAGTGGAAAGGGAAAATCTGATAAAAGTAAATGTTTCCCTTCAAGAGTAAATGTTTCCCTTCAAGAGTCCAATGAGCTTTTTGAGAAGGAACATACAAATCTGGTGGATAAAGCGGATCACTTCTCAAAGCTCTACAACGAGGCTCGACAGGATAACCTGGAAATGACAAAGACCATTTTCCAACTCAAGGATGACTTGCAGCGATTCTCTTCAGGAAGGAGTAAGTTGGATAGGCTTCTTGGTCTTGGTCAAACAAATCGGTTAGGCCTCGGGTACACTCAAACTGGAAACAGTCCAAGTTCGAGTGGGACAGTTTTTGTGCCTCAGTCGGTATCTCCTCCTCCGACACCGGAATTCAAGACAAACAACGACAACGAACCTACTTCATCCTCTTTGGGATCGTCAAGATCTAAGGTATGTTTTCGTTGTGGTGTTTCAGGGCACATAAGAAGATATTGCAAGACGGGAGTCAAACGCTCACCTCAAACACCTCTTGCAATGACTACCACAAAGGTGATTCCTCGGAAATCAATTGCAAATCAATTGAAGGAAAAGAACCTTGGTAGTTTACCGCGCAAGACGACTTCATCAAGGAGCAGCAATCGTTTTAACAAGACGCTTTCACCTAGGCATATAACTTCACGACCATTACCGACGCATTCCAAAAAGGTTTGGGTGCGCAAAGGTGAAATCTTTCCTTGTCTTGTTACCAATGTTTCCTTGCATGCATATGATAGTTCGTCTTGGTATCTGGATAGCGGGTGTTCCCGTCACATGACCGGTGACAAAAATAGTTTTCAAAATCTTGAGAAAATCTCCGGAGGACTCGTTGTTTTCGGAGACGGTCGATCTTCCAAAATTGTTGGAAAAGGAACAGTAGATATTCCAGATGGCCCGGTTCTAAATAATGTGTTATTTGTTGATGGTCTTAAGACTAACCTCATAAGCATAAGTCAACTTTGCGACAATGGTTTTTCAGTTAACTTTTCATCTGTTGAATGTGTTGTAACTGATAAGGACCATGTCTTCTTTTTAAAAGGGGTTAGATCTGAAAACAATTGCTATGTTGTTCCTAATAAAATTTCAGAAAAATGTAATCTAGTTTCTTTGATTAATGAAATAATTTGGCATGAAAGGCTAGGTCACATAAATTTTAAGGAACTTGCTAGAATCTCAAACAAGGACGTGGTCAAGGGGGTTCCAAAACTTTTATTTAAACAAAACATTGTGTGTGGTGGTTGCCAAAAGGGAAAACAGTCCAGGACTGCACACAAGAACATGAACCACGTTGGTACAAAACGGCCTTTGGAACTTTTACACATGGATTTAATGGGGCCAACTCGTCAACCATCTTTGAGAGGTAAATGGTATATTTTCTTGATGATTGATGATTTCTCTCGATATTCTTGGGTAGCATTTTTAAAAGAGAAAGCTGATACTTTTGATTCTTTTCACGAGATTTGCCTTCGTATTATGATTGAAAAGAATGAAAAGATCATTCGTGTTAGAAGTGATAGAGGTGGAGAATTCGTTAACTCTAAATTCATTGACTTTTGCACTTCAAACGGTATTAAGCATGAATTCTCTGCACCCTATACACCTCAACAGAATGGTGTTGTCGAGCGCAAAAACAGGGTTGTTCAAGAGATGGCACGTGTTATGCTTCACAGCCGGAATTTACCGCTACATTTTTGGGCTGAAGCTGTGAACACTGCAATCTATGTAATTAATCGAGTTTATTTGCGCCCGGGAACGTTAAATACACCATATGAACTATGGTGTGGTAGAAAACCCAACATCAAATATTTTCGCATCTTCGGGAGTCGGTGTTACATTTTACGTGACCGTGAAAATCTTGGAAAGTTTGACTCTCGAAGTGACGAAGGGATATTCTTGGGGTATTCTACAAATAGTAGAGCATATCGAGTATTTAACTTGGAATCTAAGACGATCGTAGAATCTATAAATGTTAAAGTAGATGAAGCTTTTCACTTTGGATCTAGAAAATCTACCCTCGATATCTCTCTAGATGATGATTCACCTGCCATTGCATCTTCTCATAATAATACTTCCAATATTAATGATGCATCTAATGGTTCTTCAAGTTTATCTGATGTGCAGGAATCATCTCATATACCTCCGAGTACTCCGTTTCAACAAACGCTACGAATCTCCAAGGATCATCCGGAATCGAATATTATTGGAGATCCACAAGAAGGAGTTAGAACTCGGAGGCAGTTGGTTTGTGGATTCGCTTGCTACGTATCTTTAATCGAACCAAAGAACATAGATGAAGCTCTTCAGGATGACTACTGGATTAAAGCAATGCAGGAAGAGCTCCATCAATTTGAGCGAAACAAAGTCTGGGAATTAATGAAGCCTCCAAAGCAACATAATGTGATAGGTACCAAATGGATTTTCAAGAACAAGAAAAATGAGGATGGTACTATCATCAGGAACAAGGCACGATTAGTTGCTCAAGGCTACTCTCAAGTAGAAGGTATAGACTTTGATGAAACATTCGCCCCTGTAGCTAGACTCGAGTCCATTCGTATACTATTTGCTATTGCTTGTCATTTTAAAATCAAATTATTTCAAATGGACGTTAAGAGCGCGTTTCTAAATGGGTTTTTAAATGAGGAAGTTTATGTGGCTCAACCGAAAGGTTTTGTAGACCATAAACAACCTAACCATGTTTTTCGTTTGAAAAAGGCTCTTTACGGTCTGAAACAAGCACCGCGAGCATGGTACGAAAGGTTGACAAAGCACCTTTTGGAGAAGGGCTATACTCGAGGGGGAGCTGACAGGACTCTCTTTGTGAAGCATTATCAAAGCAATTTCATTGTAGCACAAATCTATGTCGATGACATTGTATTTGGCGCAACAAGAGATAATGATGCTTTTAAATTCGCGGAGACCATGGAAAGCGAATTTGAGATGTCCATGATGGGCGAATTGACGTATTTCCTTGGATTGCAAATTAAACAAAATGATGAAGGTATTCTCTTGAGTCAATCCAAGTATGCAATGGAGTTGGTTAAAAAGTATGACTTAGAAAATTCGAAGGATTTTCCGACCCCAATGGGAACTAGCCACAAGGGACTTGGAAGTGATTCACAAAGTGAGAATGTAGACGAGAAACTGTATCGAAGTATGATTGGAAGTCTACTTTACCTCACGGCTAGTCGCCCGGATATATCCTTTAGTGTTGGGATTTGCGCGAGATATCAATCAGCACCAAAGGAGGTTCACCTGAAAGCGGTGAAAAGGATCATCCGGTACAACAAAGGATCAATTAATTTCGGAATTTGGTATCCTATGGGAACTAGTTTGGATATTGTTGGATACTCAGATGCCGATTGGGCAGGATCAGTGGATGATCGGAAAAGCACGAGTGGTGCATGCTTCTATCTTGGCCATTGCCTTGTTGCATTGCACAGTAAAAAGCAGAATTGCATAGCACTCTCGACTGCCGAAGCGGAATACATTTCAGCGGGTAGTTGTTCAACCCAACTCATTTGGATGAAAAGTGTGTTGAGCGACTTCCGGATTTCAGCATCTTCGGTAACAATTCTTTGTGACAACACAAGTGCAATTAACATTTCTAAAAACCCTGTGTTGCACTCTAGAACAAAATATATTGAACTTAGATATCATTTTCTTAGAGAGCTAGTTGAATCAAATACTCTTCAACTTTCATATATTTTAACTGAGGATCAATTAGCTGACATTTTAACAAAACCTTTGGATCAAAAACGTTTTATTCATTTGCGAAAAGCAATTGGAATGCTTTCCTTGAAATAAACTTCTTTTTGAAACCTTTGCTTAGGATAGGTTTTGTTTTTGTTTTGTTTTGTTCATTTTCTATGTTTGTACATAGGACATTAATTGAGCATAGATCATAATTGACTTTAATTGCATCTTTTCGTACATTTAGAAATTTATTATGCTTTTGCCATCATAATATTTCACTGTTGCAATGATCATTTATGTTAATTAAATCATCTTCTAAGTGATCAAAGTCAATTTCTCTCTCAATGATCTCTTGGTATAGTCATTATCTTATTTGACTGTTTAGTCGAGTATGAAATCGAGATCAATTTTTGGTTGAATACTTTATATCTTAAATAATTGATAGCCAATTGAGGGGGAGTCAAAGAAATGTAAAATGCTCAAAAGATGTGGAAAGAGTTACATCCCAATGAGGAGTGTGAAAACTACCACCACATGGAGGAAAGAGCTACCACCTCGGTCGTCCGAGTATTGTGTGCAGCTACCACATGTATACCAAGCATGGTTGTTCAATTTTTGATTAAGTAAAATGCATGTTGAAATACTTGACTCCGTCAAATTTCAAGGTTGGTATAAGGTGGGATTTTAAAGAAAGATGCTCAAAGAGCCACTCTCTTCAACAGATTGTCTAGATAAATTATCTACCATATTTGGGATTTCAAACATCTATTGATCTTTGTATTTCATTTTCTTTACCGAATTGATGATTTGATAAAGGCATTACTCATAAGATCAAGTTAGATGTAATTGAAGGTGTTCAACTTTAAGGGATTTAATTTTTGTAAATTCTCGTTTCATTTTTGGATATTATTGATAGATTTGGCATAATCTAATTCTTGTTGTATGAAACGATGATTTTTGTTTAAAGTTGATACACAATTGTGCTTACATACTTTTTCTGGATCTTATGAAATTTTTCTAAATTTTTCTGAAGAAAAAGTTGGAGCCGATCCGGATCGGGCAAGCTGATCCGGATCCCGAACGCAGGCTTCTTCCTGCGGCTGGCCGATCCGGATCGAAATCTCGATCCGATCCGGATCACGGCTAGGGTTTTAATAAGAACAAGAGGGTTTTGATTTCTTTTACCTTAATCTTTTGTTCTCAAGTCTCTAGAGCCTCTCTCTCTAGAACTATTGCACCTTGGAGCTTTCCAAACTCAAGTTCTTCGAATACAAGTAAGTTTTATTGATCAAAATCCCGTTTTTCACAGTTTGTTTCTATTTTCTTCAAAACGTGATGAGATTTTTCTATCTTTTTCGTTTTTGAATGGTTTTTGGTCAAATTTCTTTTGAAATAAGAACTCTGGGTAGATTAGTTTTGATTATATGCTAGGTATTCACCTGATTAACGGATTTTTAGGCTTCGATTTCTAAAAATTTCGGTTTTATGGCATATAATAAGGATTTTCGAAAATCATGCAATTGATCTATTTTTAAAAGTCCTTTTGCAAAACTAATTTGATTCTTAGTCTCTCTACATGATTATGATTGTTTGGGTACAATTTTTCAAATCTTTAAAAAATTAACAATTTCTCATGTGTTCTTGAGTTGGTCTTCACAGGACTTTAAGTCTGTTAAGCACTTGCACCAATGGCGTTCGCCTGGATAATCTTCCTTTTGGTAGCAATGGTAGGACCTAGTGCATCTTCTATAAAAAGAGAACAAGATGACCCAAATCAAGGAGAGACAAGAAAAGTTTGTCAAAATAATTCGTAATCAGATGAAGAAGACTGGGAAGAGATTTGTAAACAAGCACAACAAGCTGTTGACAAAGAAGATAGGTTGTATTTGAAGAACAAGAAGCTGATGAAATCTTCCTCAACAACCAAGCAGTACACTAGGCGAAAGAAGTCGAGGGGAACTGGAATTCAGATTGATAGACCCCTCGCCAGAGCTCGCTCTCTCCCTAGAGAATCTCCATGGACAGAAGGTCAAGATGCACCGTCTGGTTCTATACTACATCCTTCAACGTCCTGGAGACACACAGCAAAAGCGAATGTAGGGTCCTCATTTCGACAAGAACAGCGAAGATTGTCTGCTGAACAAGACAGCGTGTCTACAAATCTCAAACAGATTATCTTTGAGCAACCAGCTGCTAGCCAAGCACCTCCACAAGACTTTATCAGCTCGGCTAGGATTAAGGAAAATGAAGAGGGAAGTGGAATTCAAATTACTGAATCCCTCTCTAGAGCATACTCTGTACCTAGCGAATCCGCATGGACTGAAGACCAGCATGCATCATCTGCCTCTACAACTCGTCCAGCGACTTCCAAGAGAAACGCTCTAGAAGCTACTGTATTGGCCGCCATTCATCAGGACCAAAGAAGACTTTCTGCTGAGCAAGAGAAATTGGGATTAGGTCTCCGACAAATGGCCGCTGACCAAAAACAGATGAAGAAGAAATGTTCCAAATTATCGCGAATGCTGAAAGGAATCTTGAACAAGATAGACGATACTAGCTCAGATAGTTCTGATTTGGCTTGATCTCTTATGCTCTAACCCTTATCATATCTATTGCAGGCTTTTATCTTTTTAGATTTTAGTTCAGTTTTTAGGACTTACTCTTAGTTCTAGTTCTTACATTTCGGAACAATTTTTGATCTATTTAACTCTCCTTAAATTTTTGTAATTTTGGCTTTGTTTGTGACAAAAAGGGGGAGAGAGTTTAGAGAGAACTTGAACAATGATGATGTGAATGTGTGAACATCAAGGTAAGTATCACTTCAACTTTGACTTTGGTGAAGGGTAAGTATCACAACTTTGGTTTTTATCTTGTGATTTGTTGCATGTTCCTACTAACTATTCGACTAACTATTTGGACATGTATTATTACTAACAAGTTGTTTGATTACTAACAAAGCAAAGTTATGACATTTGGAATTTTATTGCTTAGAAGATATGTCAATGTTTGATTGTGATCTTATTACATATCTGAATTACTCAATGTCATGGTGAGCATAAAACTCTATCTCTGTTAGGTTTTGAATGCTAAATATTCTTGAGGTATCTAACGATCTCTTTTTGTCAAGAATGATTTCTTTGTGCAGAGAGTACAGATGTCTAAGTCTAGAGTCTGTTTTAGGAGTTTATATCTCATGTTTTTAAATTTTTGGATCTCCATTATAAATTTTTGTTGTATGGTGATAGCAACAAAGATATCTTTTTTGAATTTTCTTTAGTGGATCTGTGTTTTGTCACGAAACCGCCAAAGGGGGAGATTGTTACGGAATTTGAGTTGGCGTAGTTTCGTGAAAGGTTCAAGTCTTGAAGATTGAAGGTGAAGAAGGTTGGATCATTTAACTCAATCTCAAGAAAGAAGAATTCAAAAGGATCAGGTATGTTTAACTAAAGTTTTTTGGTGATCCGAATACTTCTTGTAGTGTAGAAACACCTGGAAGAATTTTTAATTGCATAAAAATCAAAAACTGGTGTTCGGACATGTTCAGGATCCGGATCAGAGCCAGCGATCCGGATCCCGAAGGTTGTTGTTTCATACATTACTTCAATCCGGATCGCAGCATCTCTCGATCCGGATCCCGAACGTTGAGTTTTCTGAATTGTATGAACAATCCGGATCAGGCATTCCGATCCAGATCCCGAACGTTTGTTTTTCTGGAAACCGTCTTTCTTGCTACTGCAATCCGGATCGCCCAAATCCGATCCGGATCGCCGTCCGTAAAAATTCCAGAAATGTTAGGTTTTTGATTCTTATCTCCTTCCTAGGGTTTCTAACCTATAAATAGACCCTATGACTCTTTTTCAAGGGGAAGCCGATAATCCAAAAAGAAGGAAAATAGGCGTCATAATAATATATCATCTTATACGGCCTAAGATCCACATATAGAAAAGAAAGGAAATCATTAGATAATACTCTATGTTTCTTCATCTATATTGATTAGTTTGATTCTAGGTTTTCATACTCACATCTTGAGTTGAATCAAACTAATGAATACTTAGATGGTATTTCCGATCTATCTTTGATCTAAGTATTCGGCGGATCATCACCACCCAAAAACAACGATTTACCCCAAAATCGGCGCGTGGATTCGCGTGTCCTTGTGGATTCAAGGTTCAACCGCTCTTGTGGATTCGGAGCGAGGCACGTTCGTGGATTCGAAGGGTGCTACTGGGTGAAGACCGTGGATTCGGTCGGACGTCGTGGATTCGACGTTGGACGCCGTGGATTCGGCGTTGGGCGCAGATCGTGGATTCGAGAAGCGTCGTGGAGCGAGCGGAGAAGATCCTCTAGGAGCGTATGGAAAAGGTTGAGTCGTAAGTGTGTACGGTAAATCACCTTGTACGTGTTTTAATTCTAGTGGATTTTGCCGTGTTATCGGTCCCGTGGTTTTTTTTACTCCGGTTTGGAGTTTTTCCACGTAAAAATCTTGCGTGTTATTTTTATTTCCGCATTGGGTTTTTTATCGCAACGATTTTTGAGTGTTTATACGTTTACACCTATTCACCCCCCTCTAGGTGTTTCTTCCCCTATTTAGATCTATATTACATATAACCCAACATTTTATACCTCTGATAACTGTGGGTCACTTTGGGTACGACACACCCTTTTATCACACTTTTGAGCCCATGGTTTGCTTGCACGCACACCAGCGGTTTGGCCACCGCATTGGTGTATTTTTCCGGAAAGATGGCTTGTTGGCCTGTGTACCCCACGACTAGTGGTGATGGGGACCTCTCACGGCTGCTCTAGGACCGCACGAGCGCCGGGGAGGGGTATAGGCAAATCACGAGAGGGAAGTGCACGAAATGGATGGTTTCATAGGACAGGGAAGAAGGACAGGTTTACAGGTTGGCGCATCAAAGGGTACCGTGGCTCTCTTGGGAGAAGAGGAGCACGGACGCGTTGGTGGTGGTTTGCTTTATTTTCGGTTTCCCTTATCGCACATATATCTCATGTTGAATCTTGACTGTGTCGCTGACTCCCCATTCTGTGACAGGTTGGTCGGGCGCGGGCACGGGACGACGGTGAGGACGGTTGGCGAGGGCGTGTCACGTGTTTTAGCTTAGTAGAGTGTTAGATTTTAGGGCTTAGTTGCTTTGATTATGTTTCTGTTCCGTTGGTGGTGTGTTGTGGATATGTTATGTCTGTGGTGTCTTTGTTTACTTTCGCACTCGGTAGTTAGCGGTCTTTTTTTTTCGCATAAAGAAAAATGTCTGCGAAAACGGCTTTTAAAATAATGGGTGCCGGGTAGGCACCGATTTGAAAACCTTTGGATTTATCCTTTCTAAAACTTGGCGACTGTGTTAGCTAGTTCTTTTACCCTCTCTTTCTCCCTTTGTTTGTGTTTGCCGTGATTGTGGTTAATGTGCGAATTTTGATTGGGAGTGGGTTATCACACCTGACCAAGCAGAGACCGCCGTGCACGCACGGAGGAGACTCCGCGACCAGAGTTGAGGAATTCGCGCGTGTGGCGGGTCTGTCGCGCACCGGGGGACACTGTGAAAGAAAAAATTTTAATATTTCACGTTTTTCGCTCTACCGAAAAACCCCCGGGGCGTTACAGATTAAATGGTATCAAAGAAAACGGTTTTTAAAATAACGGGTGCCGGGTAGGCACCGATTTGAAAACCCTTGGATTTATCCTTTCTGAAACTTGTGACCGTGTTAGCTAGTTCTTTTACCCTCTCTTTCTCTCCCTTTGTTTGTGTTTGTCGTGATTGTGGTTAATGTGTGAATTTTGATTGGGAGCGGGTTATCACACCTGACCAAGCAGAGACCGCCGTGCACGCACGGAGGAGACTCCGCGACCAGAGTTGAGGAATTCGCGCGTGTGGCGGGTCTGTCGCGCACCGGGGGACATTGTGAAAGAAAAAATTTTAATATTTCACGTTTTTCGCTCTACCGAAAAACCCCCGGGGCGTTACAGATTAAATGGTATCAGAGAAAAACCGCATTAACCACAATGATCAACACCCAACACCATGAAGTACCACACCGCTGACAGTAAATTGCGTATAAGTTGAGTCTAGGTACGGAGAGCGCGGGTGTCACGGGAGGGTGGGTAGGAACCCGTTTCTAACCGTCTGTTAGGGTGCTAGCACCGCGAAAGCTTACACTAACCCCTCGTCCTTGTGTGTTCAGTTGCAGGTCAGACTGAATCCATGCTTCCGGCAACACGGGGATGGACACGACAACAGACACGGCGTTTCGGCGTCTGCGCCAGCAACTGCGGAACGTGGCCGACCAGATGCAGATCCTCGCCGGGCACCTTTACACTCTGGCGCGGGACCCCGCCGAAACTGACCAAGTCCCTCCGTCCGAGGAAACCAGGCCCTATGCCACGCATGCTATCAGAGAGGGACCCAGAGGAGACGCATACCATGTGGTACCGAGTGCAGCCATGCCCACCTTCCGGGAGGCGATCGACTTGGCGTTGCGAGCAGAACGAGAACTGTCCGGCTTGTGAGTTCAGTGGAAGGATGGGGAACACGGCCAGGGTCAGAAACGGCCTTCCCCACGCCCCGAGAAGGAAACCACCGAGGACAAACCCCCAGTTGGACACGTAGGGAAGAAGCAAAAGGGCCGAATTACGCCTGCAAGAGATCTGGAACCAGCAAGAAGGCCCTGTGTGATCTGCGGAGGACTGCATAGAGCCACCGAATGCGCCTGGAAGGAAGATCACTGCTTCCAGTGCGGCAAACCGGGACACCTCCGGTTCTGTTGCCCCGTATCGAAGACAGGAGTACTCCTCGTGCCATGACAGCGGGAGAGGGACGCCGCCCCCACTCCACAGAACCCGCTGGCCGCTGACCTGTCAGAAGAGGACCCGGCGGAAGATGAAGACCCATCCGAGGAGGACCCGATGAAGGACGCCGAACCCCTTTCGCTGAAGCCCCGAACCGCCGGCACCCCTACTGTTGACCATGGAGGACCCGGGGCCGGAGAGCGCTTCGCCGTGCACCACTAGCCTCCGGGTTGTGGTAGAGACCCCCGCGGCAGCCTAGCGGAGGACGCGCTATCCCGGATGGGGTGACACCAGGTACTTTCCTTTTTGCGGCCGTTTTCTTTTGCCTCTCCTCTGTACACCTCTTCCCCCTCCCTTGCCGTCGTTTTCGCCCCCTTCCGCCCCTACTCGGTTGGGGTAGGGGTGGGAAACCGTGTCCCCGTCTCGTGTGTCTTGATTTGAGACCTCTGGGAAGGAAGTTGGGTTTAGTTTCGAGGACGAAACTTCTTTTAAGGAGTGTGAGGTGTAATGTCCTGACTTTTCTAGTGTCGTTGATGACCTTGTCATCTAAGGTTAGTTGTAGGTGTTTTTCTTTCTTATCGACTTGCGGGGAGTTATGTTTTAGTGCACGTCAGTATTTTACGGTGATAGGGTTCGCGAAACGACAAACGGTGGTACGTCCGGATCCCCAAACCGACTCCCGGATCTCCCGGAATAGATTTTTGAAGTGCGGGGGTGCGCGTACCGTGCATCGGAGTCTGTGCCATTGCTTTCGAATGCTTTTCGAGGCGTTTGGGGCTAGGCTCGCGTTGGATCGGGGCTAGCAACTCTTTTTCGACGTGCGGAGTGACGGGTTTTCGGTCCCTGCCCCCGACCCGACTCACCCCTCATCTTTTTTTGTACACGCGTGGTTAGGCTTAGGGTTAGGGTTTGGGAAAGGGTTAGGGTTCCCTGCCTATATAACACGACCTATTTTGACCCCCCAAGGGAAGAAGGATCTATCTAGCCGTCAGGAGAAAAGGAAGAGAAACCCCATCACCTCGTACCGTACGTGCCGGAGGCGGAGGACGAGACAGAACCGGATCCCTCCAGCGCGGACCTCGGGGTGAGTTATCGTTCCTCCTCTCTTTTCCTTTTCTATGTGGGGTGTGGTCACAGTTGTAAGCGAGGGAAGGGGGAGGCGCTGGGCTTGCTGCCGCGCCGCCGCTGGCCGCCGCTGCCCGCGCGGGCCTGCACCCGCGTGGGGCGCCGCCTTGCTGCCGCGCCGCCGCTGCCCGCGTGGGCCCGCGCCCGCGCGGGGCGCTTCTCTGCGCCGCTGCTGCCAGCGCGGGCCAGCACCCGCGCGGGCCTGCACCCGCGCGAGGCGCCGCCTCGTTGCCGCGCCGCCGCTGGCCGCCGCCGCCCGCGCGGGCCTGCACCCGCGCGGGGCGCCGCCTTGCTGCCGCCGCCCATGCAGGCCTGCACCCGCGCGGGGCGCCGCCTTGCTGCCGCGCCGCCGCTGGCCGCCACTGCCCGGGCAGGCCTGCACCCGCGCGGGGTGCCGCCTTGCTGCCGCGTCGCCCCTGCCCGCACGGGGCGTTTCTCCGAGCCGCCGCTGCCCGCGCGGGCCTGCGCCCGCGCGGGGCGCTTCTTTGTGCCGCCGCTGCCCGCGCGGGGCGCCGCCTTGCAGCCGCCGTCGTGCAGCTGCCGCTGTCGTGTCGCTGCCGCCGCGTGGCTCGTTGCCACGCGGGGCTTTGCCCCCGCCACCGTCGCGCCGCTGCCCGGGCGGGGCGCCGCCTTGCCGCCGCGCCGCCGCTGCCCGCGCGGGCTTGCACCCGCACGGGGCGCCGCCTGGCTGCCGCGCCGATGCTGCCCGCGGGGGCCTGCACCCGCGCGGGGCGCCGCCTTGCTGCCGCCGTCGCGCCGCTGCCGCGGTCGCGTCGCTGCGGCCGCGTGGCTCGTTGCCACGCGGGGGTTTGCCCCCGCCGCCATCGCGCCGCATTCGCCGCGTGGCTCGTTGCCACTCAGGGCTCCGCCGTCGCCGCTCGGCCCCTCCATTCCCGCCTTGTGCAACCTTATTGTTTCCCCTCCTCGTTACGGTTTTGTTTGTCCGTTGTCAGCCTCCCCGCTCTTTCGGTTTTGACGTTTATCGTTCTGGGGACTCCGTAGGTCGGGGTATCAGTCGGGAAGAGGGAGTGGATAGCAAGTTGACTTCTAACGTACCGACCAAGCGCCGTTCAGGTGGGTGCTCTCCTCTGTTACTGTGGGAGTGTGTGGAAAGATTTTCCCTTTTAACATGGATAATGCAACATACTTTTCATAATCGCATCTAAACCCTATTTCATATCAGCCTGTTTACTTTTTATACCTCTGACAACTATGGGTCACTTTGGGTACGACACACCCTTTTATAACACTTTTGAGCCCAAGGTTTGCTTGCACGCACACCGGTGGTTTGGCCACCGCATTGGTGTATTTTTCCGGAAAGATGGCATGTTGGCCCGTGTACCCCACGACTAGTGGTGATCGAAGGGGACCTCTCACGGCTGCTCTAGGACCGCACGAGCGCCGGGGAGGGGTATAGGCAAATCAAGAGTGTCAAGTGCACGAAATGGATGGTTTCATAGGACAGGGAAGAAGGACAGGTTTACAGGTTGGCGCATCGAAGGGTACCGTGTCTCTCTTGGGAGAAGAGGATCACGTACGCGTTGGTGGTGGTTTGCTTTATTTTCGGTTTCCCTTATCGCACATATTACTATATCTCATATTGCATCTTGGCTGTGTCGCTGACTCCCCACTCTGTGACAGGTTGGTTGAGCGGGGGCACGGGACGACGGTGAGGACGGTTGGCGAGGATGTGTCACGTGTTTTAGCTTAGTAGAGTGTTAGATTTTAGGGCTTAGTTGCTTTGATTATGTTTCTGTTCCGTTGGTGGTGTGTTGTGGATATGTTATGTCTGTGGTGTCTTTGTTTATTTTCGCACTCGGTAGTTAGCGGTCTTTTTTTTTCGCATAAAGAAAAATGTCTGCGAAAACGGCTTTTAAAATAACGGGTGCCGGGTAGGCACCGATTTGAAAACCCTTGGATTTATCCTTTCTAAAACTTGACGACCGTGTTAGCTAGTTCTTTTACCCTCTCTTTCTCCCTTTGTTTGTGTTTGCCGTGATTGTGGTTAATGTACGAATTTTGATTGGGAGCGGCTTATCACACCTGACCAAGCAGAGACCGCCGTGCACGCACGGAGGAGACTCCGCGACAAGAGTTGAGGAATTCGCGCGTGTGGCGGGTCTGTCGCGCACCGGGGGACACTGTGAAAGAAAAAATTTTAATATTTCACGTTTCCGCTCTACCGAAAGGGCCCCGGGGCGTTACAAAAACTGGCCCAGTCAAAGGGACTGCGTCGACAAGTCACGATAACAAAGTAACAGGCCTAGCTCCGGAGTGGCACTCGAGGGGCGCGACCCCACCAAGGAAAGTATTCGCGCATCTCTGTCGAGCTCAATGCGGATCATGCAGGCTATAGTCCAAATCCACGATCAACAAGATCGACAGTAACCAACAATACCATCTCTCACTCACAGGCTGGAAAACCACACAGTCGGGACCCACCGTCGACTCAGACAGCTCCCAAAATAAAATACTGATCTAAACACTACGAACAGACTCCACTCGGCCCCCAGGCGCGAGTGTAACATGCATCCCACAACAACCCGACCACTCGGCCCACTACCCGGGCGAGGAAACTCTAAGTCCAGGTGAAAGAATAGATAAAAGTGTGGGAGTGTCTAAAGCATAAATAACTAGCCCATGTTGGAGTTTTCTACTAGTCTGGTTGACATGCATCATATGACAGGGTGCTAGGTCAAGTTGCAACAATAACAGTTTACTAACATAATTAGGAAGCAGTAATCAAATACAATCATAATAACAACATAAAGGGATCACCATCTCCTTTTCTAACATGCATCCTAACCACATCTCGCAATCATGCATGAGTATGATCAAATAGAGTAAATGAACCGTCCACCGGTTTTGAAGACGAAGCAACCCACCTAGAAGTGCAAATCGATCCAAAGTCCAAAAAGGCTGAAACTGCATGGGGATAAACCTCGGATTCCCACGATTCCAACGGGCCCAAAAACACCCAAAAACTCCTCCTGGTTACAAAGATATGGTCCAAACATTGCAATAAGTCAAAAATTTCCACAAACACATGCTGCTGTACAAACAGTCCAGGAAATGCGAAAATACCACCTATGAGATAAACTTCAAAAATTCCAATAAAAATACGACGGCAATCCTCGCGAAGCATAGATGTCGATGGAGTCCTCACATATCGAAATCCGATACTTGAGCGTAGAGAAAAAAATTCGACAAGGCTCTGCTGTCCAAGAAAACCACCAGCAAAATAGGGGCTTAAAGATGTACCAGGAACCCCAAAAAAACTCAAATCTGCGAGGAGTTGAAAACACAAAAAACGTAGATGTACCTCTCGTGAAACCGACGCCGCAAAAATCGTCCAAAAATTCCTTCGGAATAGCTCTGTAGACCTCATGGACCGAAACGCGACGAAAATAGGCCACCGAAGAAAGAACGTCGCATTGCGCTAACTCGCCGAAGACGTCGATGCCGCGGTCTCCAAAAAAAAATGAAACTCCTTCGCAAGATGAAGCACAAGGTGAAGAACAACTTTGATTAAGGGCACAAGGGCAGAGGAGTTCGGGAAAAGGGCCTAAAGGCCTAAGAGGGTGGCCTATTTATAGGCCCACACAAAAAGAACCCGAAAATCCCCTTTATTAGGCTTTCGGGCCCAATTTTCTGGGCGCCCGGGGGGTTTCGGGCGGCTACAGAGCTCGAACCCGCCCCTGGCTCGATTCGCCCAGAAGCCGACGCGAGTCCCTTCTGCGCCCCGCGCGCCCAGCGCACGCGCGCCCGCCAATTGCAGTGCGCCGCGTGGCCGCATGGTCCACGGCGGGAACTGTGGGCCGCGGTTCACGGCGGGCCGCCCGGGTCACTGCACCCGCCAATGAGCGGGCGACACGTGGCCTGGCGCGATCCACCGTGCGCCGCGCCCGGCGTGGAACGCGCGCTGTCGCGTGTGCGTTGACTCGCCAATCGGCGCACGACACGTGGTATGCCCTCCGTTGCCTGCTCCCGGTGCACACCAAGTGGGTCGTGAACCGGCCCACCCGAGAAATCGGCCCGTCTGGCTAATTTGCCCGAAAATTGTCGATTTTTAACGTTTTCGCGCGTTGAATCCGTTTTTTGCATCCGTTTGACACACAACGGGCTCGATACACCAATAATAAGTGTTTTCTCACCGTCGTCCACCCAAACAGGTTGAACGAAAAATACCGAGACAGCATATCCTCCCCCACTAAAAGAAAGTTTCGTCCCAGAAATTAAGAAAACAAAACAGACGTACCTCAGCCAGAAGTCTCGAACAGGAAAGGATAGGTATCTCTCATCATCGTCTCTAGCTCCCATGTGGCCTCACGCTCCTCATGATTGCTCCACAGAATCTTCACATACGGTATAGCCCTATTGCGCAATTCTCTCACCTCACGAGCTAGAATCTGCAACGGGCGCTCCTCGTATCCAAGGTCCTCACCGAGCTCCAGTGGAGTGAAGTCAATCACGTGCGAAGGATCCAAGACATATCTTCTCAAAACCGAGACGTGGAAAACATCATGTACTCCTGCAAGGTGCGGTGTAAGAGCAACACGGTAAGCAACAGGACCAACCGTCTTAAGTACCTCAAAGGGTCCAATAAATCGGGGACTAAGCTTCCCACGAACTCCAAATCTCCGGACCCCTTTCGAAAGCGAGACCTTCAAAAAAAAATGATCACCCACCTGAAACTCTAGGTCTCGCCGCCGAGTATCAGCGTAGCTCCTCTGTCGACTCTGAGCTGTCTCAAGATGTCGCCGAACTAATCTGACCTTTTCCTCTACCTCCTGCAGTAGATCAGGTTCCAAAGTCCTCATCTCACCCACGTCACTCAAATATAAGGGCGACCGACACTTGCGTCCATACAACGCTTCAAACGGAGCCATCTGAATGCTCGCTTGATAGCTGTTGTTGTACGCAAACTCAACCAATGTTAAGTGTCGGTACCACCCTCCTCCAAAATCCAGAACACACGCTCTCAACATATCCTCGAGGGTCTGTATGGTGCGCTCAGACTGTCAATCGGTCTGTGGGTGGAATGTCGTGCTAAACCAGAGCTGCATCCCCAAGGCTGTCTGTAGACTCCCCCAAAAATGTGAGACAAACCTCGGGTCTCTGTCTGATACAATCGAGGCGGGTACACCATGTAGCCTCACCACCTCATCCAGGTACAACTGCGCCAGTCGCTACAAAGACCAAGTCACCTGCACAGGTAGAAAGTGGGCAGACTTGGTGAGTCTATCCACAACTACCCATATCGCGTCAGCTCCACTCTGCGCCCTCGCCAGTCCCGTGATGAAATCCATGGTGATGTGATCCCACTTCCACTCGGGGATTGGAAGACTCCGTAACTTGCTGGCAGCAACATGGTTCTCTACCTTCACTTGCTGACAAGTTAAACAGCGAGCCACGAATCTCCCAATGTCCCGCTTCATTTCAGTCCACCAAAAGTGTGCCTTGAGGTCCTTATACATCTTAGTCCCACCAGGATGGATGGTATAAGGTGTATAATGGACCTCTCTCAATATCTGCTATCTGATCTCAGAATCCATATGCACACAAACTCGGTCCTTGTACCGAAGTACTCCCGAGGCATCTACTGAAAATTCCCCTATCTGCTCTGTCTAAATCTGCCCTCTAATCCTCGTCCAACAGAGTAGGCTGCACGACCATAGACACAAGTCTAGCAGAGACCCCAGGGGATACGACCTCGATCTGCAATCGCCTCATCTGCTCGACTAGCGGTGCCTGTTGTGTAATCATCATGCTCAAACTCTGCACTGACCTCCACCTCAAAGCGTCTGCCACGACGTTGGCCTTGCGGGGATGATACAGGATGCTCACATCATAATCCTTAAGTAACTCTAACCACCGGCGTTGCCTCAAGTTCAGCTCCTTCTGAGTAAACAAATACTTCAAGCTCTTATGATCAGTGTAGATCTCGCAGTGCTCCCCATAGAGGTAATGCTGCCACAACTTCAAAGCAAACACAACGGCTGCAAGCTCCAAATCATGCGTAGGGTAATTCTTCTCATAATCCTTTAACTCTCGCGAGGCATAAGCAATTACCCTACCATGCTGCATCAGTACGCAACCCAATCCGCTGTGAGAGGCGTCGCTGTAGATCACAAATCCATCACCCATCACTGGCAATGCTAAAATCGGCGCTGATATCAATCTCCTCTTCAGCTCCTCAAAGCTCTGCTAGCACTGCTCAGTCCAAATGAACTTTGTCCACTTCCTAGTCAAACTGGTAAGGAGGGTAGAGAGCTTCGCAAAGCCCTCTACGAACAAAAATGCAACCTCCCGAAGCCAGAGTTTGCACTTCTTAAACTTGGCATACAGCTTCTTCTCTCTCAGAAGTTGCAGCACTATCCTCAAGTGCTTCTCATGCTCCAAATCACTCCGGGAGTAAATAAGAATGTCATCGATGAATATCACAACAAAGAAGTCCAAGTACGGCTGGAATACTCGGTTCATTAAGTCCATAAATGCGGCAGGGGCATTAGTCAAACCAAACGGCATCATTGTAAACTCGTAATGCCCGTACCGAGATCGAAAAGCCGTCTTGGATATGTCCTCGGCCCTCACTCTCAACTGGTGGTAACCGGACTGAAGATCAATCTTCGAGAGCACCGAAGCTCCCTGCAGCTGATCAAACAAACCATCAATCCACAGTAAGGGGTACTTATTACGGATGGTCACTTTGTTCAGCTCTCTGTAATCCACACACAATCTAAGCGACCCATCCTTCTTCTTTACAAACAAAACCGGCGCTCCCCACGGTGATACACTGGGTCTAATAAAACTCTTGTCCATCAGATCCTGCAGCTGCGCCTTCAGCTCTCTCAACTCGGGAGGCGCCATCCTATAGGGTGCCTTCGAGATTGGTGCGGTTTCCGGAACCACGTCAATCACAAACTCTATCTCCCTATCCGGCGGCATAGTCGTCAACTCAGGGGGAAACACATCTGGAAACTCGCGGACAATGGGGATATCCTCGAGTCCCAGTGCCACCATAGGCACCTCAACAATAGTAGCCAGAAAGGCGGTGCAACCTCTGCTCATCATCCGCCTAGCCCTCGCGAGGAAACGGTCGTTGTGAACAGCATGCTCTGGCAGCCTCTTTAGACGAACTCCTCCTGTCTAGGCTCGCGGAGGGGCACAGTCCTCTCTCTGCAGTCAATGGTGGCAAAGTACCGCGACAACCAATCCATACCAAGTACCACATCAAAATCCTGGAGCTGCCGCAAGACAAGCAAGTCTGCCGGCAAGATCCAAGATCCCAACTGCACTGGGCAAGCCCTACAACACTCCTCGACATGCAAAATATGATCTGAAATCTGAACCTCTAATGCATGCGACAATGACACTATCTCTAAACCATGTAGGGATGCAAATGCTCTACTGATAAATAAGTGTGAAGCACCGGTATCAAAAAGAGCTCGAGCACGAACTGCAGAAATCAAAATAATACCTACAATGACGTGCTCGGCTGCCGAAGCATCCTCAACCTGTGCGGCGTAAACTCTCCCGCTCGGCGCTGGTGGTTGTCGCTCTGGCTGTCGCGAAGAAGAAGCATGATCAGGCCTACCAAAAGTCGTAGAAGGTCCAGCCGTCTGTAGAGGAATGGAGGGTACTGAGGCCATCGAGTGTGCTGGGAAGCCTGCTCTGGGGCACGACGCTTGGAAGTGGCCAGTCTGCGCGCAACGGAAACATCAGCCCTGCCTCTGAGTACGCTGGCTCGGTGGGTGCGGTCCTCCACAAATAACACATCTGTCCTGGCGCGGCTGCCACTTGGACTGCTGCTGCTGCTGAGACTGCTGCGGCCGAGGCGGTCGGCGCTGCTTCTGCTGCTGAGAGAGACGGGGTGCACCTGACCTCTGGCGCCCCTGAAACCCCTGAGGATGGAATCGTGGTGGGCTCGGAAGTCCCTGCCAACTCGTCTAACCCTCATCAACCGGTGCTGGGTGCTTCGCCCTTGGAATCACTGCGAGAGTTGGAGACACCTCGTCCATCACTGTCTCCCCGCGCTCTACAAAAAGTGCATGCTCCATCGAGGCATCCAGCGTCTGCAGTCTGCGCGAATGGACAAACTGATAAATGTCTCGGCGCAAACCTCGCTCGAACATGTAGATCCGATACGCCTCATCCCTGGCCGCGTGTGGTACACTGGCCAACAACCGGTTGAAGTATGCGATGTACGCCTGCATGGGACGATCTCCTTATCGGAGATTCTTCAACTCCTCCTCCAACCTCTGCCTAACACTCTCCGGGAAGAAGGCTCCAAGAAATAAGCTGCGGAACTCCACCCAGGTAAGAAGCTGAGTCCCAGGCGAACCAACAGGTTGAACACGCCGCCACCAGGCCTCGGCGTTGTGCTCCAAAAAGTTCGTCGCCAGCAAAACCTGAAACCGCTCCTCGATAAACTAACTCTCAAAATGTCGCTCCATCGCCGTGATCCACGACTCTACCTCCCACGGCTCCAAACTCTGCCCTGAGAAACGAGTCGGGTCAAACTGGCGGAATCTCATCAAACAATCTACCACCTCTCGCTGCTCTGCAGGGGTCAACTGTCCTGCTGACCCAGACGGTTGTCTGTTGGTAACCGGTGTTATAGGGGCTGCCGGTGCCGCTGGTACAACCAGGGGTGCCACAACCGGCAAAGAAGGTACGGGGGAACTCTCCAGGGGTGCTACAATTAGCTGCGCCCTCATCTCAAACATGTGCATCATCCGGTCCATGGCCTCCTCCTGGTGCCGAGAAGCCTCCTCCTGACGTCGAACAGCCTCCGACATCTGGGCCATCTGAGCCCGAAGCTCCTGTACCTCACTCTGCTGGCCCTGCTCTGACTCCTCCTGCTCGGGCTCAAAGGAAGAAGGCTGCGAACGCATCAGCATCCTGCGCCGCGGAGGCATCGCTCACACCAGAGACAAAAAGAAGACGATCAGAACCAGAACAACACTCGATCCAATCTAGCGAAAGTCAAAGGCATGTCCCCCTTCCTGTAGCACTATGTTGTCTGCAGCCAACATAGCCGTTTACTGAGAGAAGACATGTCAATCACTCATCCCATCCCATGAGCGAATTAAGAAACTCAATCAGGACTCAAGCTAAAAATCACGGCTCTCACGTGAGTCATCCTAGGGTCCAACCACAAGCCTAGGATTTCTAAGTCCACAATGAACATCCTAGGCTCTGATACCACTCTAATCTGTCACGCCCCGGCGTCGAAACTGCGACCCGGGCCCGCCAACAGATCCGCCGCCCATACGGAAAACCCCGTATAGACGAAGCGACTATCCTACAAAAGATCATGCTAACCACTATATAGATATCAGAGCGAAAAAGTAAACTGCTAAAATAAATATATACAACTACTCAAATAGTACATGCCAGGTCCTCACAATACATAAGTCTCTCCAAAATAATAAAACTCTCAAAATGTAAAGAGTACATGATACATCCCAAAATCAATGACAGTACTAATACATCACCAAAAAGGGGGTACAACTACTCTCTTTGGAAGAAGGCTGGTAGGGATCTAGTTCGCGACTCTCTTACCTCAGTCAGCAGGATCAGCAACAAGACCAGCAGGAACTGGAGAAGAGGTCCCTAGGAAAAAGTCACCACAGCAGGTGTGAGAACTACATCCCACAGTAGCTCTCAGTGGGTACCGCCAACAAACCCGACGGTCTGCCCACTAAGTCTACTAGAGGCATAAAGTAACAAATACAATACTGAAAGGAAAAGGGCTGGAAAATAACTATACAGCTACTATGCCTCTATCTAAATGCTCAAGGAGTGATACAGATGGAAACATGATGCAACTACTATCTCTCAAAATACAGTCACCCAATCTACACTAACTACCACATGGGGTCCAGTCAAACCCACCTACCTACTGCCATTACATCCACGGAGGACTGGACTTATGTAGGGCGTCCGTGACTGCCAAAACTGGCCCAACTAGAGGGACTGCGTCGACAAGTCGCGATAACAAAGTAACAAGCCTAGCTCCGGAGTGGCACTCGAGGGGCGCGACCCCACCGAGGAAAGTATCTGCGCATCTCTGTCGAGCTCAATGCGGCTCATGCAGGCTATAGTCCAAATCCACGATAAACAAGATCGACAGTAACCAACAATACCATCTCTCACTCACAAGCTGGAAAACCACACAGACGGGACCCACCATTGACTCAGACAGCTCCCAGAATAAAATACTGATCTAAACACTGCTACCAGACTCCACTCGGCCCCCAGGCGCGAGTGTAACATACATCCCACAACAACCCGACCACTCGCCCCACTACCCGGGCGAGGAAACTCTAAGTCCAGGTGAAAGAATAGATATAAGTGTGGGAGTGTCTAAAACATAAATAACTAGCCCATGTTGGAGTTTTCTACTAGTCTGGTTGACATGCATCATATGACAGGGTGCTAGGTCAAGTTCCAACTATAATAGTTTACTAACATAATTAGGAAGCAATAATCAAATACATTCATAATAACAACATAAAGGGATCACCATCTCCTTTTCTAACATGCATCCTAACCACATCTCGCAATCATGCATGAGTATAATCAAATAGAGTTAATGAACCGTCCACCGGTTTTGAAGATGAAGAAACCCACCTAGAAGTGCAAATCGATCCAAAGTCCAAAAAGGCTGAAACTGCACAGGGATAAACCTCGGATTCCCACGATTCCAACGGGCCCAAAAACACCCAAAAACTCCTCCTGGTTACAAAGATATGGTCCAAACATTGCAATAAGTCAAAAATTCCCACAAACACATGCTGTTGTACAAACAGTCCAGGAAATGCAAAAAACCACCTGCAACTCCAAAAATTCCAATAAAAATACGACGACGATCCTCGCGAAGCATAGATGTCGATCGAGTCCTCAAATGTTGAAATCCGATACTCGAGCGCAGAGATAAAAATTTGACAAGGCTCTGCTATCCAAGAAAACCACCAGCAAAATAGGGGCTTAAAGATGTACCAGGAATCCCTAAAAAAACTCAAATCTGGGAGGAGTGGAAAACACGTAAAATGTAGATGTACCTCTCATGAAACCGGCGTCGTCAAAATCATCCAAAAATTCCTTCGGAGTAGCTCTGTGGACCTCGTGGACCGAAATGCGACGGAAATGGGCCACCTAAGAAAGAACGTCGCACTGCGCTAACTCGCCGAAGACGTCGATGCCGCGGTCTCCAAAAAAAAATGAAACTCCTTCGCAAGATGCAGCATAAGATGAAGAACAACTTTGATTAATGGCACAAGGGTAGAGGAGTTCGGGAAAAGGGCCTAAAGGCCCATGAGGGTAGCCTATTTATAGGCCCACACAAAAAGAACCCGAAAATCCCCTTTATTGGGCTTTCGGGCCCAATTTTCCGGGCGCCCGGGGGGTTTCGGGTGGCTACAGTGCCCGAACCCGCCCCCGGCCCGGCCCATGACCGACGCCCAGTTCGCCCAGAAGCCGACTCATGTCCATTCCGCGCCCTGCGCGCCCGGCACACGCGCGCCTGCCCGTGGGCCGCGGTTCATAGCGGGCCGCCCGGGTCACAATGCCCGCCAATGAGCGGGCGACACGTGGCCTGGCGCGGTCCACCGTGCGCCGCGCCCGGCGCAGAACACGGGCTATCACGCGTGCGTTGACCTGCCAATCGGCGCACGACACGTGGCATGCCCTCCGTTGGCTGCCCCCGGTGCACGCCAAGTGGGCCGTGAACCGGCCCACCCGAGAAATCGGCCCGTTTGGCCCATTTCGCCCGAATAAAACCGATTTTCAATGTTTTCGCACGCTGAGTTCGTTTTTGGCATCCGTTTGACGCACAACGGGCTCGATACACCAATAATAGGTGTTTTCTCACCGCCGACCACCCAAATAGGTCGAACGAAAAATACCGGGACACCACAGCTCGGCTCAATGTACTTTATTTCCTTTTTACATTTCTTTAAGCATTACTTTCTTTCATTCAATTAAGCCTTTACCTTCTTTTGCTCATTAAGAATTTTCTTTTCACTTTGGTTCTAGATGAGTTTAAAGCACCTTGGCACTCATCCACCCGGGAGTGACATATGCTCAACCCTCCCGTTAGCATTCATGCCTTAATGCTTTCTCTTTTGCTTTTCTCTTTTATCCTAAGTTCTTTACTCTAGGATAGCTTGGGTGTCTCTAACACCGATTTAGATTTGAACATCTTGTTCATTTACATTTACACTTAATCTTGCCACTTGGCAATTTCTTTAGCTCTTTAGCCCCTTTTAAATTTTTCCTTACTTACTTGTTCTCGTTTCACAACCCTATGTCATAATTAGCCTTAGGGTTTCACTATGTCACAAGGGCACTAGTCACTTTCAATTGCACTTGGCTTAGAGTTTATTAACTCTACTTGCATTCAACTTATCCCTAGAGTTCCTTAACTCTATTTCTCATTTTCCATCTTAACCTAGAGTTTATTACTCTAGTTGCATTTTCATCTTTTACCTAGAGTTCATTAACTCTATCTCATCTTTCACCTTAGCTTAGGGTTCAATAACTCTAATTCCATTCCCTTTTTGCTTAGAGTTTATTATCTCTAATTACATTTCTTCTTTAACTTAGAGTACCCTTAACTCTATGTTTTTCTCTTTTCCACATAACCTAGAGTACATTTTGACTCTATGTTGAACGCTCTATAATCAACCTTAGGTTATTCCCTAAGACGATACCACTCGTTCTCTTAAAGTTAACTCCTAGATTGTCGTGCCACTCATTAAACCCTTAATCTAGGTTTTCTCCTAGTTTGCATCCATTCACTTGTCCTCGTTTTCTCCTAGGTCTTACAATCATCATGCATTTCTCTTATGCTTTTACATGATCCCTAGGGTTATACCCTAACATGATCACTTTCAATCATTTACTCTTTACTATTTATACACACACAAAATTAATCTACAATAGGTTAAACATAATTACTTTTAGGGCTAAACCCTAATCATTCTCATTCTTGATCCTAATACCGTACATGCTTACTAACATGCTTCTAGATCGAAAAATCAAAGGACAAAGGGGAGAGGTCACCCATTTTCAGAAGAATCCCCCACCTTAAGCTCTTCTTGCAAGAAGGTTGGACTTGATCTCCTTATTCTCCAAAAAACTCCTAAAATAGGAATTAAAACCATAAGAGATTTTCTATCTCTTTTATACCTTAAAATGAAAACCCTAATTCCATCCATACTTCTCTTGTGGGCTCTTGACCAAAGGGAAGGAAAAAAAGAGAGTGAAAATCCCCTTTTAGGGTGTTCTTACAAAAGATATGGTTTGAACTCTTTTGTCTCCATGAAAAAGTCCTAAAAATGAAGAAAAACTGCATTTGGGATGTTTCCCAACACTTTTGAACCCAAAAGAAATCTTAAAATAGAAACCTAGATTTTTGCTTACCTCTCTTTTGATGTTCTTGCCCAAGAGAAAGAGAGAAGAGGAGTTGGAGCTTGATTAGGAACTCTCCTTGATGTTCGCTTCAAGTTCCCCAAGCTCCCTGGTGCAGAAATCCCCCAGCCAACAGCTCCACTGCTACCTCTGCTGCTGCTGCTTCTCCTCCTTATCTGGTTCACACGCACAGAGAGAGAGGGAGAGAAATGGGAGAGTGTGAGGGAATGTGGGAGAGAGAGAGAGTGAGAGAGGGGGTTTTATTAGTGGGTAGTTGGGGGTAGCTGGATAGGTGAAATGACCAAAATACCCCCACCAAAATCCCCATATTCCACTCTGCCCGCACAAACTTCGCGATGTTTCGAGCACCCGAAACTTCCCACGGGGCGTCTGAAACTTCCCGCCGGGGGCCCGATTTTACGGAGTACTGTTCAACCGGGCGGCCTCCTCAGGGCCCGCTACTTTTCATTCGGGCGCCCCCCGGACATCCCGGGCGCCCGAATCCCCTATTTCACAGAAAACTCAACTGGTCTGGGCTTCCTATAACCGATTTCGGGTGCCCGTAAGACACTTCTGGGCGCCCGATTCTGGTCCAAAAACCGGAATCAAGCAGGTTGCACTACATTCCTCTCTCCTTTTAGGAGTTTCATCCGGGAAACAAAAATCGAGCCTCAACTCAAAATTCGCCAATTAAAGGGAGTTTCACCCCCAGTACTGAGCCTATTGCATGCCACCGCTTGGCATCATACTGTCCGCTCGTCAATTTCGCACGAACCCCTCGTTCGTGCACTTCCAACTCGACTCCGCAAAAATCTTAGATCTTAAGTCCCAATAACCTCACCAACTAGATGAAGGTACAACCGAGTGCTTGCTCTTCCAGTTTGCTGCTAACGACCTAATCTCGACTTGCAGAATTCCTTGACAATCTCGTAATCGTTTTTCCATAACAAGGTTGCACTTGAAACCGAGTACCTTAGTCACACTCCACCGTCGTTTCATCAGCTCAACGTGGAGGACAATAGCCAATCCACACTCTCAACTACTTCCACGCCACTAGCTGTAATGTACCGGATTCTGGTATATAAATAAATCTAAATAAAAATAGTATGAAATACTACTTTTATGAAAGTTAGGGAAGTAAAGAATGGTTTGGAAGCGAATTGGGCCCAAATCGGGATAAAAATGTGAGATCTAAAATTTTATTTGAGAAATGGGGCCCAGATTTTTAGTGGAAAATTCACAGTGTCGGAAAATTCCTAGAAAATTACGGGAGCTCCGTAAATATGCTTTAAGGCCACAATAAAAGTTTCGCGTTGATCGGATGCCCGGATAGTGAGAACGGGCTCTGCCAATAGTGTCGAAAAATTTCGAGAAAATTCTGGGAGCTCCGTAAGTATGTTCTAAGGCCACAGTAAAAGTTTCGTGTTGATCGGATTCCCGGATTGTGAGAACGGGGTCCGCTAACGATTCTGGATATAGTGAGACTTTTGGTGACCCAGAAATGGCCCAAATTGAAAATTTAAAATTTTTTGTGATAAATTAAGCTGAGAGGAGCCTGCCTGTCAAATTTGGACGGAAACAGGCGAGAAACGGACAGAAAACGGATAAAACATGCGCGCGCGACCGGTGGGGCGCCACGTGGTAGCGCCCCACTGGCTGCTGCGGGTCGCAGCAGGCCCGCGTGGGGGCGCGCGCCCATGTGGCGCGCGGGCGCAGGAGGCGTAGCAGGGGGGGGGGGGGGGCGGCGGGGAATTCGAATTTCAAATTTGGACCGCCACGTGGCGATTCCCCATTGGGGGGCTCCGTGGACCGGGTCCACAGAACCTCTTCTTCTTCTCTTCTCTTTATTTTTCCTTCTCCCCGCGCACACCTTTTTCTTCCTCCCTTTTCTTCTCCACCCGAGCAGTAGAGAGAGAGAGAGAGAGAGAGAGAGAGAGAGAGAGAGGCAGGAGGTTTCGTGGGGTGCTGCGGCGCGGCGTGGATCCCGTGGAACGCGCAAGGTGTTTCAAAAAGTCGGATGGGCGGCGCGGCGCTGTCGAGGTAAGTCCCGCGTGTTATTTTTGTGGTATTTTTGGCACAGTTTTGAGGTGTCCTTTTGGATTTTAGATTTAACTATGTGCCCTTGTGCGTGTTAGGGACCGTGTATATTGTGCCATTTTGCTGCGCGGACTGTTAGGGCATTTTGGCGCGTCTCTATTTGCGTGCAAGCTTGTGGGAGAAATGCACCGTTTTGCGTGCGGATTCGGAGAATATGCGTAGTTTTGGGCGCAAACTCGGAAAACGTGCACCGTTTTGCGTGCAGGTTTAGTTGTTGTGCACCGTTTTACGTTCAAACTCTAATATTTTGCATCATTTTACGTGCAGGATTAAAAGTGTGTGCACCGTTTTGCGTGCAACCCTATAGTAAAGCGTGCACCGTTTTGCGTGCTAATACGAGGTACGTGCTCCGTTTTGCGTGTAGGTTGGACTAACGAGCACCGTTTTGCGAACAGACTCTGATGTTTGCATTGTTTTGCGTGCAGGATGAGAAAAATGTGCACCATTTTGCGTGCAGCCCTACAATAGAATGTACACCGTTTTGCGTGCCAATACGAGGTACGTGCTCCGTTTTGCATGCAGGTTGAGTTGTTGTGCACCGTTTTACGTGCAAACTCTAATATTTTGCATCGTTTTACGTGCAGGATTAAAAATGTGTGCATCGTTTTGCGTGCAACCCTATAGTAAAGCGTGCACCGTTTTGTGTGCTAATACGAGGTACGTGCTCTGTTTTGAGTGCAGGTTTGGTGGACGTGCATCGTTTTGCGTGCGGACTCGAGGGATGTGCACCGTTTTACGTGCAAGCTCGAGAAAACAAGTGGAATCGCGCGAAGACCAATTGCAAGTGTCTACAAGCAATTGGGGACACCACAAGGTGGGGAATTCTGCCGAAATTGGGTGACCTCTCCCCTTGCTCCTTTGCTTTTCGATTTCGAAGCATGATAGTAGCCTGTTAGAGGCGTTAGGTAATTATGATTAAAATTGCCTGTGTAGATGAATTCAGATGAAAAAGTGCAACTGTTGGTTGCCATAGATAGAGGAATAGATGTGTATGTACAAAGGGACACAGAGGAAAAAGTGCAACTGTTGGTTGCCAAAGATGTATGATGAATATGCATGCGTAGAAGTAATTACTATTTGATGAATGAAATGAAAATAATTGCATGCATGAAAGAGATTGGCTATTTATGACTGTGATCATGTTAGGGTATAATCCTAGGAATCACGTGACATAAGGGAACAACATTGCTGGTAGTAAGACTAGGAGAAAACCTAGTATAGGGGTTTGACGAGTGACATCTACTTAGGAGTTATCCTAGGATTTGGACGAGTGGCATGGTCTTAGATGATAACATAAGGACACTGGATAGAGTGATCAACATAGAGTCAGGGAACTCTAGGATGTATATGACATGGGACTTAGGTAAAGGAAACCTAAGGAGAGCTAGTGATCAACATAGAGTCAGGAAACTCTAGAATGAGTGTGACATAGAACTTAGGTGAAGGGAACCTAAGGCGAGCTAGAAGAGTTTAAACTCACAGACAGGAAAATAGAGTTAAGTTGACTCTAGGATTCAGTAAGGAATCAGGAAAAGGAGAAAAATAGATCAAGTGTGGAGACATGAAAGGGAAAACAGAAAATTAGAGTCAGTGTAACCCTAAGTTCAGGGTGGAATCAGGAAAAAGGGGATTAGATCCCACGGCTAAGAATTTAGTGAACATGACCCCAGAGAGTCATAGGGCGTCTGGGTAAATGGATAGACTAGTTTAACTTCAAGTAGAGTTAAACGAAGGAAAGTGGAAAGGATCAAGTGTGGAGACATGAAAGGAAAAGATAATGGAAATAGGGTTAATAAACTCTAAGTCTGATAAAATGGAAAGCGACTAGTGTCCTTGTGACATAGCGCAAACCTTAAAGGTAATTGAAGCATAAGGGCTGTGAATTGAGAACAAGATGTTCCAACCTGAATTGGTGCTAGAGACACCCGAATTTTCCTAGAGTAAAGAACTTAGGAAAAAAAAATTGAGCTCAAGGTAGAGCAAAAAGTGGTTAATAAGTAAGACAAGCAAATCGCTCAAGATTGAGCTAAAAGTGATTAATAAGCAAGATAAGCAAATTGCTTAAGACAAAGAGAACAGAAAGAGAAATGATAAGAGTCCAAGTGACTCCTAGTTATCCTTATGGCGAGACATAGGATAAGAGATAAATTATCGTAAAAAGACAAAGTTTAAAAGCAAGCTAAAAGTGGCTAAAAAGCATAAAGAGAATGTAAATGGCGCCTTCGAATTTGAGACTCGTCAAGTGGAGCAGGACTCCCTGGGCTGTGACCCGTCGGACGAGGTACTTTCGAAAAGCTTAAAGTAAAAACAAAGAGCTAAATGCTCAAAGGAAAGAGAAAGTGATTTGCCAGTGGCAAAAAGGGAGCTATAAGCTCGAATAAGAAAGAAAAGTAAGTGTTCAAAGGCAAAGAGGCTAAGAACTAAAGTAAAAGAGAAAGAAAAAGAAAAGAAAAGAAAGAAAACTAAAGATAAAACGGGCGGACCTACGGTGAAACGCGGCCCATGTTGGAGTTGCAGGCAGTGCCCCTCTCCCGGGTAGAGACCCGTTCGGGACGTTCCTTCCGTAGGATGGGGTAACACTTGCGAGTGTTATCGGCAACCTTAGAAATCTTATCTTATGGTAGTAGGACTACCGGGCTGGGGCCCGTTGGATAAAAAATTTCTGAGGGTTAACTTGAACTAAAGCACCAAAATTTAAAGAATAAAGAGAAATTTGAGTGGCCAAGATGGCCGGGTTAGTTTGACCCTGTATACAGCGGCATAGTGGTCGAGTTGGTGCTTAGTAGCCTAGTATGACTAGACAGAGTAGTGCTGGGTCGATGAGTATATACAGATAGTGATATATTATTTTGCATAGCTGCATTTTGATATCGACGATTTTAGTTTCCTAGCACTATTATTATTGCTTCCATTGGACCAAGTGGTGTAGGACGCTTTTTCTCGGTGGTTGAACCCACTGGGAACTCTGTCGTAGTTCTCACACCCCTTGGGTGACCTCCCCACAGGTTCAGGTATGGATGCAGCGGTTGCGACGGTTCAGATGCAGACGGTGAGGCATGCGATAGGGGCAAGGGCCCAGCAGCATAGAGACCTAGAGGGTCTAGCAGAGGTATCCCATTTATATATTTCTTGAGTGAACCTTGTATGGTGAGAAATTTATGTAAAGAATTATAATAATTTTATTTGCAAGATCAGATATGTAAAGTGTAATAAATTAATGCATGGTTCACTCTTGTATGCTTTCATTTCCATATTAACTGTTTGTTACTGAATGAAAGTTTTAAATTTGTAGTGATTTTTAGTACTCTGATATTGAGCTTCCGCATACACTTGTTGTGTTATTATGGATGTTACCGTTCCTTTCGGGTAGAAAAAGGTCTTACCCGATTGGCGGGTCTGTTGGCGTGCCCGAACCGTACAAATTGGCGGACTCGGGGCGTGACACTAGCGCTCTATCCTACAAGTTCTCAACCAACCCATACATCTCGAATTACCAAAGGTCCATAGACCACGGTACCATATAGGCCTATAGCTCGACCTCTAACTCGACACTGTATAACGGCTCTCACTAGCACATGGACCCAATCATCATACGGTTAGATCCTCACTTAGGATTACCGTACCATACTCCAACTGGAGCAACAACATCTCAACCAGTACCAGCTCTAAGGCCAGGTCGCGTCCACACGCTCGGCGCTCTAAAAGCCTCAAGGCTCACACGTGGCTTTCCACGTTCCCGGGTCATCGCTCGGACTACCGCTCCGACCAAAACTCTATCATGCCCCGCCCATAGGCCTCGGGCCGCTGCCTCTTGTAGCCGACTGTGCCTACCCACATGGCTACCAACTCCACAGTCCTCACACATAGTCCAGGCACGGATCGTCCCTCAGCGAACCCACTAACCGTTGTCATTCTACGACCCGATCGACTCTTGCCACACTTAGCATAAGCTAAGGTGCCACCTAACCAGCTCTTTCTGGCTAAATGATACATGTGCTTCCTGAGCACCCAAGAGATTGAGCATCCTATGCCCCTACGCCAACTCGCAAAATCCTTAGTGTTAAGCGATTTGCTTGAACACCCCTATGGTTCATGTGCACTCCCCCAATCGGGGCTGAGGCACCGCAAGGACGATTCACCAACCCCGGTAATCGACACGCAACTCTACGGTGGCAACCTTTTGCCATTACACCGACCCATTGGACCGACGCCCCAAAACTCCCGCTCTACTGCGAGGTTCTCGAATCTCGAAGCCTACTTTAGGCCGCACTAACGCCACGATGCGGCAGTTTAGCCACACTCAATACGTCACGCGACCCCTATCACCATCATGAGCGAGTTTTCGCTACCCGCCCATAAGTCTTTCCTGTCCCAACCCTTAGGACATCTTAACTTGGCTTTCACAACATAGTGATCGCCAACACCTCGAAAGTCGGTCTTTCACCGAGTCACCGCGAGACCTCGCCGGGCACACTTTGCCAGCAGACTAGCTGACACTTTCTCGCACACAATTTCAACAACTAGTCTAACCATGATGTAATGCTCATAATAGTTATGCCTTATGCAATTGCATTACATAACTCATACTTGCCACAACATCGTCGTCCGTGGCTGGCTCCTCCTTCCATCACCCAAGTGGAAAAAGCCTGTCCACCCGGTGATTGGCTTGGTGTAGTTGATCGCCCTGCTGGTAGAGCCAATACAGCCCCTGAGTCCTGCCACGGGGCTTCCTGAATCGTTGCAGTCACTGAGGCTAGAGGTACGCCCTCAAAATACTCCGAGGATATGTGGCCCGGCTAGCCATACCTACGACACCTCCCCCGGCGATGCTTGCACCGCAACGCTCGATGTGGTCCACAACAAATAACACACCACCCGTGTGCCACCGACCTTCGGAACTCCTGAGAGTGCCACTGTTGCCACTGCTGCTTAGGGGGCCACTGGTAGTCAACTGAACTCCCAGAGCCACCCCGGTGCCTTATCTTTTCCTTGTCCTTCTCGTAAGCCTTCCGCTCTCGATGCATCACAGCCTCACCCCGCTCCACCAAGCGGACAAGATCCATAATCTCTCGATAGGTCGCGATGTTGAATGGTTGGACCTTCGAGTAAATACTGGGCCGCAGGCCCCGCTCAAAACACCTCGTCTTATCCCACTCATTGGGCACAACGGAGGGAAAGCAGTTGACGATGTGAGCGAACTCGTACTCGTACTCCTGCATAGAGCGACTCCCCTGACGAAGATTCCTAAAATCTTCCTCCATCTGTTGCTTAGCGCTGTCGGGGAAGTGCTTTGCAAAAAGGTGTTCCTTAAATTCCTCCCACGTCGGTGTAGATAAAGCGGCCCCAGTCCGCCCCTCGAGCTCTGTCTTCCACCAGCGGTATGCCATTCCATCCAGGAAGGGAATCGTCATCATGACTCGATCTCGACCCGGTATCCGCAGGTTCGAGAACAACTTCTCCATGGAGTCGACCCAAGACTCCACGATCGTAGGGTCCGAACTCTCGCCAGTAAATGTAGACGAGTGGAACCTCAGGAAATTTGCGAGGCTATCCATCTTCCTATCTTGCTCCGCCTTCTTGGCCGCATACTCGGCGTCAAACGCCACCGAGTTAGCCCGGCGGGGCACCTCCCTCGTGACCCCAACTGGATGTGCAGGGCGCATCGTCATAGGCTCGACGGCCACTGCCATACCCTCAACTGTCGCCCCAACAGATGGCGACGACGTGCGCTCATGCGTCGTACGTGCAGCCTCAATTTGTTGCGCTAACAGTCCTTGGAGCCTCTCATTCTGCTCCGCCTGTCGCCTCGACACCTCCTCTAGGCACCGGAATGCATCTTCCTGTCGACGGGAAGCCTCCGCCTACTGCTGGACCACGCCGATAAGCGCAACCATCTATTCTCGCAACTCGTGTACCTCGCTCGACCTAGAGCCCTCTCCTGGCTCAAATCGAGACAAGCGTGTCTCTCTTCACGGTGCCATTGCGAGTCTGCACACCACAACGAAATGATCAACCCAAATTTAACAATTTGGACAAAGCGTAAGCTAAATACCGAACAAAGAGGCTCGTCGACCCAATCATGCGAAAGTATAGAAGGGCACTCCCTTTCATCTCCAACATTACGTTGTCGGCCGCCAACGCAATTGTCCGAAGAATGAAAGCTCGTTACCCTCTATCAGTCCCAACTTTCTTTGTGGGAACAACAATAACCAATCAAGTACTTTCGCCCAAAATCCACGCACTCTCTCTCGTGCTAATCCCTAGGGTCTCCCTAATGTTTGCTAACCACCTAGGACTATTCCTAGACTCTAATACCACTCTAATCTGTCACACCCCAAGACCGCCAATTTGGACAGTTCGGGCACCCCAGCAGACCCGCCAATTGGGAATGACCTCTCTATACCTGAAAGGAACGGTAACATCCTAAAACAACACATCAAGTGTATGCCGAAGCTCAATATCAGAGTACTAAAAACCACTACTAATTAAAAATTTGCATTCAATAAACAACCAGTTTAAACTATAAATGAAAGCATGCATGAATGAACCAAAATATGAAACTTATTACATTTTCATCTCTCAACTTGAAACTTACATAATATTACAATTTACATCTTTTTCCTCACAAATACATAGTTCACTCAAAATATAAAAGGGATACATCTTCTAGACCCTCTAGGTCTCTATGCTGTTGGGCCCTTGCCCATGACGCATGCCTCGCTGACAGCACCTGAACCTGAAAAAATGGTCACCCAAGGGTGTGAGAACTGCTTAAAGTTCCCAGTGGGATCAACCACCGAGAAAGAATGTTCTACACCACTTGGTCCAATGGAAGCAAGATAGCAAGATAATACATGCTAAAATAACTGCATATGCTAACAAATATTTTCATATACATATATGAATACCACTACACTATCTGTGTATGTTCTTTGTCTCAATACTATCAATCCTGCCACTCTAGGCTACTATCCAAATACCCGGCCACTATGCCGCTACAAAAGGGTTATGCTAACCCGGCCACATAGGCCGTTCTATATTCTCTTTACTGTTTCACATTCTTGTGCTTTAAGCTAAGTTGTTGAACCCTAAAAAATTCTCGCTCAAAGGGCCCCAGCCCGGTAGTCATGCTACCACAAGACAAGATTTTCAAGGTTGACGATAGCACCCGCAAGTGCTACCCCGTCCAACGGGAAACTTGGTCATACGGGCCCGGCCCGGGAGATGGTCCTTGCCATTACTCACTCCAACCCAAGATCTACGTTTTACCCCCGAAGGTTCGATTATCCTTTTTTTTTTTTTTCATTTATTTAGCTTTTAGCTCTTTACTTTGCCTTTCCTTTGGGAAGCTGAGTATTGCTCACACACTTCCCCCGGGAGTGAAATATGCTCAACCCTCCCGTTGGCAACTTGCCTTTAATTCTTTAATTCACTTGGGAGTGACATATGCTCAACCCTCCCATTAGCCATTTAGACTTTCTTTTAAAGCTTGTATTTACAGGGTCCGAGGGTTCCAAAAGACGGGTGCCTACAACCCCAATCAAACAAGAACAGGTTGTAAACACTGCCTCCCGTAGTGCTCGGCCCAATGTACTTTGTTTCCTTTTTACCATTCTTTAAGCATTACTTTCTTTCATTCAATTAAGCCTTTAGTTTCTTTTTCTCTTTAAGCATTTTCTTTTCACTTTGGTTCTAGATGAGTTTAAAGCACCTTGTGTCACGCCCCGAGTCCAAAAACTAGTGTATAAATTTTTTTTTTTTTTTTTTTTTTTAAATCAGAGTTGCAAAAACAACCAGGGCAATGACAGACCGCCACATATATAGAAGAGTCCCAATCCCCAATGGAATTGAGCCTTTTCTATATATGCACGGCTAGCTTGGCAACAATCATCAGAGTACTAACTACGTACAACTACATGCAAAAGTTACAATTAACTTTACAATTATTTACATCTGAATTACAACTCTTTCCTTTAACATCAAATAATACATGAACTTTCGGCTGTCCAGGGTCAACATCTAACACGGAATCTCACCAACACGTCCCGACATCCCAGCACCCGCTCGGCCTGAAAAACAGTCACCCGAGGGTGTGAGACACACCGGAGTGTATCCCAGTGGGCACGACGAGCCGAGAAATAGCAGATCGTACCTACTGGTATACAATACTAGAGGATAGTAATAATCAGGGGTTAGGGTAAAGCAGATATATAACTGGTGCTGTAAAGAAAGCAAAACTTATAATCTGGGCACGAGCATGGTAGATAATTTTACCAGAATTTAAAACAGGACAAACATGTATTAGGATAATCAACGCATCAAGGAGTTAGGACAATCAGCAAGATAACAATGAAACTATAATCAAGGCATCAAGGAGTTAGGACAATCAGCAATATAACAATGAGATTATAATCAAGGCATCAAGGAATTAGGACAATCAGCAATATAGGTAGATAACTAGAAGCCAGATCAAAGAATCAAAAAATCATGTTAAAGCAACTTAACAACACATGCATCAAATAGATGAAAACACAAAGACCCAATCACAAGCTACCATATTGGCCTTCTCAAGACCTCAGGCAAGGCTGCCCACTTGGCACCACCTGGTTGACATTCCCCAAACTAGGGTCACGGGTTGCCTCAGCTAACCACTTTACCGGTAAAGTACACCGCTACGGGGGATCAGTCCGCTAGTGTACGTGAAGAACAACGGTGCGGGCGAATCATGTGCAAATGCTCAAACTGGCGGTCCACTGACCGGGTAATCGGCAACAAGCCGGGAAATCCCCACTGGGATGCAATAATCAAATCAACTGAATCTCAACTCATATGCAAGACCAAGGCAAATCTCAACTCAGCATAAGCTCAACCGAAAAACTCAACTCAATCATGCAGACCAACCAAATAATACAAAACTTAAACACATATTTTTAAGAAAACTGTTTTGAAAAGTCCACACCCCGAAGAGCATTGCCCTCGTCCTATCAAACAAGAACAGACTCAGGCGACACTACGAAGCTTGGGTTTCCAAACCTCGCAGAGCAATTGCCTTTGTCCTATCAAACAAGAACAGACTCCGGCGACCCTACGAAGCTCGGTAAAAACATCAGTTAAACAAATCTATGTGCTCAGCAGTGTATCATTTGATCGACAGGACAAACAGGCTTACTCATCAACCATGGAAATGTTCCAAGATAAGATATAAATACCAGAGGCACTAAGAATAATCATGTAAGGCAGAATAGAACTGATAACAGGCGTAGCTCAACATTCAGATGACCAAACAGGCATGGCAATATGTAGAGCAATAATATAACCACTGGAAACAACTAATCAGCAGATATGGTAAAGATCACTAAAGAAGATCATAATCAGGCATAAAGCAGGTATGACGTAGCAAATAACTGAATCAAAGGAAGGCAGGCTCAAGCATTGGTAGATCAATATAATAATCAAGCATAGGAGTGCAACTACGAAATGGCCAATCAGTCAAAGCAACTAACAGTAATATATATTGCAACCAAAGGCAGACAGGCTCAAGATAAACTAGGTTACCAAAAACAGGAGTCCAACCAATACCGTACACCGAGGGCCGAAAAGATCTCGGACCGAAGTTAAACCCACCTGATATATCGCAGGCGACTATTTGTATCAACAGATCACTTGAAAACCAGATGTAGATCGAACAGACCTGAATTAAACATATTGTTCAGGAATTAACTTAACTTTTAATCTAACAGTTTCAAATCAACTTAAAACCTCTTTTTAGCACTGTTTTCGCTCGTTCTTTTTACTGGAAATTCATTTTAACGAACCGTCACTTCCAGCAGGTGACATTTATCTTGCTGAACACCGTGCTCACCAATTTGCGGCAGCACGGAACCCGAGGAAAACTTCGGGTCATAAAACTCTCCTCTAACATAGCCCTTTTTGCATTTTTGTTTCTCCGAGACTTCCAACTCTGTTTTTAACGCGAGCATCGCGTTCAGTGAGCCCAAAATACCCAGGAGTACACTTTTACAATTTTCCAAACAGACCCTAACACTGTTTTTAATCAATTATTGCATTAAGGCTTGGTTATGACTCATCTTTGAATCCACATATTTCCAGACAAAACTTTCTATATCAAACCATCTCTGGATAATGCCAGGATCACAGGGCTTGCCCTAGATGCAGCCCAGGTTTGCTGGTTCAACCCGAACCAAGCCCTTGCTCTCACATAAGTTCACAATGCACCAACCACTTGTCCACACAGATCAAGATTGATCTGAAGTGAGCATCAAGCTCAGGGGACCTTCCTGAGTAAGTTTGATATACAACTTGAAGCTTAATTCTGCCTCAAAGTTCTTTGAGACATTTCCTCAAACACTTGGCATGCACCATATATACAAAGCTTCACAACAACTTCCCCGAGTTGGTTCTCAGCCAATTCTACACCTTAAGCCCTCAAACTTGGAAGGAAAGTTTCCACATAACTTCCTCTACAACTCCTGCAAGCCTGGGGCATCTTTGCACCCATGGTTGGCTGCGGGCAAGGTGGAAAAGATGACTCCATTGCTTTGAAATTCGTGACCAGCAACCTAAGGCATCTGGGATCAAATGACTTGGCCAACTAGGTGCTAAATCACTCAAGAAAACTTTCTGTGCCAGTGGCCGGCAACAAAACACGGCGGCGACGGCGGTGGAGCAAAGCTCCATTTCGAGCTTTCTTCAACAATGGCAACTTTGCTATTGTCCGCTTTAAGGTGCAAAGAACAGCACCACAAGCTTTCTAGCAAGCTTTTGAGAAGCTCTGGCCATGTCCCTGTCGTCGGAGATCGCCGGACGGCCGGCCGCCATTAACGGCCTCAAACTCGGGTCAACCATGGCACCCACCATTTCGGGCTGCATGGTTGCCATGCAAAAGCATGGGTGGATACCCCTCGACTCAATAAAGCTTCCTGTACATGTGGCCGGCGGTGGGAAGCCTCGCCGGCGCCGGAGCAACAAGCTCGGCCGAAGAGGTCATCTTCCCCAAACTAGGGCACTTCCGCACCACCTCCACACAGCATCAAAACACTCCAAATTTGGAGGGAAGCAAGAACAGGTCAATAGGAAGAAGACCATCACTTTACTTTTCATTAAAAATCGCCGTAAGCAAAGAAAGCTCGGGGCGGAGCTCCGGCGGTTGCAACTTGGCCGCCGGCCAACCGGAGCTTTTCCCATTTCATGGGTGGTCTGGAAATAATCCTTAGGCTATAGGGAAGATACTTCCAAAGGTCTTGGGTCTGAAAAACCATTGGATCAATAGGACTCACCTCGCCGGAGTTGGAGAAGATGAGGAAGAAGCCGGTTCTCTCCACGGCCACGCGCAGCCTCCAGCAAGCTCGGGTTTGCTCACCTGGAAGCAGAAGAACTCCCAGAAGTCCAGGAACCCTAGTTGGAGCAACTTCTCTCCAATCCTCACCCTTCTCTCTCACTCGGATTTTTTTTTTCAATGGGGTGATCTCCCTCGGCCACCCCAGCATCCGAGGCTTATGAGGAATAACTCTTGGGAGTTAGGAAATCCCAAGAGCCACCTCGTGTAACCTCCACGGGCAGACCAAGAGACACCTTTGCATAAATGCTAGATTTTGCAATTTTGCAAAATAACCCTTGTACAAGAAACCCTAAGCCTTAAGGACCCAGCTGTAGCTCACAATTGCATTCAGAACCTTAGTGAATTAAGCTTGTTAATTTTGATACATAAAATATTAAGGTTTCTTCAAAAATACCCACTTTTTCGGCACCTTTCACGCATTTCGAGACAATCCGGTCACCGTTTTGCGAAGCGGACTTCGCCACGACGTCCGGCTCGTCGAGACCTGTCAGGTAGCGTGTTTGTTTGGTTCGTTCGACGCCCGGATTAAAAGTCGTTCCATAAAGTTCGACTCAATATAGCGCGTGGCACGCACTTCGATGCACCCGGGTCGCCAAACGCGAAATCCGTCAGTGCCATTGCGCTCAGAACGTCGAAAATAGCTAGGATCCATTACTCATACCTCTAGGTTAAAACTCTAGATAGTGGTTCGGCCATTAGTGAAAGCGAGGGATTAAAAACCGAGGGTTACTATTCACTTTAAGTCGCGGGGCCCGTTTTTTGATTTCTGATTTCTGGAAGATCCGACCGTCGGATCGAAAACATATGAATATAAAACTTCTATGTTTCGACGAGACGATCGCAATGGTGATCTCGGATTTTCCAGATCAGACCCCGATCAAAAGTCGACATTTTAGGGCCACTGTTGCACTACTATCTACTAATTTTTGCTATTTAAATAATTCTGAAAATTATTTAAACCTGAATTCTGGATTTTAAAATCATGGTTACTACATCACTCACCACTTTAAGAAGTTTCGTCCCCGAAACTTAAACTTAACTAATCCACTATTACGCCTCTAATAGGTTCACAGTAGTGACAATCAGTCACAAAATATTGACAACTCTCAGATTACTCATTTAGACCCAATCTGAATATTCCCCATTTACAGGGCAGAGTATTTCTCGGTTCTTTCGGAAGTACGTTGTCGGCCACCAACGTGCTTACCAAAAGAAAGGCGAAATACCATAGATCTATCGCCAACCACTAGTTGGGGACACAACTCACATCTGAAGGTACATCACATACCTTCCTACACAGTCTCTATGTCGATAATATAACCTTTACCAAATGTCACTACCATTACGGGGTCAATCTTTGAACCACAAGTACGGATCTGAGCCCTCTGGCTCCACTGAAACATCAATCCCACGGTCGAAACCATGACCGCGACTACTCTTCACTAACAACGATTCTCAAAACCCGAATACGAAACACATCTAAGTTCCAAACCACTATTCCGAAACCCCGCGCTCTCTCGTGACCACAAGTCATCCTAGAGTTCGTTCCTAGCCAAACCTAGACATCGTATTCCTATTTCTCTGATACCATCTAATCTGTCACGCCCCGAGTCCAAAAACTAGTGTATAAATTTTTTTTTTTTTTTTTTTTTTTTTTAAATCAGAGTTGCAAAAACAACCAGGGCAATGACAGACCGCCACATATATAGAAGAGTCCCAATCCCCAATGGAATTGAGCCTTTTCTATATATGCACGGCTAGCTTGGCAACAATCATCAGAGTACTAACTACGTACAACTACATGCAAAAGTTACAATTAACTTTACAATTATTTACATCTGAATTACAACTCTTTCCTTTAACATCAAATAATACATGAACTTTCGGCTGTCCAGGGTCAACATCTAACACGGAATCTCACCAACACGTCCCGACATCCCAGCACCCGCTCGGCCTGAAAACAGTCACCCGAGGGTGTGAGACACACCGGAGTGTATCCCAGTGGGCACGACGAGCCGAGAAATAGCAGATCGTACCTACTGGTATACAATACTAGAGGATAGTAATAATCAGGGGTTAGGGTAAAGCAGATATATAACTGGTGCTGTAAAGAAAGCAAAACTTATAATCTGGGCACGAGCATGGTAGATAATTTTACCAGAATTTAAAACAGGACAAACATGTATTAGGATAATCAACGCATCAAGGAGTTAGGACAATCAGCAAGATAACAATGAAACTATAATCAAGGCATCAAGGAGTTAGGACAATCAGCAATATAACAATGAGATTATAATCAAGGCATCAAGGAATTAGGACAATCAGCAATATAGGTAGATAACTAGAAGCCAGATCAAAGAATCAAAAAATCATGTTAAAGCAACTTAACAACACATGCATCAAATAGATGAAAACACAAAGACCCAATCACAAGCTACATATTGGCCTTCTCAAGACCTCAGGCAAGGCTGCCCACTTGGCACCACCTGGTTGGACATTCCCCAACTAGGGTCACGGGTTGCCTCAGCTAACCACTTTACCGGTAAAGTACACCGCTACGGGGGATCAGTCCGCTAGTGTACGTGAAGAACAACGGTGCGGGCGAATCATGTGCAAATGCTCAAACTGGCGGTCCACTGACCGGGTAATCGGCAACAAGCCGGGAAATCCCCACTGGGATGCAATAATCAAATCAACTGAATCTCAACTCATATGCAAGACCAAGGCAAATCTCAACTCAGCATAAGCTCAACCGAAAAAACTCAACTCAATCATGCAGACCAACCAATAATACAAAACTTAAACACATATTTTTTAAGAAAACTGTTTGAAAAGTCCAGCACCCGAAGAGCAATTGCCCTCGTCTATCAAACAAGAACGACTCAGGCGACACTACGAAGCTTGGGTTTCCAAACCTCGCAGAGCAATTGCCTTTGTCCTATCAAACAAGAACAGACTCCGGCGACCCTACGAAGCTCGGTAAAAACATCAGTTAAACAAATCTATGTGCTCAGCAGTGTATCATTTGATCGACAGGACAACAGGCTTACTCATCAACCATGGAAAATGTTCAAGATAAGATATAAATACCAGAGGCACTAAGCATAATCATGTAAGGCAGAAAGAACGAAGGAACTGATAACCAGGCGTAGCTCAACCTTCAGATTACCAAACAGGCATGGCAATATGTGAGCACTAATATAACCAC